>CM040760.1:13081101-13568601 GCA_022829145.1 Albula goreensis
ATCTTCGATTGCGCAGTATGTGAAGTAAATATTTATTTAGAATTTATGTATTTCGAGTTTTAAATTGTACAATCAATATTATTAAAATGCAACTTGTAATCCAATTTATCGATTATAAATAAATTCTCTGGATGAAATACCAACATTTATGAAAATTATATTTTGGGATTAAATTGATGGGATAAAAATCAGTTGTAACCCACATATTTTTTGGTCGTCAACCTTGTATTAACTGTTTATTTTTTGGGTTTAACCTAACTTACAAGAGCCGGTATTATTGTCCTACCCAACTACTGACAATTTGCAGTGCACATTTATCAATGTGTATCTTCAGTTTCAACTGCTCATATTTATCAAGGCCGCTGAACAGAGCTTTGCACGCATTGTGCACTGTAGTGGCACACCACTGGTTGGTTACGCCAGGTTGCAGGTTGTGTTCTGCGTTTTGCATTTGAATGCATTTGAATATGAGTCTCTGTTTGAATGGGAAGAGTGTGGGAGGGGTAGGAAGAGATGGCGAGATAAAAACATCAAACACATAGAAAGCAATGCTCAAGCAATGTGAATGAAGGAAAATTTGGTCAGTGTAGCCGCATAAACATCTACGAGTTGCTACCTACCAGATTTCCAGTATCTATCTATCTATCTATCTATCTATCTATCTATCTATCTATCTATCTATCTATCTATCTATCTATCTATCTATCTATCTATCTATCTAATTGTAAGTAATTGCTTAAATAATGTTTGCTGTGAATTTTAAGCAAACATTTCAAGAGCCACAACACAAAGAGGCACTGAATGAATTTTTTGCATTTCTTTCAAAGAGATGGCTGGCTCACAAGGTTTATGGATTGTCATAATTTGTCATAATGATGTTACCATAGGCTGCTGGAGTGACGGGAAAATGATTTACATTAAATGGCTTAAGGAGCTCCATTAAAGTTTAATTTTATCACCGTCATCTTCACACTATCCCTGGTCTAACCATCATACACCCCTTTAGCACATGTTTTACCCATTTGTGATCACTTGACGATTGCCTGTTGTATTATGTATTATGATTTTTTTATTATTAATTATGTGTTATTACAATGGATTATGCATTATATTTACTTGGCTATGCTATGTTTATTACTATGACTTTATTTTTTAGTTTTGAACTGCTGTAGCAATGATTAAATGATGCATTTCCTGTATTTCGCCAACTGTATGCACTCCTTGTACATCACTTTGGATAAAAGTGTCTGCAAACTGAATAAACGTAAATGTAAAGCCATGCAGCTGAGCAGCCATAGGCTGCTGAATAGTAAGAGAGAAGGAGAGGGTGAGTCATTTTCTACATCAGTTCTCTCCATCAAAACAACACCACCCCTCTGCCTTTCTGTCTTGGCATTTCTTATTACTGGAAGGCATGTGAGCATGACTTGCTGACAGACTTTTCTGTAAGTAATCAGTTAATTCAAGACGTCGTGGACAATGCATTAACCACATCCGATTGTGGTTAATGCATTGTGTATACTGAGCCCAAATTACAAAACAAGATGCTTAAAAAGTTTATTTGTTGGTGGGGGGGGGTAATGATTTGTTTCATTATTTAGTTTTCTTTATGAAATGACTGTCCATGTAAACCTTTATTCAATAATACATGGAGGGCAATTCAATGTTAACTGCTTTCAGATTCTGAATTTCGAAAAAACAGGAGTGAGTTAAGAGTGAGTTAACTGGGGGTGTAGGTAGGTCTCCCCAGCTTTGTGTCGCTTTCTGTCTGTTTCCGAATTGCGTCACAAAGAAAGATGTTAACCACATGAAAGTGTGCACAGAGCCCTGGATCATGTGACTCAGAGAGGGACTACCTTCTGAACCCAAATCACCCCCCCGCCCTGCATTCCCACCCACGGCTACATATAATACCCGAGCAAACTGAAGAGCACCAGAGTCAGAGTAATAAGGACAATACAGAGTAACAAACAAAGTTGAAAGAGAACAGAGAGGCTATCTAGGCCATCTAGACAGGTGAAAACTGAGTAAAAGAATCAAGTAAGCCATATACTTTGAAGGAAGATATTACCAACTGAATCATGCTGCTGCTGGCCATCCTCCTGGGTACTACAGTGTGCATGACTGGTGAGAGTCTGCTTATCAATATCATGTTAATGTTAAATAATGTTGTTTTTCAGTATTTTAGTATAGTAGCTGACATGTTAAATAACACTATTTGGGGGTTTACAGTAAATGTAGTGTTTTTCAAAAATCACTTTTCAAAAAAGGGTGTTCTTTTTCATTTCAAGATTAAAAATCTTGAAAAAAAGTATGCTGAAAAATACTTTCTACTCACAGAAAAATAAGGGGTGCGTACTCTTGTAATGACTGTGTTTAATCAGACATATAATTCTGTAAAAAAACCAATAAATCTTGTGTTTGACAAATATTGCATCAAATAACATGAGAAATCAATGTGAAGCCAATTTTAAGCAATTAGAGTGATAAAACAAATTTGAGAAAATACAGTTGACTTCAATACACATAATCTTACTTTTACAGTATGTGTGTCAATCGGCCCAGGATATATCAGAGTGAATGAGTTTCTAGGCAGTGTAATTTCCTGCACCAGTGCACATAGGTTTACATGAGCACATTCTGTTGTGTTTCCAGGGGTTCAGTGCCAAAAAGATGAGGTGCTGGTGGAAGCTGGCTCCCTGGCAGTGCTGCCGTGCACAACAGGCACCCCACCTCAAACCCCGGTCTCAGTCCAGTGGGTCAAGATCAACGGCAGGTGGGTGTCGTCTCTACTCCACACACTCTATCTCAGATTCAGCATCTGGGAAACAAGCATTGGCTTTTTTCTTCTTTTGACAAAGGTTGTGTCCAAGCTTGATGGCACCCTTTGATTTTTGAGGGATTTGGTTGACTACAATAAAATAATGATTTTGTTTACATTCAATACAAAAGCACCAATAGTGAATTTTCTGGCTCTGAATAGCCCCTTAAAATTAAAGTTTAAGTCCTGATTAATTAGATGTTTAATGATGTTTAGTTTAATTAGATGTTTCTAATGTGCTGTGAGATGAAGATTACAACAACGACATTCCATTGCAGATGATCTAAGGAAATGTTACATCTCCAGAACAAATGCTGTCCAAGCCACAGAAAAAAACACCTTCCTTGCAAATAGCATTCCAGGGGCATCAATTAAACTGGACAAATGTATAAATTTGGAGAGTTTGTTCTGATGTTAAATTACATTTTAGAACAGCTTATCCAGACCGATACACACAGGTCACATTTTTACACTGTCCATGTATACAGCTGGATATTTATGACAAGCATCTTCCAATGTACCATTTTGTTAGTTAGAATGTTCCTGTCGAGTAAACCAGTGGGTTGGGGCAAGTGTGCGTTCTCAGCTACTCTGTCTCCTTCAGTGTGGGGTCAGGGGTCTCACTGCGCTGTTCCACAGGGTCCAAAACACAGTGTGGAGGATAGAACAAAGTGGACTGGAGTTCCGAGGGGTGGGGCCAGCACAGAGGTCCCGCTGCCCCCACAGTGAGTTTGGGAAGGGAGACTTCAACCTGCATATTGAGGGGGTGAGACCTGAGGATGGAGGAGAGTACATCTGCAGAGTTTCACGTGGGGGATGGGAAGAACAGAAACATGTTTTTCTCTGGGTTATTCAAGGTATGATAAGAATTTATTCTCCCGAAATGAAAATAGTCCTCATGTTTTCCTCTTCCAAACAGCACTGCATTGGAACATTAGGTTAAAATATTCCTGTGTTTCTTCTGAAAATGTAAATTAATCTCTGCTCTTGTTGAAATCAATGGTTTGATATACAGTTGATTATTTTAAAATAGTCAAATTCAGCAGAGATGGTGGCTAGTGGTGATATTATCAGTATGATAATGTCCTTTTCTCCTCTGTCTTTTGCCTCTGTCAGTTTCTGTTAGTCCTCCTCTCCCTCTGGAAGGCAGCGAAGTAGCAGTGGCTTGCAATGTCACCCCGTGGCCAGATAGGGCAAGTGTGAGCTGGAAGCACGATGGAACCCCAGTCTCCCAACAGCAAAAGCAAAGACGTGCCGGGAACACGAAGGAGCAGAAGATACTGAGCGTGTCTCCCCAAGACGTGGGAAATTGGACATGCACTGTCAGACTCAGGGGGAAAGAAGGAAAGGCAACACAGATGCTTTCAATGCGGGGTGAGATTTTGCTTATTGCTGATAACATTGCCATTTATACTGTATCTGTTTGCCTTGGGTATTATTGTACTGAATGTATTCATAACATTTCTCATTATAACCCGTACTTTGGGTAGAGGGAGCCGTCTCTCAGGATGATGATTTATAACCGTCTCTGCGGGTGACAGTTGGTATTGATCCTCTGCCCAATGCGGTCCAATTAATCAATGAATAATAACCCCCTCTCTCTGACTCACTCTTTTCCTCCCTCCCTCTCTCTCCTGCTGCCCCCACCTTCTCTCTCTGCCTGCCTCTTTTTCACTTTCTGCCTCTTCCTCTATTGTTCCACCTTCCCTCCTTCTCCCTCAGCTCATTCCAGTGGTGCTTTATCTGTAGGACAACCACAACAGTGTTGCCAAAGTAGAGCATACACAAAACATCCCTCTCTCTCTCTCCCTCAGGTATTTCCTCCCCTCTCAAAGACATGACCCCAGTGTACGCTGCGGTGGGCTCCTCAGCAGTGCTCCCCTGTGTGTACACCAAAGGGCTAGCCCTAGAGAAGACCAGCTGGGAGAGGAAGCAGAATGGAGAAAGCTCCTTTAATCCTGTCCTCCGGCCCCCCATACCTTCCCCCACGCGCCCACAGTGGGATCACTCACTGTGGCTGGAGAGTGTGGAGCAGCAGGATGAAGGAATATACAGGTGTTCCGGAGAGGTGGAGGGCAGGATCCTGCAGAGACACCTGCTGCTGGTCACTGCGCAAGGTAAGACAGCTTCGCTAGAGCCCTCTCATTTTACCAGTGTTATATGACATAATATATGTCAATACTTTCCTATTGCTCTAAGTAGCTCTGAATAAAATAATGAATGATAAATGGACATGATAAAAGTGTTCAGAGAGAATAACCTGTCTGTGCCATCCCTCTACAGTGCGAAGCATGGTCCCAGTGAAGCCCAATGCTCCTGTCACTCTTACCTGTGATGTCAGCAATGACACAGGAGTGACAGGGTACGAGTGGGTGCGGGTCACCTACGACCTCAATGGCACACAAACAGTGAATGGAAAACAAAAGTCAAAGACCTTGAAGATTCAGAAGATGACGGAGGAGTTCTCAGGGGAGTGGGTGTGTCGTTACAGTGGGAAGCACGGAATTCTGGGAAATGCTTCTTACCATTTACACCTCATGAGTAAGTACTGTCTGACAGCACAGTGTGCTTTTCCACTTTGGAATCAGTTACATTGATTACTTTTGACACATTTGATCATAGACTTAAGAAGAGAATGCTTGTAAAAGCTTGTGAATGATAGCTGTAATCCTAAAATAATGTGAAACTACTAGTTTTATTTGTGTCAGCTGTCCACTTCTCACCATTAGTACTCTTCATGTGCTCTGTGAAACACATTTCGCACATTTTGTTTCAGTATGTCTCACATTGCTGTGCTTCTCTTTCATGGGTTACTCATTAGTTTTTGGCTGCACCTCCTCTCTCGTTGGTGGCACTGGTTTCACAGATGCTTTTTATGTGATCATTCACCTCCCTCATTTCTCTGCAGGCCGGCTTGAGGGTGAACAGGCAGGAGGATCTTCATCCAAAGGTCCCATGGCAGTCGGCTTATGCTTCCTTGTCTTTGTGCTGCTGTTAATTGGGCTTCAGATGTACAAGAACCATCGCAGGGTAAGTTCTGCTGCTAAGTAAGTGACTGATGTCAAAGAATTAGTAATGGCAGAGTGAAGTGTCAGTGAAATCATAGTGGGTGGACGTACCATGAACCTTGCTCTCCACAACAAAACAAATGAAACCTCACTCACTGTTAGTGACATGACACCTCATTTTCCCATCACAACACAGTCTCTAATATGTCTTGCAGTGGTCAATGTAGCTAACAGGTTTTCATGCTCAGTTTTCTCATAAAGGTGTTAGCATGTGTTTGTTCCTCTGCCTTTGTCAGTGGTAAAATTCATATTCTGAGGGTTTGTTGTAGCACTGCTTTTTGGCAATTATAGCTATATGTCTGCATTAAACTCTATTTTTTTCTCTCCCCCCATAGCGGAAAATGATCTTGCAATACCCTGCGCTTGAAACCATTGTTCATTCCACCTCCAATGCTCGAGAAAAGAGAGAAAGGAACAGAGTGAGAGAGAAAGAGCAAGTCCATCAAACAGAGATCTAATGGAAATATGCGACTCAAACCAACAGTATCTCTGCAATATGTGGAAACTATTTTAATTAATTATGCAGCTATAAATACATTTTTGTACATCTGAATATGCTTCTCTACATGATATTCTCATACTACTATAATACTACCACCTGTGTGACAGTGGGAGTCTGATGACTTTTGTATGCTTGTGTATGTGCATGTGTGACTGTGTAACCATTTGCATTTGTGTGAAAATGCAATCACTTGTAGCAAACATTTGAATATATATTTTATTTCCTGAATTCTGTTTTATTTTAAATGTCTTCAATATACATCAATGTCAATAAACAGATATATATATATCATTTTTTGTTGTCTACAAATTCACAAGTTGTTCAAAACAGATGAATAACACAATGTAAATACTGTATTGTATTTAACTTGAAAAGGTATCCCTAGCAAGTCCATCATGTTAATTTTTTTCATTTCTAAAATGAAATGGAATTGATGAGACATCTTTTAAAATAACTTACAGTTAATATTTAATATTTACAGTTAATATTAACACAATTATTATGATCAATTATTCAACGATTCACATTAATTATGTTACAAGAATTCATAAAGCACAAAATATTATTGCTTTAAACTGTCAATCCTGCCACTCCAGCTGATCTGTGTTTGCACAGAGGAAATTCATCCTTCATGAGGAAGGCTTCTGATTCAGTTCTGATTGAAGGGCTGATATAATGGACTCTCTGATTGGTCAATATTCCCCCAGGAGCTCATCCCATCTCATCTCATTATAACTCATCTCATCTCCCATGAGATGAGTTATAAACATCATGGAGAATGGATAACCCATAAAACCTTTAAATAAACTAAATAGCTATCATTTCATAATTCACTTATTCTTGAATGAAAACAAGAAAAATAAAGTCCTGCGTTTGTTGAAGTACCCCTGATTTTATACACTTAAGAGTTCTTTAGAACAGATACTTCTGCTTACGCCTGCAAAAATGAGAAATTGTGTTTGGGGTCAGGTTCTGCTAAGTAAAATGTGATTTCCCCTGTGTTCACTGCAGCAGGCATAAAAGAAAGATAAGAACCTGTTGAATCGATAGCGAGTGTTTCACTGAAAGCTTGCATGCAGGCAGAGGTACTTGTCCCCTTAGTCCACAGTCTTTCTGAGGCAAGTCATCTTGTTTATATAACTGAAACTACAGACATTTGGGTCTATAGATACAGCACTCTTTGACAAGATTAAGATGATTCAGATGAAAATTATTGAGATGCTACATTTTTGTGGGTGACAGCATGCGTAAAGGGAGAGCTGTATGAGATTCAAACTTAGTGTGTAAGAGGTGACAGCCCCACGGAGGCCATTCCACTACACCTCAGTGATCTCCCCATCCTCCTGTCTGCTTATGCGCCGGAGATCTCTGAGGGTCAGCGTTCGGCTCCCACCATCCCCCCCAACGGCCCCGCCTCCTCTGTCCTCAGGAACAAGGCTAAACAAGACTTCGTCATCGTCAAAGCACCATCCTGGCCAATCAACGCTTGCGCCATCAGTGAGAGGGAAGCTGGGATGGGGAGAAAGAGACACAGGGAAGGAAGAAGTGTATGTAATCAGAGAGGAAGAGAGATGGACAGAGATAGAGGGAGAGGGAGTGTGGAGTGTGTGTGTGTGTGTGTGTGTGTGTGTGTGTGTGAGTGCGTGAGAGAGGCAGAGAGACAGACAGAGGGAGAGAGAGATGTATATTAATAAGTTATCTAATAATTAGATTTTGGTTTTTCTTCTAAAGAGAGATTTTTAAAAGGTCAGCATTAACAGCTGCCAAAAATAGATGCCATTATTAATGCAAAGAAAGACGGAGACCAAGAACACAGAGCAGTGGAAATTCACAAGAATGACACGTCATATAATCCTCTTTCAATAACACTGCACATTGCCCACTTGTGTGAGGTCTTCTTAAAGGACAGAGAGGGACTTTTTTAACCTCCATTTACAAGCAAAAAGACCTACAACTATATAATAAATTATGTAGGACTAATATTTCATCAGAATTGGAAATGAGATGTGTGTCTTTTTAGCCAATCAATGAAACAATCATTTCAAACACACCAAAAATCAACAAATACTGCACTCCACCAATATGAGTTTTAGGTTGAGTTAGTGAATTTGTGGATTTGCGGGTTTATACACACACAGCCACACCTTTCCTCACCTGGTCTTGCTCTCTTCACCTCTCCCCTCCTCCTTTTCTTCCCCACCCTTTGTTTTGTGTCCCATTATTGTGGATGTGTGAAGCCCAAGAATATCCACATCTACCTCACTGGGAGAGGGGGATGGGGAGGTGGACAGAGATGAAGATGGAGGGAAGTCCAAAAAGAAATTCCTGGCTGCAGTCTTCCCTGCTTTTACTTCATCCCGCTCTCGATCCCGGGTTCGTTCCCTGGCTCGCTCTAAGATGTCCTCCACAGAAGAGGTGTGTGAACGAGCACCATCCTGAGGAGGGGAGGACTGAAAAATGCTGATGGCTGAGGACCAACCAGGGGTCAAAAGCAAATCCGGCCCCGCTTGCACAATGATATCTGGGATGGACACACTTCTCTGGGCCCTGAATTTGGGCTTCTTTTGGGAGTTCTGGTCCAGCAGTTGTGCTGGCATCTCTGGCTCAGAGAGGGTTTGTGGCTCAGGAGATCCTCTTTGGGTTACTCTGTTCCAAATTTGCAGCTGATTTGTTCTTGCGGAGCTCAGGACTGATCTATGATAAGAGTCAGACTTTAGAGCAGATGGACAGACAGTTTGGTGAAGGTTCTGGTTGCAGTCAGAGTCTGAGTTGGAGGAGGAGTTTGTGTTGAAAGCTAACCTGGCTTCCCCAGAATCCAAGGACCCTTTCCTGATTACATGCTGTGGGGGGTTATTCTGAGCACTTATGGGCCGCCTCCTCTTTAACCGGGGGGATTTCAGCTTGCGTGAAAACCTCCATGACTCTGTTAAAAAACCATCCCCTGACTGGCTGATGCAAGAATCCCGTCTTTGACCCTGGTCTGACAACTGGCCATCTGAATCTTGTGGGTTTAATGTACCTTGTTTCTGAAAGTCATTGGGCGTCAACTCCTGGGCTGAAGCATTTGCACTGGATTCTTCCCCTAGGGATGAGGTGGAGCTGGGTGCGGATTGGTGGGGTGAAGTCTCAAGCTTCTGCCACTTACCCAGTGAAGAGGGAACAGGTGCAATTGACTGAACGTTAGTGGAGTCTGCTGGTGTTATAACATTTGTATTGGTGTCGTTGGAGGAGGTTTTCATTTTAGTGTTATTAGTGTGATTCCAGGTAACTCTTCTCTCTTTTATACCCTGATAAATAATTTCATTTGATTCCAATTGGTCACTGCCCTCTGACATCACTACATCCTTAACCTCTTGTCCACTATTCTTCTCTTTTCTGTGTCCCATCAAAAAATTTCCATGTGCTGATTGGCTGCTCGGACTGTATCTGCCCAGCAACAGAGAGTGAGCATTTTTCAACTGGTTTTGATTGTTATTTGCTAATTTTGACTCTGACAATGGTAATGACCCATTGAAGGATACACTTTGACTTTCATCTTTTAATTTTAGGCTTGATAAGAGCACATTTTCTGTCTCTGATTGGTTCTCTTGCTCCTCCTTGTCTCTCTTAGTGTCTGCAGGAGGAAGGGCTTGTTTCTCTATGTGTGCAACGGTCTGCCTGAATTCCCCTAATTTGTGAGACATCTCTGCCTCTCTTCTGGCTGCCAATGACTCCTGCATGAAGAAGAACATTTTAAGGGGGAGTTAGAAAATCGAGGGGAAGTTTTTTGAAGGAAATATTTTCAGCTTGTGTCTTGTTTTGAGGTTGTTACCTGTGCTTTGACAATGTTGGAGACCCACACTGAGCAGCTCTCTGGGCTTGGTGCCACAATGGTGTACACACTCACAGCACAGCCTAGGTCACTCACCTCTACCAGCACAAACGAGTCTGAAGGAACAGCATTATTATTATTACTATTATTATTATTGTTGTCATTATTATTATTATTATTATTATTATTATTATTATTATAGTTGTTGTTGTTTAACCTAGTCATAGTATTAGAACAAGCTGTATAAGTATGTATAGACATATACATAATACATATGACAGGTGTCACTGATTAAGACAGTATGCAGGTATACTATTATTGCAGTTAATTCCTTACATTTATACATCTCACAATTGTAACCCAAAAGGCTGAAATAAGAGCACACACTAATCCAGATTTTGCAAACTGAATGAATATCACTTGAGCACATAAGTGACATACACTGGTAATAGTCTGAATGAGACTCAAAGGAGCTTCATTCGTTTCAGTCAGTATACTCTGATCTTTGTGGTAGAGGTTCAGCTCTTTTAACTGACTGTATGTCAGTGAGGACTGTTGAACGTAGGGGCCTGAGGGCTTGTGGGATTCAGATGGACTGAAGTGATGCTGGGGTGTCAAACTCATGCACACAGACGGCCTTTCTGGGTATTCTGCGCCTCACAGTCCAGTCACAATCACCAAGAAAAAATGGCAGTCATATCAGTGATGAAAATCAGTTAAATCAGTGGATCAGTCACAGAAGTAGGACGTAGTTATGTGTTCATGACACTGCAGCCCTGGCATGTTTTTTGATGGTTCTGATAAAATTCTTATAATTTTTTTGTCTTGTGGGAGGGTAGTGAGAGAGGTAGCTCACAGACTTACAGCCATCTTTTAGTGTGAAGCAGTGAGTTCTCTCCAGAGCTAAAGGGGGACGCACAACTTTGAGCTTCTCTGACTTTCTCTGGGCCTTTGTCACCAGCAGTACATCTGAGAAGAGCAGGACAACCACCTCGAGCTGAAAAACATGCAATGGAAGTCATCAGGCCAGAAAAATATCATTACATATAAATGCATCTGCCTCTACGCAACCCAAATTTAAGATACATATCTGTGCAACCACAGTTAGCTGCAAGCGCATCCAAGACTAGCTTTGCAAAGTTTAAGAAAATGGAGGTTGATGATTTGATTATTACCGAAGTTAAGCTATTGATCTTGGTCTTTTTTCACATTCATATGCTTTATGTCACATTATCTTTCAGTTTGATTCCATTTCAAACACAAATCATAACATACAACCTGGAAAGCAGCTTACCTTGTTGTCTTTCTTCTCTCTGATCTTCAGGGTCTCCTCCATTAGCAGCTTGCGTATATCACTAGGCCCCAAACCTTGGACAGGACTCGTCAAATCAAAGCAGCAGATCTCCCTAATATGCTGTGTGGGACATGGACAGTCATTTGGTCTTACGCACCTGATTCTGTATCTTCACCCACTACTACTGTTCTCATATGCTTACCTTGTCGATTTCCTCATTCAGACCTTCTGTCACCTCGTATCCTTCAACTCTCTGAGCTGCTAGTGAGAGAGCAAGCTCGTCATCCTTCAACCTCAGGTGTTCATTAATGCTGTCCAAAAAGCTGTTGACACTAGTGAGCTAAGACAGAGAGAGAGAGAGATAATTCTGAATTAAATTGAGTTTTATACCTACCTCTGATGAATCACTGCAGAGGTTGAAAACCACCCTTTCACAATGTTTCACACAACTGCAAGCTAATTCTCATACCCATACCTACTTCCCTGATAAACAAAAAAAGAGTGAATTACAGAAGATTGAAACAGAGGGAAAGGGACAGAAATGTTCCTTTATTTCACATAACAAACAAGAAAATTCCTGCATATCAAAAATCATAATAACATTACTTCCTGAATTTAATTGCTGTTTTATCAGCCCGACTGATCAGTTCTCTCCTACAGACTTAGGTGGAATAAATAAAACCTGCAGTGCTAAATGCCCTCCTTGCAGGACCCTGCTGTGCATGCAGGCCCTAGACAGAGCATGGCTGAAGGGGGGGTGTTCTTACCATTCTCCTGACAGAATACTGTGTGACAGGGTCCTGGCTGCTCTTCAGGATGGCCCTCAGCAGCAGGGGGTACTTGGTAATCCGCTGGTGGGGCTTGGCCTGCATGTCTCCCAGCCGCATCCTGCCCACATAGGGGTGAGACTCCACCCACTGTGGGAGGAGTCAGACAGCCATGAATGAGTAGCTGAGCAGCTCCCACTAAGTAATGGCAATGATAAATGGCTGTACCAAAGTATTTACTGCTACAAACCACTTAATCTTCTCAATTAAGATAACATTTATAAACTAGTTCATCTAGTCCATTTGGTTACCAATTTAGGAAAAAAAAATAACCATAACATATCATTTTTAGATAAACACCAAATTCAAGTGTCTTTAGTTCAGATAAAAACAATGACATCACTGCACCGATTGCATCTGATTAATTGAGTTCTTGTTGACAGTTTGATGTGTACATGCATAGCAAAAACCCTGAGAAAAGCATATGACTCTCTGGTGTTTTTGATCCATTGGTGTTTTCTTGCTGATATGAAGGTTTACTGCGACAGTATATTACAACAGCTGAAACCATAGACAACAGCAAAAAACAAAACATAAAAACGGCAGATCTGATATTACTCATTTCCATTCTAACAATGCTGCGAGAGCAACATCAATGCCATGCACTGTAGCGCATGTCTCTGAACGCACTGTGAGGTAGGTGTGGAATTGGGGGCTGGTGATTTGCTGCCTGCGAGTGAAGTCCACAATTCTCTCCTCCTCCCAGCAGTATTGGAGATAGGGTGAGAATAGTTCGTTGAACTGTTACAGGAAAAGAAATGGTGAGAGACATGGACAGTAAGGTTTCATGACTTCCATAATTCACTTGAATAAGCCAAAACGTTTTGCCCTGCATAAGCACTATACATAAGGATTGATTCAAACCAGTGCCTCATTAATACCATATGGATGCAATGGCCACGTCTGGATTCATGCAGCCTAACCCCTAAATTATTATTAAACGATTGCTAGAGAATAAGTAAACTGTCCTTAAATAACAAAAATCATTGAATCTACATCTGGTACCCACTACCTTACACTGAGAAAATATGTGTTTCCTACATACTAGAGACAAAAATATGATATAGTTTCATGTCTGGTCAAGAAGAGTCTTGATTCCAGATGCTCCATCTCTCAGAGAGCGTCTGGAAAGTGATGTATTATTTCTTCGGCGTGGGCTGTCTGCAAGCTTTTTGGTGGCCTCAAAATTTCTGAAGGTGGATTTTAATGTAGACACAGGCAGCGAAAACATTGCCTATGTCTACATTACTACAGAAGAACAACAGAGAATTTTCCAGCTATGAACAGCTGCTTCACGCTGAAGTTCTGCCTACACAAGATTTGCTTTAGACAAACGTAGTAACCGATCATTTTTGTATCTACATTTTTATTTGGTTGACAAGCCCAACACACACACACACACACACACACACACACACACACACACACACACACACACACACACACACACACACACACACACACACACACACACACACACACACATGTTTCACTCTGGTAGGTGTGGAAGGCTAAAGCCAACACTGGTGTGACTTGGCTGACATTCGGTCAGTACCTGCAAGCAGCCACTTTCCAGCTTTAAAGGGTCGAAGGGCTTTCCAGTCTCCCTGACTTGCTGTATCATAGGGAGCATCACGTCCCGCCAGAAGAGGTGGTGAGCTTGCAGAATGGATGGGAGGTTAGAGAAGAGGAGCTCGGGGGTGACCTGAAAAACAACAAGAGGGTAGGCCTTTCATACGTAGCCACATGAGGCGTTTCGCATGATCACTCCCACACACTTATTTCCACTTAATCAGCTGTATCAGTGCAAAGGCTCTCAGTCCGACAGAAACAGAAACAACGCAGACCTAAAGTGGGACTCTGAAGGTCAGCAATAATGTGTTTGTGAGTTCACCAAACCGCCACGGCCTGGACGAGAAGGGTGAAAATATTTTAAAGTGATCATAAGCATGATTAATAATGTATTATTGACTGACCTCGGATAAGAATCCATTCTGTCTCAGGTTAGTCAAAGCTGCAAGCACCAGCTGAAAAATATAAGCAGATTCAATCAGTTCAACAACTTACAGGAGGGGAATCAGAGAACCATCTGTGTCTTTACGAAATCACATGCTTTAAAAATGTGCCTCAACATTGCCGTCCAGGAAAAACCATTTGTAGAAGAGCAAATCATTATCTGTATTGCTTTTACAGTTTTACTGGGCAGTGGTAGAAGGTAGAATAAGGATTAAAATGACAGAATGCAAAAATGACAAAGAAACAAGTTGGAAATAACTCACATCAGTTACAACTGTCAGTTTGTGGATGTAGCTCAGCTCTGTATGAATCAGTTCCCATATCGCCTCCTGCTGGTGCCTCTGTGACCTACTCATCGTCTAACCATGGAAAAAGTCAAGATATACATACCAATCAAACACATTACAATGTTTTCCATTGTTTATTATAACAGAAGATATTACTTCTTTGACTGTAAATGTAAATGTAGACAAGTAATATTTTACATGCTGTTTCTTTAATGTGTTTTTATTTAGTACCGAGTGAGAATGCACAATGTGAGTCCAGCTCTCCTCTAATGTAAAGTCAGCTACACCTCCCCCTAACTCTCCTCCTCCTCCTCCTCCTCCTCCTCCTCCCTGTCCTTTCCAGTCAGGCAGCGCTGGCAGGGGAAATGACTCCAAAGTATGTTTCAAGGCTTCCAGCTGAGCACGCTCCTTCACAAGAGAGGAAGAACTATCAGTGTATGACAAAAGAATATATATAGAGTGATACAGCCTACCTTTGTGTAGGCACCTTTAGAGTATGAGTTCAGTTGTTCAAATGCTTTTTTATTTTAATTGAACCTTCTATGAAGCCTGTACAGGGTAGGCAGTCGATATCTCAATGAAATACAATTTTAGTTAACAACAGTAATAATAATAATAATAATAATAATAAAATAAACAAACAGGCACAAACAAAAACCAAAAAACAACAACAACAAAGTGCAGGTCCTGGCGTGTGTTTGTATGTATGTGTGTGCATGAGTGCATGCATGTGTGTGTGTATATGTGCATGTGTGTGCTTATGTGTACATAAGTGTGTGTGTGTGTCTGTGTGCACGCATGTGTGTGCATCCGTGTGTGTGTGCGTGTGTGTCTGTGTGCATGCATGTGAGCGTGTATGCGTCTCTGTGCATGCTTGTGTGTGTGTGTGTGTGTATGTGCGTCTCTGTGCATGCATGTCTGTGTGTGTGTGTATGTGCGTCTCTGTGCATGTCTGTGTGAATATGTTTTTGTTATTTCTTTGGGGGTACCTCTGGGCTGGGAGCCTTCTCAGACGGTGCCTGGCTGAAGAGGGCCTGTCTCAGAGTACCTCGAGGTTTGATGTTTCCAGACACTGCCTTGCTAACTGTGGCAAATTCTGGCACCACACCATGCTTCTGCTTCTTCTAAAAATTACACATGGATTCATATTCATAATTAATAACTCAGATACCAAAACATTATGCTGAAAGGTAAAACTATTGTTCTGTAAAGACAATATATTATCTATAATCAATATTTGAAAATTCAATTGAATTGGAAAAGGAACTCATATACTATACTGTAACACCTTTGACGTACCTGATATCCAAGGGTATTGAATCTCTGTTTGTCTGCTGCTCCCTTGTGGTTTATTGATGTTACTGCAGTTGGTATTACTCCATCAACCACTGACTCTGCCTCTTTCTCGGACACCAATTGTCTTTCCCCATCAGCATCTCTTCCTGGATCCCACTGCCCTGACGTCCGACGACTGGTAACCACTTCCTCCAGTGGTGCTGCATCACTTCCTCTTACACTCAGGTTTGTCAGTTTTAAGGAAGTGCTGAAGAATGTCAACATTTATTATTATAAAAACTGATTAAAGCTTTTAATTTTCTGATTTCCCTCATTTCCAAGTTTGAAAGTGCAACATCATATTCACATGCTGCACATTTTGGACAGCAGACATGCATGCACCCTCCCACTATATATGCAATGTCAGCAGCCACTTCTTTTTGCACCAGTGCCTTTAAGTTGAGTTTACAAAGACATGAGTCAGAGGAGGAGGCTGCATGTGCAGCTTTGAGCAGGCGGAATGTAGGTGCTTTATTGACTGATGGGACTCACTGGTGAGCAATGCGATATTGACATCCCCAGTGCTGACCGGCAACACAACATACTCATAACTGGATAAGACAAAAGCCTTATGAGCATTCTCTTATAAACACAAAAACACACATACACACACAAACACACCTTTGCCACTGTAAACAACAAGGAACACTTACATCACTGAACAATATTCTTGGACCTGAGCATACCAAAATAGGAGATAGTAAGTGCAGCAAAGGAGAGGAGCATAAAGTTAAAACCTTCAAAGACAAAAAATGACTGTGTAAGACACCAGGGGATTAAGTCTGTCATTGCAAATTAGCAAAGAAGGTATTCAGATATGTTTGACAGCTTGTATGTGAGATTTAATAGTGCTTTAAATAACAAAGTTTTGGCTGCAATTGGGTGTAATGAAAAGGCAAGGGGGGAAAGAAACACATGTTGTACCCAGGTAAATAAACATTAGCAGACTGAATATGAGTATTAGTGGATAAATGTGAACACATTACTAGAAATATGTGGGAATGGGCCGGAAGATATGGGATCTAAAAAACTGAAATAGAAGCATTGATAAAGCACATACTTTGCACCAGGTCATAACACATGGACAAACAGATAGACATACGCATGGACACGCAAACACATTTACAGTAAAAGGAAGGTATTCAGAGACAACAAACACAATGTACATAATATAAGGACCAGGATGATTGCTGTTAACCCTCTGAAACAGATCAAACCTGGATGAAATTCAAAGGGCTTCAAATGCTTCACTAACCCTCTGCTTCCACCCTCCATAATGACACACAGCTCTATATACATTCATTAAAACAAAACAGGTATGCCAGTTTCATTTTTGTTGACTATGTCATTTTGCTGTTCCTACCCTTCCAAGAGCACCTTTAACTTTTATTGTCTAACTTTCTATAATCCCAGTGAACAGTGCTCTACACTGCTTTGTTTTGGAACAGTACATACAGTATATGACTATTATTAATACAAAAACACACATTATAATAAACAATTACATGACTAAGAAACTGTGATTATAAATAAATGCAGAAAATGAACAGAACCATCACAATTTTCAGATAGGCGAATGCAAGACTGATATTTTATGTTCTTTATGGAAATACTCTTCATTAGCTATAGCATAATATAAAGCCCACTGTGACACACACTGATTATAAATCTGCACATCGAGTGCTGCAGCATGCTGAACACATGAGCACACAGACAAAGTAAGCTCATTTACAACTTATACTTGCCACCACTTGATAGTAGGTTTTACTGGAACTGAAAACTGAAGTTACCACATACACATACATACACACAAACACACACACACACACAAACACACACACACACACATAGACACATACACACAAACACACACACAACACACACACACACACACACACACACACACACACACACACACACACACACACACACACACACACACTACATAATCGAGCCACTCATTAATAGAATTTATCATGGCTAATCAATACATCTGTCAGTTGACTATTTGTTCCCATGGAGGCACACACATTAACAGAACTTATATTGAATCATATATTGATCATATATTGAAAACAATCTTAGACTGGAAGTTGGTTTGCAAATTGCCAACGCACATAGAATTGTTTATAACTGTTCAAGACAAAACCCTTACGAAAAGTCTGTCACACACACAAAAACTCACATACACACGAACATCATAGAAAAATATTCTAAGGCCTAAGCATATTAAAATGATGTATTTCTGCTCACCAGCTCCCACAAGTCATTAGAAATGTAAACTACCTGGGGTTTCCTGCATCCATGTTGTTCAAATGATCATGTTTAGCTGATGACAGGTGAGGTTCTGTGTCTTCCTTTCTCTTAACAATTCCCTCCCTCCCTCTCTCCCCTGCCCGCCTTCAACTGCCTGAACAAGAAGGGCAGGATTCTTCAGAAAACAAATCTGTTTCAAGCTCATTAATTTAGTCATCGATGGATGTACATTAGCTGTATCACGTGGTGTTTTTGTTTTTTATGGTTTTCTATGGGTTTTCTCCCTGTTTTTTCCTCCCTTGATAGTCCAGCTGAGGGATAGAGGTAATTAGAAAAAACGAAAGGGGGCATTAACAGGCAAATTAAAGAGGAACATACACATTCTCAGATAATGGCTTGCTACAGGGTGTTGGAGAGGTAGCACTAGAGAGCACTGGTATCTCTGGAAAACAGAGACGGAGAAATAACACAAGCAGATTGAAAGATAGGGCAGATCCAAAGATATATTGATGAAAAGGGAAAAAGAAAGACAAGATAGGACTGCCTAGGGGACAGGCAAACACAAGACAGACAAACAGACATGTCAGGAAATAGTGGGCAGGAACACATGGAGAAGGCAAACAGGAGGAGGCATAGAGCGGGAGCGTGAGAAACATAATGGGAAAGTTAATGCAGCAGGCAGGAATGCTGAGCGACAGCATGCCAAACAGCCAAATCAGAGCAGACACTGACGTACGCACAGTAGCTCTGTCTGCGCATGTGCAGTGTGTTAATAAGGGATACAGTAGTCTCACCTGTCAGACTCGTAATTGCGAACCTGACAAACTGCTGTTACTGATGTGGCATAATGCTGCCCAACTTCAGCAATGTCCAATAGTTAGTTACGAATCACTGACTAAGCATAGTGTCATGTGGATGGGATTCCAATTTGAAGAGAAAAAAATTGTATTATATTTAGTTGTGGAGGCATTTAAATAATTTTGTGCAAAATATATAGTTCCAGCATTTTTCTCTGACACTGAAAAATGAATAACTCACTAAATTGCAATTTTGATTGGAAATTAAATAAAAGAAAGGGTGGTGTCTGTGACTTTTGCATAATATTGTTGCCTGTGAAACATTTCAACCAAAATGTAAAAAGTGTTTTAAACAATGAAAAGTGTGTGCATAAAACAAAATTGAAACATAATTATTGTTATAGTATACACATGAAACACTTCACGGAGATATGCAGTCAATTGTCCACATAAAATAGAAACTAATGTGAAATTTAATCTTTTACGTACTGAAATAGAAAAAAAACATCCTTTGAATAAATGGTAATACGCATTTTGTGTCAGACTGTCACACCAAAAGATCTCATCCACATGGGAAATGATGTTACGGCTGGCTAAACAGTGGGGGTAGTTATCTCTTGCCAGTCAAATTCAGATATGGCATGCTTCTACTGCTATTAACACAGCTGCGAGCTATATCACAGATTTTATTTATTAAATGACAGATTATATTTATGAAGACTGTACGAAATATCATACCAAAAAGAGTAATGTATAACTGTCATCTATAAGAAAAGTAGTACATGAGCTGTTATTGCAGAATAATTGTTCAGTACATTATTTTAAGGTTTTAGTCACTGTTAGAGTAGCGTTAATGTTTGGCCTAAACAACTGAAAAAACAAAATGTGCGCGGTGTGTCTCACGGTTGAGATTTTATCGCTGGTCTTGACCAGCCACTTGACTTAAAATGACTTGTTCGCAAATCAGAATACGTGTGAACGCTAACCATCTTGTTGCACATTATAAAGATAAAAAATTATCACTTTTGTAATACCCGCTTCAAAATTTCCCTCATTTTTGCAAGCATAATGTGATTTTGCGTTAATGGGTGGCATACACCTTTTGTTTTCTTTTAGATGATGTGACTTTTGGAAGAGACGGTTGGAGCAGTCTCACCTGGATGAAGGGGGAGACATTCGCGTGAAGAATGACACAGAAGGTGGGACAAGCAAGCTGTCAATCTTTTAAACAAACTCTATTAAACCGATTAAAAGGGTTTCCGTTTCAAAACAAAAGCCCTCGATTGGCAAAATGTATGAGTTACCAGTAACTCCCACCCACTTTGTCATACTACTGGAAGGGACTTGGATGACGTAAAAATGGCGGGTTAGTTTAAATTCCCTTTTGTATGGAAATATGTTGCTGTTGCTTATGAGGGATTTAATTGTGTTTAGTAATGGATCTCATCCACTGGGCTGGATGGGCGCTTTAGTTCAGGAACACCTGCTGGGAAGTAGTAGGTGTACTAGACAGGTTACCGATTACTGGACATATTGCTAATGTTTGAGCTGAAGTGGTCAGCTGATATCTGAGGAAACTGGCTGGGTATGTCGGGTTAGTTTGCATGATCAACTCATCAACTAATCAGCTTGCTACAAGAATGATGATGGAAATAGTTTCGGACAAATCATTTCCACTATATGTTGGTAGTTAGCTAGCTAGAAAGCCATGCTACATGATCATTTTGCAACAGTTGACCAAAACAGTGGAGACTGAGAAGCAAGTATAAAATATAAAATGTTGAAAATGATCTTGCATAATACAACAATCCCAATTTTGGCAACCTAGTATGCTTATATCAAATGTGTTTTTTTTCTTGCTACCATTTAAGGGTTTTCTTACTCCTGGGGAGATTCTTTCCTTCTCCTGCCCTGGTTCTCCCTTTTCCACTGAAATGAGCCCTTACTTGGATTACGGAGGGTACCTGGCTCTTGTTTCTCTTGGTATCATACATACTCTGTACAAATACACACTCTGTTCTAATGTATGTTTTGGGTAACTGTCATGTGAGTCATACACCATTTTGTAGGGATGGTGAGTGAGAGAGAGAGCCAGTCAAGGCATCCAAAGAATCACACTGACACACTACTAAGTTGTAGAGTTTCAGACTTTTTTATTTCTCTTTTATAAAAACATTTGACACAAACCTTGTTCATTGCTCAATCAATGGCAGGAGCTGGCTAATGAGGCATTCATTCCCCACTGTCACTCAGGAGTATGGCCCGTAGAAATTCCCTGACTTTATCTGTAACTGGCAGGACCCTCCCGGCACTACTCTACCTTTTCATAAAAACCAATGCACTGCAGCAAAATAATCCTCTAGTCATTTTATTACCACAAGTTAGGCTTTTGCACACATGGATTGAATAAGTATGTGTGTTCTACTCAACAATAGGGACATACAATGCAACACTTAATTAAATAAAATACTGGAAAGTGCATCATCAAAATGAGGGTCACATGCATCATGCCACATGGTCATGAATTTCTATGGGCCCCAATCATGAGTTAATGCTTATGTGAACAGGGCATTAATGACATCCATATGTCATATGAGTTTAGTACAAATGTGCAAAGGAATAAAGGAATACAGTAAGCACAATACTGACGGAAATATTGACAATGATAAACTTGGGTATTCACTCATATCCATCGGTGTAATCACTGTTAACTAATTACCATTCTATCCACACAGCAACAAACCCAATTTTGAGGAAATAAAGGAAAAAAAAGAATGCCATTTGTTATATTCTAGCATATGTAAATTATAAAATTAATGCTTTAAAAAAAGGTTTTTTTCTTACAGTGGAAATATCTGGAAGTTTGATTAAATAATGGATGTGCACCCTTGATATTGTGCACACTTAATATCATCATTGCCACTCAGCAGATATGTCTGTACATAAAACTGTCACAAAGAAATTGTTTTGATACACCACTTATGTTTCTTAAAACACAAGACTGGCCAATGATTAACGGTGTTAGGAGGGCGCTGTCTTTGAAACCCAATGCTGGTGTTTGGATTCAGTTAAATGGCTTTTAAACACCATGAAAGATGTTTACTTCTAACATACAGAGCCATAGTCAAAGCTGCCAAATGAAGCTCTCCAAAATTCAAAATCATGCAAATGCCCCAAGATGCATTACTATGAAATTTTAGGCAAATGAACTTGCATAAAGCAGGGACCATATCCTATCATTGGCCATGAGATACTGTAATTATCTTTTCTACCATAACACATGTAAGTGAAGAAGATGAAAGGCAATGTATAGTTTTTCATAGGCTATATTTGTATATTAACTGTATGCATCAACCTACTACATCTAACCCTACATTATGAAATAATAAAGCTGGTGGTAATATGACAAATAATTCTGTGGACCTAAATGAACAGAAAACCTCATTTAGTGTTTTCAGTTTTAAAATGAATGCCAGGTAATAAGCTAATAATGAAATGTTTTCCAGTCTATCTTGTGTCTGACAAAATTCATGTGAAAATTTGGTAATGCTTTGGACTTGGGTGTCTGAACACTATGTTACCTGGGCAGGATCATGCCTCTCTTCTGATTCACCCCATTTATTACTGCTGTATGTTACATCCTAATGTTAATCACAATTTCCATCACATTAAATGATGGAAAAAATATTACGGACTATACACAAAAAAAGTACAATACATCTTAGTGTGGTCATCATAGTGTATGTCTGTGTGTACATGCATGTATGCATGAGAGACAAAGTACTCACACTGTGCCCCTCCCCCAGCACCCCCCACCCCAATTTGGTTTTTCCTCATTTTTAAGGTCCAGTTATTAACTGAGGGCCTTATGTCTTTGCAGTCTACACACCAATTTTCAGTTACTGAAACAGGTGAATCACAGGCACCCCAGTGACCAGAGGGGGCACTGCTGAGTGTGGAAGTGGGATGGTTCTATTGCCTGAGACATGTGAGTCTGAAGGCTCATACTCCACCATGTTCACAATGCATTTAAGGGGTATGCACTGTACATTTTGAATGTACCTTATGGTAGGAGTACGTTGTGGAGGTCCCATTTCCTTTCCTTGTTTTTTTTATTCTTCAGCCTCTATTCTTCTCCTCCTGCCTTTCCACCCCACCTCATTTCTACTTTCTTTGTAGTCCTTCCCCTCAGGGGCACAATTAGAGAATGACACTCAGGTCACACTGATGGAATGTTACAAAGTGAAAACCAACATCTCCTAAATTCATGGGAAATCAAGACTACGGTAATGTATCTCTTGTCTGTCAAAAGCGTCTGAAGGTCATGCATGGTTCCATTAGAATGGTACAAATTCATGGCACATTTGTCAGAGTACAGCATAATACTTTGAGTAACTGTGCAAAAAACTTTCATTTCACTTATACAGAATGCGAGTTTCTGCAGTGGTTAGGCTTACAGTCTGAACTACTATAAAAAATGTTTAAACCCTTTTCCCAGGCACTGATAAAAATCAAGGCTTCCAAACAAAATATGCACCAATTATTGAATCTAATGAATCATTGCACCATATGTATTGACAGGTTAAATAAAGCTCTTAGTTCTTCTCAGCACCTGCTTTGCAGAGGACAAGTTGGGCCCCACCCAATCAGAGAAAAGCTTGTATTGAGCCACTTACTGATTTCTCTATTAGTTTGGAATTTGTGTTGTGGCCATGTGTGTATTTTGATATAAGGCTCTGAAAATCATCCAGTTTGCTTACTGTAATTTGTGTATGAGTGTACACTTTCAATATCACAGTGTGGGGTCAGGTGTTAGTCTGGCCGTGTGTGCATATTGTGTGTGTGTGCCCATAGGAGCTCACACACACATGTGTGCGTGCATTCTCAAAATGTGCGTGTGCCAGCACACATGCCTGCATACCCATATTTCTCCTCAATGGCGTCCACAGTGCTTGAAAGCCCCATGTCTAAAAGCGTGCTCACAATCTCTGAGAACAGGCGCTGGGAGAGTCTCCCCCACACCACCCCATCCCCGCTCTCCCCCCACACCTTCAGCATCTGAAACTGCCCCTCCTTGAAGGTGTGGTTGTCCCTCTCGGCCCTCTCAATTTCCCTCTCTGACACACCCAGCTTCCTGACCAGCTCCTTGAAGCGGCTAGCTGGAATGAGGTCCAACAGGTAGTAGATAAATGGAGAAACTGGGATGGATGAAGGAAGAGAAAGAGATGGAGAAGGAGGGAGGAAGAAAATATCTTTTAGTAATTACTTTGATCTGTATGTGGGTACAACAATCTGTTACATTTAAAAAAAAAAATGGTACTTTCATTGTTTCATTCCAAGGCACATTCACACCAGGAAAAATATCTTTCAGTAGATGGCTTGTTTGTGATTAATATCCATGATGGTAAGAAAAGGGCACTTCACGTAGAGGTTGCACAACTACAGATTTTTACTCGTCAATAGTCCTCACAAAAAGTAATCAGCTAGTTGTTCTTTGTTTTATGAAAGATACTAGATCTAGAGAGGGGTTCTACACAGAAAAAAGAACAATATATATACATATATACACAGACTGATAAATACATGCACACAAACTTACGCCTGATTTCTTGAGGGACACAATCTGGCAGCTGAGTAGACTGATGCGTCTCCACTCCTATTTTGCTTGGAGGAGATTCGTCTTCCTTGTGGATGGAGTCCGGACTCAGACTAGGACTGATGAGACACTTCTACGGAAGACATTTTAGAAGAGCATTAGACACTTTGCCTTCCTTCGATGGTGCAGGCTGGGTGGCAATAAGGACACTGTTACATGCCTGTCCAGGGTCAGGGACGGCAACTAAATAAACAGGCTAAATAAGAGCTGCTCGGCCAGCAAAATGCAAAAATGCAATAAAGTCCAACAAATAATACACAAAAGCTCTAGGCAAGCTGGCAAAATTAGCTGCTCAGCAGTGAACAAAGGCCCATGTTGTCTCTCGTCAGAGAACAACTTATAGAAACGAGCCTCCACCCAACACAGCCCCGACCTCTTCCCCTTTTGAAGTCGGAAACGCTGCCTTCAAAATCGCCACTCTAAATCCAATTGCCAATCTCAGCGAAACAGGCAGAGCTCACTACCTAACGGTCCTGAAAACACTTGCACACACAAAAAAAGGGAGGGGGAGGAGACACATGACACAGGCAAACTATACAGACGTAACAACAGCAGTACCAGTGATGGCACCCACCTCTGAGGTGTTCTCAGGTAGGGTATATTGGGTGCCCCGAGGGCCCCGTGACCTGTGGTTCTTACAAGCAAGAAACACAATAACTCCAATCAGGACCACAGTAACAGCAACTGGGACACCCACAAGCAAGAACAGCTGGGAATGCTGAGGATCTGTGGTGAACAGAGAGGACATTTTAATGTAGATTAGCCTTGTAAACTTGTAGTATGAATACACTTGTGCAGGTATAGTTTTTAAAATGGCAAGTACACTATTCTCAAACCTCTGGACTGTAAATGTACCAAAATACCAAAAAGTGTGCCCTATAAGGTATTTACATTGTGTATTTAGTAAAAGTTTCTGTGAGGGTACAGAAAAAGGGTTGTGAAGAAGAATCCCTGTACCTATAGGGGAGCACTCACTCTCAGGCTTGTCTGGTTTTGTAGTTGAATTTTCCTCCACCTGGCACTCAGAGGTATACTCATCGATATATATTCTCTTGTAGCCATCAATACAGTCACATACTGCATTCTGCTTCTCAGTACATGGAGACCGCTGTTTTTCAAAATAATCTAAGGAAGATAAAGAAGAAAACTGATATACTCAAACATGTATTCACTTGCTTTCATGTGTTTTTTTCCATAGGTAATCATATTTGTATATTTTGTATTAACATTGAATTCATATTAAAGGAATACCAATATATTTATAAATCCTGATGTACATATGTATGGACTTGCTTTCTTCATATTACATACCATGTCTACACACTCTGCAGGGTCTGCAGTTTTTTGAGTGGTTGATCTCATCCATGTAGTGTCCATCTGGACATGGGGAGCAGGTGGTCCTCATTTTTGGACTTTCACAGTCAGCCTCCTTTCTGTACCCTTAAGGAAAGCAGGACATGGACAATTAATGACAGGGAATTTCATAAAGCATTCATGGGTAATAAGCAAAAAATACATTCCACAGACACTGCAGAAAAAGGCACGGTGTAAGACTAACAGAACTAGCCAAATGACATAAGGATACATGTACATCACATGCTGTGCTGCACTGCACTCCTACTGTAAATGAGAAGCATATTACACAACTTTTACTCACACGTCGTCTATTTGTAGTTACTACTCACACAGCCATGGTAACACTTTATTTTAATGTGTGCTTATAAACTATAAATAACACTTTATTAACCATGAGTACACTTATACATGTTTTATTAAGGAATTGTACTTACTTATAAAGCATGAACAATAGCATTTATACATGTGTTTACTCATGTTAATTCATACATGAAATATAGTTCCTGACTTACAAACAGTGTACTAATGGTTAACAAACAAGAATGATTTATTCATACCTTATAAGCAGACATTAAAATAAAGTGTTACTGCATAAGTTTCTTATATTGCTTAGCTGCAAGTTTTCTATTCATGTATCAAAGTAAAAAGCTGCAAAAATGCAATTTTAGCTGATCTTTTTCTGTTACTGAGGATATTCACAGACATGTCTGACATACCTGGGAGGCATTTGTTACAGCAGTGTCCCTTTAAGGCTTTGAACTCATCACTCCGACAGGACAGTGACTGATTTCTCTGGCCTTCCACCTGGCCACCAACTTGTGCAGCAGCACATGCAGTTACACTGAACTGAAAATTAAAGGGGAAAACAAGGCAAAACATACAAGTTTAGAAATACCAAAGTCCTAAAAAATTATTTTGAACATATCAATAAACTTTGAAGAACAACTCTTAATAGAATACATGAAGTACATGGCATTTATGTTTAAAATGTATGGGAACACAATTTACGCACAACCAATATTAGGAAAAATATTCTACATTTTATCTTCAATTTGTCAAAGATGAAAATAAAATAGAAATTTGAAGCACAATCATTCAGGAGGATTTATGTCTCAAACTTTAATCATATTGAGACAGAATAATCACTGGCACCAATACATGCTATTTTACTTATAAAATGTTTCTGTGAAGATATTGATCAGTCATTACTGTAAACAGAGAGCTACTCTTTTACTCTTACTCTGTTTGACGGTTGTAAGCAAGGCTGTAGGGTACTGGACGTACAAACTTACTGGACAGCTTAAAATGGTGATTAGCTTCATGAGCTCCATAGAAAAATATAGGCTACGTTTATACCGATTTATAGAATAGACACGGAAATGAACTGTTAACCACACAAACCCGAGGAAAAAGCATATGTTCATGCCTATAAAGAAATACATTCTGTAACACAAGGGAAGCCAATAAAATGACATTTACACTTGCTTTAGTTATTTTCCACGATCTTGCGAGACATGTCCTATTCTAAAGACATTATATCATGAACTACATTATACACACATGTCATATATATCTGTATATATGTGTGTAATGTCGTGGGGAAGTTACATATAAAATGCAAGTTAACCCATCTGATAAATGCCTCTAAATTTCGATCTTTCTGCACAGGATTTACTGTGTTGAGTTTCATCAGGCGGAGCCAAAGCCGTTTACTGGAAATGACATAGGCACTGCTGTACACAACGGGCAATAGGCCTTACAGAGGGAAATTGAGACAGACCAGACTTTTGCTGAATTGTGATTGACAAACATAATCTGTACGTGTATGGAGACGATTTCAGTTGGAGCTGGACTGCTAAACACGACCTGGGATAAAGCCGGGAAGACTCACCAAAAGAAAAAGAACTAAATATTTTTTCTTCCATTTTCCTCTCTGGGCTGTGTCCATCCTGGCATTGTCCAGTTGTCACTCACTCCATAGGGAACTAGACAGAAGTAATAACACGCACACCAACAATTCATTTGTTTGTTTTAAATCAAATAATTAGGCTGTGAAGCATAGATTTCAAATCAAGCCATTTCTGAACCAGAATTGTTTCACTTCCTGGTGCCTCGATAAAAATACGCAGCTATTGGGTAATACATGCACCATCCTCTTTTGCCAAACTTCTTAAAAAGTTGAACAAAAAAATCTCAAAAGTCGGCGTTTAATTGTGATCCTCCGTGGATAAAATCATCTTTGCTAGTTTCTTCCTTCCAAGACAAACCTCAACTCAACCTCAACGCATTTTGGTGCTTATCGTTTAGCCTTTTTTTTTTTTTTTTTTTTTTTTTACTTTCGATTTAACTACACCCCCTCAGTAGGCAATAGACGACTATGATTTATATCTAGTAGTATTAAATCGACTTTACCTTGGAAAAAATAATCCAGCATCAAACGATCATTTATTCTAAAGGTCATCCGTTTGAAGGACTCCGATCACTTCATTTCTGTTTGACAAATATGAGCTACTTAATCGTGAATTTGTGCGTAGTCCAGTCTGTTTCCTCCTTGTCCTCGAACTGTTCAGCGGATGTGTTTGTGGGAAGGCGTAGTTGGCACGTAATCACACATTTTTTTCAGTCTTGCTTACGCTTTACATTTTAGATTGCTTAATTTTATTTGTGGTTTAAAGAAGTACTGAGTGATTCAAATGTACGCGCTTTCAAGTGACGGTCATTTTTCCTCTGAAGTTGATTTGGAGGGTATCAGACAATCTCCTCAAAAAAGTTTTAACTTTTAACTTCAGGATGTTCCTCTTTTTACCGCTTATCAGCTAAATAACTCCACCTAATTTTCCGGGCGGTCTGACTGGATTACAATCCTGACCGCCCAAGTGCCAGCTGAACTGTAGGTCAGCAACATTAATACTACTCTGTCTGTGGACTGCAGAGTGAAAGGCAGCTCAAGCTGCAGCTGGTTAAAATGTTCTTCATGCTGCACTTGTCTAATAGCACTATCACAAGAACATCAGACTATATTTTCATGTATTTAATTTTTGCATATTTCTGCTTCAGCTACAATGCTGGAATCAATAGCAGTGTTTGTTGTGTATACCTGTGTAATAATTGTCTATACATCTGCTGAGACCAATTTTATTAATTGTTGTGTCTCCTCTGAATATTTTTGTTACATGGCATAGCAACGGAGTGTTGTATTCAAACTGCAGTTTTCAAAGGTCTTTCTGTCAAAACCACTGTTAAGTGATACTACTTGTTTAAAAGGGTATCATTGTTTTACTCTTGGCAATTGAGAAACAAAGTTGGCATTGTAAGAAAGCTGAGCAAGGAATTCTGATGTTGATGATCAAGTAAGGAAGTTGAAGTGTACTACAGTCTTCCATGCTTTGTTGATGCTAGTGTCCTTGGGAGGCAACTGCCAAATATGGAAGTGAGCAATAACAGTGATCACAACCATGAGGGCAGGAGTGTGTAGTAATGGGCGAATGAGGGATTGTGACATGAAAAACAATGCAGCTGCAATGAGTTGTCAGTCACTGACTAGTGTTGAGGGACTGAGGTTTCAATAAACCAAAAATGGAAGAAGTTTCTATATAGTATCAATGACTCAAAAAAAACCAATGACCACATTTGCTGTAGAAACAACAATTTTGATTGATTTAACAAGATTAACAGCTGAGTTAAGTTGCACCCTAACAGGACTGATGAAACCTCTTTTCAACCATTACTAGATTCAACCAACCGTTTTTGGTTTTTACCAAAAAAATGCAGTATTTGGTTAAAAATAGTTGCATTTACATTACAGCCATTTAACAGACACGCTTACATAGCTGAACACGCTACCCATTTATACAGCTCCATATTTACTAAAGCGAATTAGGTTAGCTACATCACACGAGTACAGCAGGTGTAGAATTGAATTACCTTGGATTGAAAGTGCAGACTCTAAGTGGCAAATCATCAAAAGGCTAGATATTATACTAATACAGTCCTTCCACATACAGTTTCACCATTTATGATATAGGTTATGATACCTCACTGTCCCATCATTAGAAATGGTCAATGCGGGGGAGTTCCCAGTCTAGGGAGAAGTGCTGGCAGGTGTGCTGGCAGGAAAAGAGACAGCAAAGTGTGGGAGGCCTAGGGGCAGTAAATTGTTGCCTGAGTAATTTAGGAGTGTGGAATCAAGGGAATACAGCAATGAGCAGCATACACAACTTTCTACTCAGTGGAGCATTAATAAGTACTTCCCTTGAAAAAACCCACATCCTGCCTCTAGTTTCAACACATGGCTAGAGTGATCAAACACTCAGAACTATGGTTTGAAAAAAGTTGTATGAGTCTGCTAGATCTCCTTAATTCAGTTCTTAACCATTGTTCACTCCCTTTTGTTTAGCTTGCAGTTTTAAAATTCTTGTTTAGCCCCTCTAAATGCACTGTTTTGTGCCACTGAGAATACAGTGGGACCTCAAAGATATGGAAAAACATTAAGACCAGTGAACCCAAACCTGGAATTAGCATTCTAATTATGCTATTTCAATTGTTAACTTTGAAGAAAAAAAGCCAGCATTAAACCTAAATGCTTTCACTATAATTGATTGAAAGCAGAATACAATATAATTATTATAATACTGTAATTATAATAAATAGTATTAATGAATGGTATATGGGAGAAATAACAAGCTGGTTAGCGAAAGTTATTAGCTGATGTAAAAAGATTCCAACTTGTGGTTGTACAAATTTTCTTTGAGGCAAACAACTGACTTCTTAGCTATATGGCAAAATATCTAGATGTTAGACACAGTTAAGAGGAAAATAAAAGCTAGCTTGCTATAAGAATAAACCAGAAATGTCTTGTTTCGTATTCTCTTAATTATGTCTGATGGAAAAAGGTAAGCACTAAACCGAAACAAATCATTATTTCCACTGATAATAGATGTTCAAAATAAACCTTTCCTACGATAATTTGTACCTGTAGATTTCCACTGAAAAGTATAGTTTTTGATGATTCAGTAAAACAGCAGTACCTGCTCTGGCTGGCTACAATAAAACACATTTTTCATTTTATGAATGATTGAAATCCTTAAAATTGTATTTTTGTTGAACATTAAGTTCTGAATATCCTCACGCCATAATATTCGTGTTTCTGCGGCTCTGCTGCATTTCTAATGTCTGAAAAGCAAACATTTATAAAATATTATAAAGACTTCAAGTGCACACTCCATGTTCTACAGCAGTAACAAGTCCTGGAATAAACATTTTTCAACCACTGGTGACATTTGAACTCCTAGTAACTTAGTTGAACTGAGCAGGTTAGACGAGAGCAGGTAACTTTGATAGCAACACTACTAAAGATACACATAGATTCAGCTACAATGACACCAGTTTAATGTATGGATGTTTCAGTAGTTCGATTTGTGTGTTCCTTTATCACAAAAATGTGGTCTATGTTTGGAAAAGCTTTATAGACCATTAAGTAGTTGAGGCAGGGCCCCTTGTATTATTTAAGTGCATGTTTGATGCATAGCGGGATAGTCTCTATATTTCAGGTGAAACACAAGCTCAATTGAGGCTAATTGGCCTGGCCTTTTTCTTATATGTTCTTACTTAGTTTATTTCCAATGACAATAAATTGTGTGTGTAACAGTGAATTGTATTTAAACATTGCCTTTAAGTTTTAAACATTGCCTTTAATCTTTACTGTAAACCCTGGTGGGGTGGGGTAGGGGGCCATGTTTGACCTACTTCAAGCTTCTCCAGTAGACCAAACTTGCCTGTATTCCCCTCACTTCATATTACTAGTCTGCATAGGCTAAATCATGTATTGACCATTTATGATTAGAAAAAAAAAATCAGGTTACGGTAATTTAAGCTTGCAGTAATTTGCCCTGAATCGTTAGTAAGTTTAACGAGAAAAGAGGATGAGTCGTGTCTTTCACATTGCGGTGAGTACTCATATGATGTGGGTCTTTTAAATGACAGTTAAAGGTGGAGCAAGCAGACATAGACCACAACGTATTGAGACAAACGTGACTAGGGGTTGAATGACTGGCCACCCATTTTCACGAGGAGCTGCAAAAGTATCGTGACTATTTTGATTTTGGTCAGTTGTAATGAGTTGAATATGCGCTGGTTGTAGATTGTCAGCATCCTTTATAAGAAGTTGCAGGGTCAGTGTATCAGTTGAGGGATAAACTTACTAATTTGATAAACCCTCAGTTGTAAAAACATCCCCTGACCACTGTGGTGGCATGCACACTGAACAAAACCAGCCAACAGTTTGTCTCAAAAAGAGGTGGATAAAAATACAGAACACCTGAAGTTCCTGCAGAAATAAGTGAGAAACAGGTGAGTAATTGGTTGAAACAGATTTTCTCCTATGAACTCTTCATGTGCTCCAGTGTAATGGAATGGAGACCAGTGGAAAAATATCACCCTGTTTATTTTGCTCTTAGACCGGAGCTGTTCTTATTTATACACCATGGAAAGCTTTGACATGGTTTAAGGTTCAGGACCCTTAAAGAGTGGTGGCAGAGAAATGGAAAGAAAGGGGGAGGACAGAGGTAGGTTTCAGAGATTGAAGATATGTTGAAGCCTAAGGGGGTCTTTCAGTTTGATTTCTTAAATGAGTCATCCTGACATTTATGATAAAGCGGCTGACACACACTTTAGTTCAAATTATTAGGGGATGTGGGCCATCGCTCATCTCATTCTCACCGTCTCTAACATTCAGTCACTCAGGACTCCATGGTAAGTTGCAAATACGCACCTCTGTGTTTTCTACCAGAGTTTATAGGGTAGTGCAAAATTGCTGTGGTAGTATAGTCTATGTGTCGGTGTGGATTTCTTTCTTTTCTCTCTCTCTCTCTCTTTCTCTCTCTGCCTCTCCCCACCCCCCCCCCTCTCTCTCTAAATTTGTCTGAACTGGTGTGTTACAATTTCTAGTGCAAATGCAAATTTCTGAAGTAACCTTCTAAAGACCAGTTCACTGTCTTTCTGTATTAAGTTACTTTGTCAGCCTGAGTGGCTTGAACAGTTGTAATGGTGTACTCATTTGTCGAGTTAAGCCAGTCCTTCTTGGAATCATTACTGAGTTACATTTTGTGTTGAATAACTGTGTGTGTGTCTAGTAGTATAATATGATGGAAGACAGGTTTTTAATCCAAACAGTGCAGGTTTAATTCCCAGGCAGAATACTGTCACTGTACCTTTGAGCCACGCACTTCATCTGGACTGCCTCAGTAAAAATGTCAAGCTGTATAAAAGTGTAGTGCTATGGTTATGATAGTAATATGCCAAATTACTCATTTTTGTCTCCCCTTCACCGGCTCACCTGTAGATGCTGCAGATCAGCTTAGTTGTCGCTCTTACCTTCTGTCTTCTCTGTGTCTCTACCTCACTGAGCTGTGATAATGCGACTGACTACCAATTACATGGCAAGTGCTGCAAGAAGTGCAAACCAGGTAATAATCTGAAGTGTTGTTTGATGGGGTAGTGTATGTATCAGTCTGTAATTATGTCAGTATATCTCACCTTTGATGCAATATACAGTTCCCATGGAAACTATTAGCCACTGACCATAAGGATGTGTCATTGTTGTTATCAGCCTTGAGATTTTTTGTCAATCATATTTATTTGTTAATTTAAATTTTAAGATGAGAACTGAAATAAACCACAAACAGCAGAGGGTTAATCTGTATTATATTGTTAGATATTTTGTAATTATTATGTAAATTTTGAGTAACAAGTTTGAATAGTCTGTTCCTTACCTGCCTAAATTTGTAAAACAGCATGCTAAAGTTTCTTTATTTTAAAACAATTCACAGGAGAGCACTTGGTAAAGCGTTGTACTACGTCCAGTCCGACCCAGTGTTCGCCCTGCAGAACATATCAGTATTCCAGTCAAAACAATGAGGAAATAACCTGTCGCCCATGTAGTAACTGCAACATGCTCCGTAAGTGAGAGATTTTGTTAGCCTACTTATATGTGTGTCTTCAAGTCCATCTATGTGCTTGTATTGGTGTTCCCAGTCAATCACTGAATGTTAATGGGGGGGGGGGGTGCTACTTTATTTCAGAAATGTTGTGTTTTATCCTGCCATATCTTATATAATGACAACTGATCTATTTTACGATGGATGTTTGTGCTGAAAGTTGTTGTAAAGTAAAGAAAGCATGCTTTTACAAAAGGGACTTCCCCCTCTGGTGTATCAGGGTGGGCAACAGTCAGAGAGAGAAAGAGGGGAAAGGGAGGGACTCTGAACTGTGACTGGGCACCAACAGAAAATTAGTACCGAGGAGAGAGACGGTACGTGGGAAGCACCCTAATTATCGGAAAATAGTTTAAAGGGGCACAGGTGTGTGTCAGAGACCGCTGGGGACAGAAATGTCATGTTTTGCTCATGTCCTTATTATTGCTGACTGCACATAAAACAGTTAAAATGTCAGCTGATGGAAAGCAAAGGCAAACACAGAAAAGCACAAGAGTTTATGTGCAATTTTATTACAGTTTGCCAGAAACATTGTAAAAACATCTGCTACTTGGCAAAACCAGGAAAGGATTGTATCTGAGATGCAGAGAAGTCTGTTTTAAAGGCTTGCACATATGGTGGCATATGAGTCACAAAGAACATTTTTGTATTTTCAGCATGTTTTTCTGCCAGTATATACATTTTTCCTCTCTGTGTCTATCTGTGTTGCTTGTAAGTCACTTGCTTTAGTCTACTCAATGACACAAATGTAAACGTAACTTACAGTCTGTGTGCATATAAAAAGCAGAATCTGACAGAAATGTAATCATATCAGTAGACCTGATATAACCCTGTAAGTGTTGTGTTTTTTGTAGATTTGGTGTACAAGAGAAACTGCACAGCTACGCATGATGCCATATGTGATTGTGCACCTGGGTACCGTTGCAAAAGTGAACCATGCCTGGCCTGCGAAGAAATACCCGGCAAAAACATAACCAAGATAGGATCAACATCCCAGACATCTTCCAGCTCTTTGGGTGGGTGTTTGTATTACTTTCTGCTCTACTCTGCATTTCGTACACATTATGGGTACATAATGGGGGGAATCATAAGGGGAATCATATGTTGCTGAGTGGTGTAGTGATTGATTTCTTTGGTCTGTTGTGTGTTTTGACAGGACCGTGTACTTCGCTGGTCACGGACAAAGCTACGAAGCTCGGTGACCAACAAACAGGACATGTTACTCATAATAATGGTAGGTTGATTGAGTTAATGCTTTGATCTCAGAGCAAAACAATGATTGACTGTAGTGACAGAAAGTTGCTACCAAAAACATAGCAAAAATGTATACAATAAAAAATATCTTGAAAAACAATTATTTTATTGATTCAAATATCTTTACCAGAACTAGGGTTTTCAGTATATTGTTTTGATCCTCACCTCTCCCCCCTTCCCCATCTTTCTCTTTGTCTGTTTCTCCAGAGCCTCCCTCCAGTGTGTGGTTCTCTCTCTTTGTGATTGTGGTGTGTTGTTGCGCGCTGCTGATCTGTGTCATTCTTGCCTCCAGACACAAAAATGGAGTACGCTGGGCCAGACAGAGAGCAAAGGGTCAGTCTGTCTTTACACTTAACTCTGTCTAACAAAACCTGTTCAGCAATACGGAAAACTGAGGCGAACTAGCCTGGAAACATAGTCATATGTTGTATTTTTTAAGCTAATCTGTTACAGCACATAAATTCACTGTAAATAAATATATTACACCCTTCCAGTCTCTCATAGAGACATGACAGGCTGTAATATATTTAAATACACTGAATATATGTTCTTTATTTGTACCAACCAAAGATTTGCAAAGGCATTAATGCTTAATGACTAATGCCTACATTTGATTTGTCCAACAGTGGTCTTCGGGGCAAAAAAGCCAACAGCACCCCATCAATGCACTGAGGAGGAGGGGAAAATGCCTGTTCAGGAAGAGTGTGAGAAGCTGCAAGTGGAGACGAGTAGTAATTGTTGAAGAAGAGCGAGAGGGGCTCACAGTGACGATAACAGTACATAGATCAAATGGCAAAAAGGAAAACGTTTTCTGGGCAGATGGAATACGTTTGAAAAATACAGACACACGACACAGTGGCCTGAGGGGAAAAGAAAGGGAACAAAAGAAAAGAAAGGGAGAAAACAAAGGGAGGAGAAGGAAGACATATTGTTGAGTGCACAAACACATGCACTCACTGTCTTGTGCAGAATAGTAGAATGCAACTTGCATACACACACTGCACTTTTATACATTTATATTTGAGTAAGAATAGTTGTTTACATTTCCTTTTTTCTTTATTTTTAAAATCTATGATGACCATATATTAAATTAAGTCAATACATTTTTTAAACATTTAAACCAACATTGTTTCAAAACGTTAACATAGACCCCCTAGCAAAGTATTTAAGTTGAAATGGTGTTCAATGTTTGTTTTAAAACATTAAACAGACATTTTGAATACAGTTCAACATAATTTACACACTATTATACTCAAATTTTTCTGTTAAATAATATTTTACAACTACACCTAATGTACAAATAGGAAATATTTACAGATTTGTAAGATTTATCATAAAGAAAATAAATACACTTTAAAAACTTTTGTTTTTAAACACACTCATATTTACATCTCCTCTTCTTTTGACAAGTGACTCTCTTTCCCTTGTTCTTGTGAGGGAAAGAAAATGCAGTCTTTCTCTCCATTATCCCTCTCCTCTTCGGATAGGTGGACTGGGGTAGAAGGGGGAGGAGTATTTGGGCTGCACTCCCCCATCTCCCCCTCTTTCTCTGGCCTTCTTCCTCCCTCGGTCTCTTTCTCGGGATTGGCAAAGTGGTTGAGCAGACTGACGAAGACTGCTCCAGCATTGTATATGTGAAAAGGACCTGGAAAGGACCCGGGGCAGTGTTACTACTCTAAAGAAAATTACAACACTTGTGATGCCAATTACAATGACACACAATTGAATAGGTTCAGACATAATTAAATATGAATGCACTGAATGCATGCAGTAAATCAGGGGTACTGAACCCTGGTCCAGGACAGCATCAGGAGGTCTTGGATTTTTTTGTTACTTCACTGATTTGATCAACATAACACAGATGATTACATGGTTACCTGGTTTCTTGGGTCTAAATTTATTTCTGAAAAAGTGCGGAAAAGACCATCACACACTGTAGCTCTGCAGTACCAGGGTTGGCTACCATCACACTAAATTAATTCTGTTATACTCAGCAGTAGTAGTGCTGAAACTGAAGTCATAACAATACCAGGACTAATATATGAAATAATGAAGCTGATAATAATGATGATGATGATGATGATGATGATGAGTCAGGCTGAAAATAAGCTGAGAAACAGAAGTTGGGTGAAAGTGAAATGGTTTCGGAAACTACTGCCATGAACTGAATAGAAAGTATTAAATGAGGGAAGTAGAACAGAAAATAAGAGAGCTTGCAGAGAGCACAAGTTTGAATGAGTATATTTATTACTGATGTCAATAGCTATATGACAAAAATGTATATGGTTTGGCAATGTATTACATCTTATTAACATTACTATCGGGCATTAGTTTGAGAGAGTTTGTCTCATTATTATTACTTTTGAATTGGATGCTAATCTACTTTCATGATGATCATTAGGAGGTATTAAGTACCTAAATTCCCAGTAGCTTTTGGGGCTTGGTCTATGCTGATTGGCACATCATTGTGGCTCTCCGTGTTGTGATTGGTCAATGAGTTTGGTTTCCAATGTTTTTCTTTGGAAAAAAGTTGTCCAGATGTCTCACCAGGTTGGTGAGCGGTGGTGTCATTTTCTCCCTACAAGTGTTGATGAGAACAGTAGTAGTCATCAATTATAGTTATATAATGTAAAACAGTCAAATATGAAAAAGGATCAAAAGTAAAAAACCTTTACTGGCAAACAGACATACCTTGTGGGCATCCTGTGAGCACATCTTGCAAACTGAAAAATAAATAAATTATTCGGCTTATGAAAGCATTGCTGAGGGTGAAAAACACGGTACGGTTAAAGTGAAGCGGGCCCAGATGAACACAGAAACAAGATTGAACACGGACGAAACTGCGGCCTAGGGCAGACGATAGACAGAGGAAAGACAGAAGCAACACAGGAAGTACAACTCAGGAAGAATATGATTAAATAGATATTAAAAGCATTGGCTAGGATCCACATTGGCATTGTCTCTGAAATACACACAGGTATGAACATGGGGCAGACTCACGTTGTTTCAGACATGCTCCGTCCCTGTTCCACCGGATGATGAGTATTCCAATCATTACCAGGGCAATCCCCACAAACACAGCGGAGACAGCATACCACCACAGCTGCCTTCCCTCTGGGGAGGGAGAGAGAGGCTCACTCATTCTGAACCTCTGGGATAAATTCGATACATTGCCATCTGTACCTGACAGTCACACGTACTATGTAATATCTCTATTTAGACAAAATGGGAGACAAACTACACATGAATTGAAACTGTCACAGTTATGATGGACAAAAATAAAAAAAATACCTAGCGACAGACACATAAGCATCAATACATATAAACATGTATTAATTGCATAGTAATAATAAACATTAAGGCACATTAATGAAACCAAATCACATTAATATAGAGACAGACATTACACTTATAATGTAACACATCAAACCTGTGTCAGGCTTTTGAGTGGACTTCACATCTGTCTGGATCTGATTACTGCTTCTGCACAAAGACAGAGAGAATCCACATAAATACTGTAAGCTATATGGTGCCACAGGCTACCATGAAAGACTTTAGTAGTTCTTTTGTCCTCAGTACAATACAAAATACTAAATGCAAAATGAACCATTCATGGAAGATTACATCAAAACCCCCAGCTCTGAATGTGCATTTGTACATTTTGTACATGTTATTGTATGATCTAATGGTCTTCAGTATGTATGGTGAAGCCAAATGCAGATAGTCATATTGTGTAGAGAACATTTCTATTCTAAGCATTATGGTATTACTTTGCATGTACTTGTTTAAAGTGACTGATTTTGAGTATTATAGCAGCATCTCCACCTAGTGCTTGTATCCATGAACACACAGCTGTAAGAACGATGTCTACAATACCACTCATGTCCTTTTGCAGAAACACCAATCACAATAGCTTTTGTTAGGTATCCTCTAAAACATGTTTAGAATTAGTGACAATACCCAATCTTATAAAAGTAAAGGGTTATATTTTTATGGCATCACATCTCAGTACAAACGGAAGTTACCACTTTAACCACATATTCACACCTAACCTAAAATAATCAGCGATTTAAAATGGCACAGGGTTTTTGAAACCAAGTATGACACTGACAGTGTTATGTAGCTATTTTATGTAGGTTGCAATATATCCATGCTATACACACTTTGAATTGTGTTGATGAGTGTTTGTAATGGTGTGGTGTGAGTATTTGAACAAAGCAGTACAACTACATCTTGCACTATCATGATAATATAGTCTATAAACTGTAGGAGACAGGAACTTACTTAGGGTCACAGTTTCCTGAGGACTGATTGAAGAGCATACCAGGTGAGCAATTCTTTGTCTTGACAACTACTATGACAACAACATGAACTTTGTATGAATGAGTATTATACTAGAGACAGCTCATTTGAATGCGAGACATGACAAACAGAGACAACACATAAAACACAGTTGGCTGCGTTCAATAATGATAATCAAATATGCTAACGAAAATTCTGATGTCTCTTGGCTGCTCAAAATGTTGAGATACTTGCCAGAAGGAATTTGGTATTAAAATGGTTGTATCTTATTAAACATTAGACCAAATTTAAAATGATAAAAATCAAAAATCTGATGCCTCTTGGCCACAGAAAATTTTGGGTCACTTGCCTCCAGGGAAAACACAGGAAACATATTAATTCTCACGGTCTGTCTTGCACTCTCGCACTCTCACACTCTCTCTCTCTCTCTCTCTCTCTCTCTCTCTCTCTCTCTCTCTCTCACACACACACACACACACACACACACACACACACACACACACACAGAGGCACACAAGTGAAAATGTGCAGAGGTGTGGTACCTGGTTGTGAGGTTGGAGTTGTGGTTTTGACGCAGTATTTGCATTGTCCATTTGCTGAATTGATGGGGTCCTGGCAGGTGAAGCCCACCATGCAGCTGCAAACCACATCTGATTCACTGCTGCACTCCTTGTCCACCTGCAAATTAAACTCTGAGATAACCAGTAGAGGAGTGAACATCCAGGCTAAAGTGCACATGAATAACCCACAGTATAGCTGCATACTACATGATGCATGGCACTTAAATACAGTGAGAAAAACTCTTATATTTGGCATGTAAACCCACCTCCACTGGAAGCTTCTCCCAGCACTCAGCACTACAGCATGCCACTAGTGAAGGACCAATTCACCAGCTGTCACTGCCTTCTCTTGAATTTCTGCTCATGAACTGCCACAGTGGCAATTTTGTAAATGAGGGCGTACCCACAGCTGTGCCCCAGTGGGCCACTGTATGTTTGCTCGCTGAGTGAAAAGCAAGCTGAAGTTGGTAACCAGCGGTACCAACTGGCTGACAGTAACCTCACTTGTCTGGCTCATTACTACATAGCCATTAAGGAAACAAATTTTACAAAGACATTTACCTTGGTGAGTATGATCTCTTTGTGAAAAAAAAAATAATCTTTGGCATATTTTATACCATTTCCTAAAAGTAGAGAAACACCAATTGGCTGTATATTGGTAGTATAACCATATAATATGAAAAAGGATGGTGCTTGACTAATATAGAAAATTACATGCCTATCAAATTAAGTTGCATGTCATTTAAAATGCTGTAATCTATCATTTCAGACAAACTGGAATTATTCCTTGAAAACAAAGTACATTATGGGCTATAGAGGTTATACGAGGTGAAGCCTATTTGCAAAGGCTTTTTGCTTCTGTGAGGAAGAGGAAGCTGCAATTGGTTTTGACTTTCACCAGGCTTATGATGTTATATATCTGGAATTGTAAAAAGCCTTTTAACAAAGCACCACATGAAAGGCTTATAGTGAAATCATTAGGAATTACAGGAATGATAACAGAGTGATTTTGAAACTGGCAGCACAGCAGAATACAAACAGAGCATCGGAGCAATCATATCTAAGCATGGTCCTGTACACAGGCCAGCCCTGCAGGGATCCGCATTGGTACATTTGCTCTTCCTTTTCATATGTATGACCTCGATATAGAAGTTATCAGCAAAATACCAACATTTTCATATTACACAAAAGTTGGGGTCTAAGCCAACAGTGTACAATCTACATGGGTAACACAGGAAATTCAGCAAGAAGTGAGTGTTAACTTAGCAGATAACTCTTTCATACAGTACAAAGTAAATTTTGAGAAGTCGGCGGTGAAAATTTAAGACATGACATTCAATTAACAGTTTTCCTTAAATCTGGCTCAAATTTAAATTTAAGTGTGCATTTGTATCTTCAACAGTTTGGTGAGTTCATATTAGAGTTACACACTGTCTTGGACCACACTGAGTATTATGTGCAGATCTTGGCAACAAACAATATAGGAGCTTGAAAAAAGTTACGAGGAAGACTTGGGTCACTTTAACTGAGGGTTTAGCAAGGTGAGCTGAAATTTTTCTACTTGAGTTCTGCCAGCAGAATAAGGGGTATTAATGGAAATATGAAGACAGTGAATTACAATATCAGGACTTGTTTTGTACAACATACAGCTAAGCAGGTATTTCAGCAGAGGCAGAGGCCCATGGAGAGTCAAAGTCAAGGCTTGACATAATACTGGATACTCTCTGGACTGTAGGCAAATGACAGGCCCAGCCAGGCTAAATGACCTGCTTTCATCATTACATATTCAGATTTTCTTATGTTTTAAATTAACAAATTAACACAGAATGATAAAACTGATTTTGATGCTGAAATATAGACAATCTAACAGATGTATAGCCTGACCTTTTCTGCAGTCCCTGTTGCAGGGGTGGCAGTGATCCTCTGTGTTCATCTCAGAGGTGTAGTAGCCAGAGGCGCAAGGGGAACATACAGTACATTCTGACCGATAGTGCCCTGAAAGGGGAAACACATGCATAGGAATACAATATATACAAACAGGTCCTGAGAATGTGGCCATATATAAGCCTACACCAAAAAGAGTGTTACATACTACAACATGTGCACACTGACACGAAGGGGGTTAATGGTGTATATGTACATTAACACCATACACTAAAATGGACCAGCCACAGTAAAGAAACACGTCAGAGTGCTTCAGGACTGCAGTGCTGCAGATGAAAGGCGCAGAATCACATCGTGTGAGATAAAAGAACAACAGGAAGTCTCGGAAGGTATCTCTCTGCCAAGCGTGAATGTTAATTAAGGATGTGGTTGTAATTAAGGGGTTAGGCGCTCTTATTCTCGTCACTAGACGCGGAGTGCACTCACTCAGTTTCCTGTTCATATTTCCACAGAAGTCAGAAGCATGCAGAGAGATAAATACAGAACACTCTGGGCAGAAAACAAAGACTTACAGGTACTCATGGAAAAGATTAATAGCGCTTGCCAGTAATGAGTGATGCTTTACCTGGGGGGCAGCGCTTGCACTCTCTTCCTAACTCATCCATAGAGCCCTATTCATACAAACAAGAACCCAGATGAGTGACAAATTAGGGGGTCACCACACAACAGTCAACAAAAAACATTTGAAACAGCGAGGGAAACATTTAGAGACAGTTACCTGGGGGAACGCAGACACCATGTGACTCATCAGTATCAACATTTCCAGGCAGAAAATCACCACTGTCATTCTACAACCAATACCAAAACATAGTTATTCATTTTCAGACTCAGTCTAGGTTAAGACTTTTTATGATAATAATAATAAGAGCAACGAAATGAACAATTACAGAGATGAATGTTAAAATATCAGTTTGACACAGCTAAGTGATGACAGAAACAATAATACAGTACCAATCAGAAGATATTTTATCAGTGGCAACAACTTCAAAATAATGTACAGAATTAATGCAATCTATAGCATCATATGTAATGCAAAAGCAGGAGGAAACAATGTCAAAAACATGAAAAAATACAACAAACTCTTATTTATATTGCCACTGGAAGTAGTAGCACTTAAAAACAGTGAAGTATACCGTACAAACAGCTAGCTTCGATCTGACTAAAAACAGAGCGCTGTGTCAAAGAGAATCAAAGTTGCTGTGAAAGACAGTTCTTACCTTCTGTGCTGCACCGTCCGCATCACTCAAGAGGAAACGACTGCTCGCCCTTTCCAGCTCTTTTCTGGGTCGTTAAGGTGTGTACGTCTTCCACTCATTTGTGTCATTATTTCCTCACCTGCTGTCTCTCACACGTTCTCTCTCTCTTTGTCTTTCACTCCCTCCCACTCTAAGCTCCACCATCTGTGTTCATTGTTCATATGCAGAGTGAAAGAGTCAAGAATCTTCAGACGCGTATAGTTGTTTCACAGGCATTAGTTAATTTTTCAGTGGTAAAAACAATTTTTAAATTTGAAAATTGCACCTTTAGTGTCATTAATGAATCGGGAAAATGGTGTGATTTTGGAAGGAGTGCTGTTGTTTAGTGAACCCATAAGATTATATTTTCCCCCATATGCATGGCACATGCTTGGAAAACGGAGCTTTCACCAATTCATCATGCCATCAAAAATCCACCTTAAAATTCCCTAATTTCCTTTAAAAACATTAATGTTCATGTTCATTCATAATCAAACATATTTACATTATTTATGGGCTGGAGGGAACTCTGTGTTTCAGTACCTGTCCTTCAGTGTGCACTCAGTTCTGTATCTGAATACTGATGTGAATTACTGCTGGCTGTTGCACACCTGGATGTAATGTCTCTAAATCAGGCTCATCTGAGCTGTTTCACCAATACCCAGGCTGTGTGAACATCCATCTTAGACAACAAGATAGGACTATGTGTTTGCATTGGAAACAATGGAATCAGCAGATGTCGCTGATATTCAGAGTTCAGCAGAAATAACTTTACATTGGTCATAAGTGCAACACTCTATTGCGGGAACAATGACCATAAAAGCAGAGTACTGAGGCAACGTGAGGGTAACGAAGGGATGCAGGGCCTTTGGATAGTGTTCAGCTGGTGCAGCTGAGCCAACCGACTATACCGGCAAGGCAACAACTGGCTCAACATTGGTGGGGAAATGCAAGGCCCAGTAACTCATCAATCTTATTGCTCTCTGGCGACCTCCACTGGCCAGCCAGGCACCTGCAGGTTCATGAATTGACCACATGGTGTCTCCTCTGGCAGCATGTGATTTTGTCACACCTGCTGTGTCAGAAATAGTGAAAGTTGATTACCATGTGAAACAGTGGACTGACTGTGACATATCCTGCCACTCCTACCTGACTTTATAGGGAGGTTCACATTGGAGCTGACAGCATAGCTCAGTTCAGCTGGGGAAAAGGGAAAAATACTACATGTATTTTTATGCTAAAAGCAGCAGAGTGGGAGGGATAACATTCAGAAGTTTAGAGCAGCTATATGATCTTTATCAGCAGATCAGAGGAAAACATTTAAAAAAGAATGAATTACAAATTGATTCCGACTATTAGCTGTACAAACAAGTGGTGTCAGTATCTGTGTCTGCATACATGTGTGTATGGCACTCATGTAGGCGTGCAATCTGATTCTGATCTCTTGATATTTTTTTTTCTTTGCAAAAGTAAAAAAAACAATACTTTATACAAACACAGTCAAGTCGGTACTGTTCTGCTATCTTTTATTCTGTACATCATTCACTCATTCCAGAAATTCAGCACACTACGGAAAAGCTAGCGAGACCTGCTTGTGTATTTATACATAATATGCATTCCAGTCCCATACAAAATATATTGACTCACAGCACATATTAACCATCTGATATTCATAAACTTCATTCAGTGCAAAGTGAAGAAGTTCAACTATATTTTCAGAGATGATGGTCCAATCAAAAGGAATAAGGCTCTTTTTTCTGGTCCTCAAATGGCTGAATTAAGATAACATCCGAGTCAGACTATTGCAAGAGTGTCATTCTGCGATTGCCAAAACTTTTGCGTGAGACTGTGGCTTCCTTGCGTTATCAGCACTCATACAGATATAGTATTCCCTTTTCAGTTCCCTGAATGCATAACATTTCATAGACTACATACCATCGCTGCGTTGTAACATTCATTACAAACTTTTTTTTTTGAACACTTTGGTAATATTTTCAAAAGAAGTTTACTTATTGGTCACATCAAGACATGAAGACATTGGAATTAATAAATGATCAAGTTTTAAATTATACCTTAATGCTGGTACTGCAGTTTTTTGGTCAATGTCTTGCACATATATACATGTAATTAATGTGTTGTACATACAATGCCCTTTAAAGTCAAGCACACTGAACTGTAAGAAAGTGGAGATTTGGTTAACAAATTTGAATAAATTAAATTTGAATTCTGCATTTCTTACTACACCTTCATGCTGAAAGTGAACAAGTAAACTCCTTTCATGAGTACTTACATTATAACACATAGCTAGTATACGCACTCAAAAACATACACGCTAACATGCATACATAGAGACACACTCGAACAGCATGTGTAAGAGATACACGCGAAATAATCTTAGCATGGTCACCCACTCTTTCCTTCAACCCTGTCCCTATCTCTCTCTTCTCCCCAGCATTTCAACATTTGCCAGTATTTATACCTAAGTGCTGACCCTGCAGTACAACCACTGCTCAATTATTGCAATTATTCATATAATCATTAATGCTATTGATGAGTATATATATTTCTGTGCACGTTTTTATACCGCAAACTATACAAGCTCAATTTTTAGAACAAATTCATATCCAGTTATTTTATATAATTAATAATTGGTACAATATTAGCATTTTAACAAAAACAATGTTCCTGTTAGTTTTTAGACTTTTAACTGTCAGTTGGCACTTTAGTAAGACATTGTCACATTGTTTTGTCTGTCTGCCATCTATCAGCCTTTCTTAAAGTGTCCATGTCTGAAAGTGACAGATTGTCTCCATTCAACGACCACCATTTTAGGCATATATATGGCCTAGCCCTTCTATGCTACTTACTAGAGCATAGTCCTGCCTCTAGCTTTCATCCTCTAAGGCTAAATCTGTACATTTGTTATGATGCTGTTAGTTACAGCCAGTTTGCATGTCTTTCTTTCTCAGATGCATCAGATTACAGGGAATCTGTCTGTCTGTCTTTTTCTAGTGCAATAGATTATGACCTATCTGTCCGTCCACACTGTAGATAACCTACAGCAAATCTGTTTATTTACCTACTGCTGTACCTTACAGACACAATGTATCCATTCATTTATCTAATGAATTAAACTACAATCAGTTTGCCTTTAATTCTGTAATTACAGTCAGTCAGCAAGTCTTTCTGTTTCTTTCAAATACAAGTTATAGACTTTCAGAAACTATCTTTCCCAAAAGCTGTAAATTACAGACAGTCGAGAGTCCGTCCACTTTGCGAATGCCAGACTACAGGCAGTCAGTCCATTTGTTGTTCCTTACATTGTAGATTACAGGCAGTCAGTCCTTCTTTCTCCAACACTCTGAATCACAGACAGTTGAGAGTTCTGAGTTTTTCCTCACCATTTCTACAATGCTGCAGATTAGTCAGTCTGTGTGTCAGTCTGTCTTTCTCTAACAAGTACACCTCTGAAAAGATCTTCAATTGGCGTGGATATTTTTCAGCTCTAACAAGTGTATTCTATCTGTCTGTGTCAGTTGTTCACTCTAGATGTAAATGCCTGACAGTATTGTACATTTGAGACTACAGTTGAAAATGAACTGAAAGCACTAAGACTTGTGTGTCAATGCCCTTTAAACTCCTCTCTCTGTCATTTATAGTACATACATATACAGTATACATAGACACGGAGCAGAGAAGGACCTAACTCTCACTCGCTAGGTCAGCTATAAAGTATATACACAAAATACATTTTAACTGACACATAGGTGTGTGCAGATTACAACTGATACTACTAATGGAACAATTTCATATTTCTACATTTGTTCCCTTGTTTTAAATTTAAGGAAATGTTACTGATATGCAAATGGTTCAGATGAAATAATGTTGATTTTCCCTCTCTTTAACAAATATTTGCAGAAAACAGCAGAGAGATATTCAAGTGTTTCTTTGCCTACATTTTAGTAAACTCACATGTATTAAAGAATACATTGACAAATAAATCAATTTGCCACACAAATTGTCTGTCAATTAGTTAATTGTTAGCTTCTAAGACCTTGAACAATCCCTGTTTCTATTTTTGAAAATGACATTTCAACAATTGTTAAAAGTACTTTAGGGGCAAAGTGCAAGTTATAGCAACTTGATCAAGATTCAACCTTTGACTGACCCACCCTCAAAGATGATAAAACAGGTTGTATACTTACTATTTTTACAATCTTTACCATTGAGAATGGGAGAGATAAAGTTAGCGATTACCATAGGTTTGGTTTGAACTGATCCGTCAAAATGTTGAGTATTACAACATCATTCTATAATTCATCATTCAGAAATAATGGTACCTTATAATGAGATAAAGAAATTAATGACATGAGGGTTGTTTGAAAATGGGAATTGTTTAAAATACACTGTGTACATATGTACTACATGTATAAATATGTATACACCATATTTATATATGTTACTGTGTATATTTACATAAATGCACATTGAGATGCACTGCAATGAGATGTAAATGGTTCCTGTTTCACTTGATACTTAAACAGTGTAGTGTACTGTATCATAGCACAGCCCAGCAGTACCGTGATAAAACAGTGACACAGACAGACCTCATCATGTCTGGTGATATTGATCACTCATACTCATGAGCCAGGGCCTCATAAACATGGAGTTCACAATTCTTAACTGGTCTGTATTACTGGCCCCTGTGACCATTTCACATCCTGCATAATTATGAGAGGAAAGTACTTCTATGAGCAAATAATAAAACACAAAAGCAATACTGATTTCTAATGAGATCCGAGAGGTGAATAAATTCATAATCAAAATAGCTACAATTGTTTATAATGACAGTATGAGTCAAGTAGTTATACTGTTGTCAGGGGTGGATTCCATCAAAAATGCTTCTTAAAAAATCCTTTTATATTGTCAAGTCAACTTCTCACGAAGGGACCTGATGTGATCAAAACAACCACAAATGATGAGGCTTATCCATAGACATGAAAGACTGCAAATTAAAGCAAGTGCAATAAGACTTATTTCCACAGGAGGGCAGCAACAGCACTTGGAAATAAATCACAGTTCACAAAGTTCTTCAGACGGATGTCAATGCCATGTTCTCTTACAAAAAGCATGTGGATGGCGCACGTGTGTACAAAATGATGACCTAAAAAATGTAAACAGTACTTTCCTATTGGTGATGATGTTTAACTAAACAAAGCGGGAAATGTGTGTGTGTGTGTGTGTGTGTGTGTGTGTGTTGGGGGGTTATCAGGGACCCCTGTGGGGTTACAGCGGGGGCAGCACTGTAAATGAGCCCCACTATCTTCCCAAGTCCGCAGGCTGAGATGCTCTCTTATTCTCTCTCTCTGCCTCATCACTCTCTTCACCACCCGCGGAAATGGGAGAGGGAGATTTACTGAGGAGAAAAAAAGGGAGGGAGAGAAAATAAAGATAAGAAGTACTGACTGAACTACCCAAATACGAGTACAGTAAAGCACTATTGCTAAGGCTGATGGGCAGATAGGGTGAGAGAGAGAGAGGAAATGGGTACAGTTTTTCATTACAATTCTTCAATTGTCCTGACAAGTGACAGACAGCATTTGTGAAAGCACTCTTGAGAAATGCTGACGTGATCAGAAAGACGGAGAGCAGGGGAAGCTGACAGTGCAGAGATGGAAACAGACACGCACACAACCGAAGCACACAGACAGTGGGAGTGGGCGTGGTCTCAGGCGTACCTGTCTCCAGTCTGGGTGATGAGACGCCTGCAGGTCTCCATCTGCACGTCCAGGCCTCTCTTCATGGAGCACATCTCCATGTACTCGTGCAGGTGCCTGTTCATGTCTGACTTGGCTGTGGCCAGCTCCAGCTGAAACATGCAGAGACGCACAAGGACAGGGGTGGGTTTACAGTCGGACACATATCACAAGGACACTGATCAGAACAGCTCTTACACACAGCAACCAGGAAATGCAAGTCTTAGACTGTTGCAGGTGAAAGCAACAATGTTTAACAAATCAAGAAATCGTCTATTTTCCTGGGTAGGAGAACTCCTGACATCACATTCCACACGGATCAGTTTTTACAACCAACAACTGTCTACTTTGATCATATTGAATTCTTAAAATTCTTTAATAATTTGGAAAGACTGGTTTGAAGCAAACATAACACAGGCCCATGGGTCTACAGAGGCCACACAGTGTGGGGCTGGAGTGTAATGACCTCTATAGAACTCCACGCATAGCACCATACAACCCTCAGGACTAAGTGTAAAAGGGTCACATGTTTTTTCCTGAGGTCTTGGCTTGTCACCTTTTATGAACAGTTTTTCCCCCCCCAAAAAAAATCAGACATCTATGAGCATCTCATATCCATATTCTTCAGCAAATAGCAAATGCCAAGTATGCATTATGCATGCATTGGGAGTCTTAATGAATTATGTATTACATAATGCATGCTTGCATTTGCTGCTCATAAGGATTTAAGTGCTCTGAAATTAACCTTAAACATTATGTATGGTAGCTTTAAAATAGCTTTCAAAGAATTTAAGCCTCATAAGCCCCAATTAATAAAACAATTTGTGTATAATTAGTATAGTACTTAGTATAATTATTACATATGATCTCATACTCAATCTGTAATAAATGTGTTGTTACAGATTTATTACACCAGCTGTTAAGTGTCTACTGGAAGTAACATATAGACACAGCCCTGTGTCTGGTATGGAACACAAGGCTGAGGTCTACACAGTGCTCCAGTATGAGGTTTCCATGCAGCCATCCCTGCTTTACCTCGATCTGGTCTATGGTTTCCTGGTACTCTTTCACGGGACTTGAACAGGCACTCTGTGTCCTTAATCACTTTCTCCAGAGATTCCTCCTGCTGCGAGAGAGGAGAGAAACAACCACAACACACAACAAGTCACACTACAGCTGAGCCATTAAGCGTTTTCTTTCAATCACATTTGATTATTTACATACTGATATCCTTTTTGTTCCATAAAGTGAGAATAACAAACAAAATGTGTGCCATCTTGTGTCACTGAAAGAGTTCTGAAACAATTATTACATCTTAAAAATGCATCAAATTAATTAATCAAAATATTTGATATATAGAGTCTTTAATGCTGAAATGTATAGTACCAGTCAAAAATTCGGACACAATTTCCCCATTTACTTGAATGAGAAAGTGTGTCCAGTCTTTTGACTGGTACTGTACATTGTGGTATCAATAATTGTTATGATAAGCCCTCATAAGTATCATGATAAAGACTTGTCAGGTCACCCAGCCTTACAGTACAAAAAGGCTTGCGCTGGGTGAAATAGTACAGCCATCAGGATTCTGGTAAGAGTACACCCTGCTACAGGCAAGACCATGGAAGTACTACAGTACAAGCATTTTCATGAGAAAAGGATATTCATATTTCAGAAATCTCTTTCAGAAAGCCCTCTAGAAAAATCTAAGCTTTGACGAAATTCTGAGAAAGCAACTAAATAAAACCTTGAGCTGCTGAATCAAAGCCGGCTTTAGGAATCTAAAATCCTATCTGTTGAGTGTGGCTCTCACGGAGTCCCAGCCAATGAGAGAATGGCTGTTTGAAGATGTTGTGCTGGGCCCTTGCTCTAGTCCCTATGCTCCAGAACTGTGGTGTAGCATGCTGGTTTCTCTACATTAGTCATGCATGAAAGCAGCAGATACTGTGATGCGCACCAGCCTGGCACAGAGCCAGAGGGGCGGGCTGGTGCAGTACAGCACCGCCCATCAGAGCCAGCTCACTGCAGACTGTTTTCACTAAGCCACTATAAAAATACACAGGTAAACAGGTAGGAAAAAGCACACAGCTCTATCTAAAGCTGTACTCTACACACTTTACACATAACATCATAAATATCTCAGTATTTGAATGAAACAAGCAATATGTTATGGCAAACAGTGTATGTGACCATAGCAGAATGAGTGCTGCAATTGTCAAACTGACAGGATGACGGTACCTCGCCCTGTGTCTCCGCCCCTAGAGTGTAACCTGGGAAATCCTCCCACAGGAGCAGTGTTTCCTCAGTCTCCTCCCAGGCCAGGCTGTCGCAGTCATCCTCAAACTCACACTCCCGCCTGCCACAGAGCCACAGAGTCAGTGAACAGGGCTGCATACATATCTGCATGCTTTAGTTTGCATATTCACCTGGTTTCATGCTACACAAAACAGAGCTGGTGATGCAACTACGAACTCCTGGTCCTCAGTTCTCATAAATGTTTCAAAAAAGTAACACCCCAGCACAAACAAACTCCTGTCTAGCATGCCTCTAAACCATTTGAGATCTGAGACACAGTATTAACTTCTAAATTCACAGACCAACTTCATGGGCTTTAGTGGACCTTGAGCACCAAACTGGCAGGAGACCCAGGAAGTAGAAATTTCTGCTCTGTCATTTGTGATGGTTCAATGCCATTTGCACTCACAGATGGTTCAGCATTCTCTGCATCTCCTCGTTGATCTGATTGGCTGACGAGCAGCAACTGTCTTCCTCTTTGGCCCCACCCTCACTCTCCGAGATGCTGCTTGGCTCATCCAGCTCACTGCCATTGGTTGGCTGTGGGGTCTGTTTCCGGGGGCGGCGGTTGATGGTAGAGGGAGGGGTGGGCACCTGTGGAAAGGCAAAAAGGGACAAACATGAGGCATGCTCTTAATGCCCTAAATACTTTATAAACCAGTTTTATCATTGTTTACTTTTTTTGCATATTCTGAATGTCAAATTATATGTATTATGTATTCCTGTTCTCATGCAACACAAAGGCAAACTCTGTGTTATTTTTAGTCTTTGTTATTTTTATTCTTGAGTATGCTTTTGTATTTGGATTGGATACTTTTCTCTTGATAAAGAGATGACAATATCAAGGTGAGCTTACTGTATTAAAAGCTGCTTTGATTTAATTAAGCAGAGAGCAGCAAAAAAACCCAGGACATGCTGTGGTCATGGGGGACAGGATGAAGGTCCACTGAACTATGCGAATGGGCTCTGGGACACATCGATGTATCACAGTGGCCCTGGACTGTAATGCTGTTTGAATGCTGGACCTACCTGGAAGATCTTGATCAGGTCCTCACAGTTCCTCTGCTGAGCAACATCACACAGGCGAGCTGTGATGTCGATTCTCCTGCAGATGTCCATGTCCACCTTCATGGCCTTCTCCTGGATCTTACTGTCCAGCTCTGACAGATTCTGACAAAAGAGGACATGAACATGGGTGCTGTGGCAAACTGGCTCACATTGAGATTTATGGACACCTCCAGCCAATTTTAATTTCTGGTTTTCTCAAATAATAAAGTCAGACTGGTGCTACGCTAGTTCATGCAGCATGCTTGGTAACTTCACAAATGAAACCGATGTTTTACAGATATTTGTAACATGCAAGGAAGTATGTCATAGCAATCATCAAAATACTCATCCTTTCACTAAAAAATTCAGACTTGGAGCAAAACAACTATCAAATTGTAAGATGTGATGCATCATCTGAAAATATTCAAACTTTAAAGTTAATGCAGCCACGTCATGATGGACTGCCATGAATGGAGCGTTTCATTGGGGGCAATGAGCCAGGATACGCCTGAATCACGTCAAACATCACAGGGTCTTGTAAAGAAAAATATGATTTTAATGCCACTAATATTTAATTTGAAATACAAAGAACCCTCTACACATCAGATCTAAGACTACTTCCAAGTTTTGAAAAAACTTCTACTAGAAATAGTCTAATTTTTTTTTCCCAGATGAAGACATATACTATTCTGCTGGGATGCTTGTAAAACTCTGTGCTTCTATCTGCATTTTGCTTTAATCATAAGACAGAAAGTAGGGCTTTATTTTACTGGTCCAAATGAATGGTGTGACAGTCAGTATATTGTGTTCAATTACCTTCAGCAATTTCTGCCACATTTATTTGGTAGAACTATACAACAGCTCTATACATACAGTAAAAAAACTCTACGGTCTATGCTAATGTGGAAGATGCTAGACCACATCAGGACATTCACAATTTTATGCTTATATCGGAAGTTCTTTTTCTACAAGCCTGAACATGGACACACGGAAGCCCCACTCCACTGCTTTTAGCTGGCAGAACATGGAGCTGCTCCTTCACTCAGTGTGTAGTGGGGGCATTCCATATGCATTTCTGAGCTCATTTTAGGCAGAGGCCAAGAGGCAACATCCATCACTGATGGAAGACATTTCAATTAAGCATTGCAGCTGAGAGTTGGAAACTGATGAGTGCGGTACTATAAAATGTCCTCTGGGCACTGGTGTAAGCAGAGGATCTGAAACAAAGACACAGGCCATTCTTCCCTTCTGTCCACTCATCCTCCCAGCTGAAGTAGGTACACTTCTGGCCTCTTTCACTCCACTATTTTGTCAGACTCCATGTAGCCTTGGATGGACTTGCAGGTATTAATGATAAGAACATTATTATATTGTATTATATTATTATTTATATTGCACTTTTCGAGCATAAAGCACAAAGTGCCTCATAGCAGTAATAAAAAAAAAAAATCAAGAAGAGAGACAAATAAATAAAGGTACAGGACCAAGCCTAGACAGAGACAACAGTTCATGTAGTGAAGAGGAATAGACAGGAGAAAAGCAGGAGGGTTGTAAAACACAAATTAAAGAAGAGAAGGAGGCAGAGACAAAAGAGGATTTGGAAAATAAACAATGTAATGCTGTAAGAATGAAGACACAAGATGGCTCAGTAAAGAGCGGGATGTGTTTTGGCACGAGCATCAATAAAAAGAGTTCTATCCAAACATGCTGAGCGATTCTGACTAGGGATGGGGGGGGGGGTGGGCAAAGGATTAGTCAAGTATGACAGTTTCTTAAAAAAGACAAATTAATAAACAATCGCTAGTCAAATGGAAGAAAAGATGAGAACATGGAGCCTGAGGGAAGAGCAGGATATAAGGACGACATGCAATGACGTAAAGATTTTTTGCAGTATACATTGTTTTTGTGGTATGTATATGTACATACAGACAAATACATATGTGCTTGTTACAGGAGTACAGAATGTTATTGTATTGGAGCACACACATGTCCACATACATGCATATACACACACAGACACGGTTAAGTCAGGGACTCACATTGCTCATGAGCCCTTTAAAGAGGACGAGCTCAGCCTTTAGCTGCTGGACCCTGAGAGCCAGCTCATCCTGGCACACCTCACTCTCCTGGAGCTCCTGCAGGGGAAAGCACACACACACACACCACGCCATTCCACCACAAATCCACATCCAGCCCAGGGTATGGCACAATGCTTGGAGGTGGCACCTCCCCGATCTTCCTTCCTCCATACTATCCTTCTCTCCTATATCCCTCTCTCCATTCCTTCCCTCTTTCCTTACTTCACTGATTTGAAGTGACTGTTGTTTAACAAAGTTTTTCATTGTTGCTTTTACCTGTAGATGGTGACCTGTCACACTGGCCTGACCCAAACCTGGTTAGTTGTATGTACTGGAAATGTACATACACATAACCTAAATGTGTTTTTATTAAAGCTTAGGGCTGTATGTACAACAAAACACTTCAGTGCCTCACAGAAATATGCTCATTGCTTTTCAAGTCAAATTAAAGTAATGAGCATGAATTTCCCAGTGCAAACAGTCAGCAGCTTTCTCCAAACCCACTTATAAATCAACTGCTCTCACACCAAGACAAAGGCAGAGTCAATCACTTTCATGATGAGAGCTGAATGAGGCTGGTTTATGCTCATGGGGGATATCTAATGCTGGCAGACAGTGCAGGTGGTCTGATATCAGAGGTTTACTGATGCTACACCTTACACCAACACTAAGCACTCAGAGTGAAATGAAATGGTTGCTGGATGGCTGCTGGGGTAGCAGCAGACGGAGAAAGACATCTCTTACCTCCTGCAGATCCGTCACTTTCTCCTGCAGCTCCACTCTCATAGTGTACTCCTCCTCCCATCTGCAAATAATCACAACCACTGTGTCACCGAGTGGAACCACGACATCAGTTACTGTCCTGCAGTGTGGCAGGCTAAAGGCTATTCTCTAAATGCAAGATACAATTTGTTTTTGGACACAAAACCAATCTATATTTGTACTGAAACATCTTATGTGTGACTCAATATGTGCCGTACAGGGACTAACCACTTGTTTTTTCATTGTATTTAAAACATTACTGTCATTTAACACAAGCTTACAATGTGGGAGAGCATGAGAGGATTCACTTTATTGATATGTGCAAGTGCAGACCTGGCTAACAATGCTCCCAGACCAGTGAATATATTGCGTAATATTGCTGAATCGCAACTTAACTATGCTAACCAAAACTACAACACCAATCCTCAGGACCATCAATACTCAGAATAAGCCCTGATGAGAAAAATTCAATCATAAAATATATGACAAAAACAAGTACTGTCCTGCCTCTATGCTGACAAAATAATGTGCAACTGAAAGTGTAGTGAGGGAGGGGAAAAACAAATCAAATAAAAAATAAGCTGTAGATAAATGAAAACCTGGGGTGTATTAAAACCATCGCTGCCGCAGTGGACACAGAGCACCGCATGCTCACGTGCGTCTTGAGTGGGCCTGTTTCTGATTGGTCCGCTGAGCATGCACACTGTGGGCGATGAGCCTCCGTTTTGCCCTCTGCTGCTGCTGCTGCTGTCAGAATGTGTTTTATTGGCCTATCAGTGTGCAACTCAGGTGCATGGGCTTCTGTGCCCCAGCGAGAGAGAAGTCGTGTTCACATAGGAATGTTTCTCTGTCAGGCGTTTCAGCTTTTTCAGACTGCGTGTTGGAACATTGAACGCGGTTTCAGTGACTCAGACAAAAATATGTGCCACGCTACATTACTGAAGAAATTACGGTCACATTCCACATCCTTATGTGACCCAGTTTGCTGATTAAGAGATATGGCAAATATTACTTGGCTTGATACAAAAGCATCCACACAGTAGAAGCACAATGACTTCTATATGCCATGGCAGAATGAAACAGGATGACACAGAGAGATGTTGTGGTGGTGGTGGGGGGGGGAGCGGGAGAGAGAGAGCAGAGTCCTCTCGCGGTTCCAGGGACCAATAACTGCCTGCAGAATATACTGCATTGCAGATAGTGTGTGGGTGCAGATGCAGTGAGAGGGAGGGAGAGAGGGCAGCTCAGAGAGAGGAGTAGATGGAAGGGCATGGGGATAAATGCAACCTGAAGAAGAAACAGCCTAAGTGATAAGGTCTTGTCTCCTTGTTGCTTTCTTCATTAGGGATGTTTAGTATTTTTTCACTGACAAATGAAGTGGGCCAGTACATGTACAAACACAGTACTCCACATGTAGACTATAAGTGAAAAATATACTCTTCTCAGAAGTTTTTTTAAATGCTTCCCCGGTGTTTTCATTCAGCTTAAGCATACTAATACATAATCATAGCAAACTACAAAATGTGTGTGTATGTGTGTGTGTATTACAAAATTATCTAATACAGTCCAACCTATTTGTAAGTATTTGTTTTTCTGGAGGGCAGTGTTACAGAAGGCTTGTGATAGAAGACCAGGAATGTAACAGGGCCTTTATTAAATTTAATGACAAATCCTGATATAACAGTCTGTTATGGAGCTGCATTTTGTTGTACATATAAAAAATGGCTAACTGTTCATACAATTAATTTAGACAGAAAAATACTCCTATATCAATTGTTATGACGTCTGAACAGGTAATTACCTCATACAACCCATTTTAAACACTACTGGAAGTGCTACTGGGGCAATCATGTTTCAGCATATGATAACCTCAATAGTTAAGCCCACATAATGCAGTACATGAAAGCTTTCTGCTATTTCTAGCTCACTTTGAAAAGGTCGCACAAGAGAGCAGTGACATGATTGCCATTTGTCAAATTAATTTATAAGACAGCAGACCTACATTTTCCTTTTACTCAGCTTTATCTGTCTCATTTTTAAATGAGGCAACTTCACCAGCAAATGACGGCACAGGTACTTCATACTGAACAGCACTGATTTATGCCAACAGCACAATAATTATGAGTACAAAAATGTTTTGACTGAGATGCCAGGTGGAAAGACGAAATCCAACATAATGAGGTGGACCATTGTGCTTCACTGGAATTTAACAGAAAATGTGACGGACTAAAGGATGCCACAGAGGAGCATATGCTATGCCAGGGGCGTCCTCTTACTTTGAGTTACACTCCTGTTTTCACTGTCTTCCAATTTTCAAGTCTACTCAATGCATTTTGAGATGATGACCACCTCAAGCACAAATCCCAGAGTAGTTTTGTAGAGCTTGGGAAATGACAATTCAAAACAGGCTCAGATATTCTGAAGTCCTAGCAGTATGTTCTTGCCTTTACCAACAAAGCAAATCACATCATTCAAAAGACTGTAGCATGTGCAATGCAAAAAAAAGTGCTGAATCAGAAGCCTCCCCAGAGTGTTCTGGACCTTTGACACAAGGCTGGCACTGTTACCTGTGGTACAGGAAATCAGAAGGTTTCAGTGGACGTTCCAGTGAGGAGACACTGATGTCAGAGCAGGAACACGCCAATGTGGACCAACATAATGGGGGCCTGTGCCTAAACACAGGGCCGGACAAAGCAGCAGGACAGCGCATGGGCTATGCAGAAATCATCTACATGCTGACTTTTTGCTTGTGGTTTCACAGATAATGATTCTTGTTACAACTTTGCATCTTCAATATCTTGAACCTTCCACCCACAAAAAACTGAAGTGAATGAAAGCCTTTTAAGCATGTATGGTAGACTCAGGGACTGCTTGTGTAAGGGCAGGGTTCAGAGCTCCATTGAAAAATATTCAGTTTTGAAAATTGTAGGCCTACATTTCTGATACTAAATGATACCCTGTTTTATGTGAACAGAAGTTAATACTGAGATCTTTGACTTGAGCCCTCTGGCAATTAAACAGAATGACCCCATTTGCTATGAAGGTTCTGCTTCGTATTGTGAAACCTTACAAGGCAGAACAAGCCAGAGCAAACCTTACAAGCCTACTTTCATTACAGATTGAAAAAAGAACAGCTAGAGAAGAAACCAAAAGAAAAATGTCTCTCTTTCATACAAAGACACACACACACACAAATTTTCTGACTGACACCATTTTGCACACACAATTCCACTGGAAATGCTGTGCTGTGCATAGGGTCAATACATCCGAACACATCTACTGTTCTAAATGGTGTTGGCTGTACTGTCAAATAAAAGAAATAAACACATAGATAAGAGAAATATAACAAGTAAGAGAAATACAACAAATAATGGAAAAAATAATAAATAACCACCCTAGGTCCCTAAAACAAACACACTTTCCCTACCACCATCCTCAGTATACAGAGATGAAATGACTGCAGTGACTGCAATCTCAGTCCTGCTCTCTCCTATTAAGTCTGAATCCTCCAAAAGACATTCCTTCACACCAGTACATATTCTTCATAATTCACTAGTATTGTCTTAACTCATGGACAATACGAGGGATATCCTTCCAATTTCTAATCAAAACATCCACCAGCAAAGTTACGCCCATCACTCCTGGCCCACCATCTGCTGGAATCTGACCCTTGGAATCTACTCGCCTCTCTCTCGATACCAGTCAATTACTATAACATTTCTGAGTAAAGGCTTGGCGACACATTTTAACTGAATACAAAACATTTTTTTTTCTTTTTAGAGGCCCTGGTGAGTTTACGTCCTGCCATGCAGATAGGCACACGGTAGAGCGCCATTTCAACAATACAGGCAAAGTGGTATAACTACAACTAAGTATCACGTTGTTGTAAACAGGTAAAATGTCATAACATTGCATTGAAACATTGTAATACAATACTGCTAGGATTGTCAGTGACAGCACTGTTACTGTAAACTAATACTGGGAACATGACTGCGCATTCCGCCAAATAATTGGAATTGCAGTAACTTGTCAAGCGAAGGCAACGGTAATCTCGCTAGCAGCTAAAATAAACATCCTAAAATTCATCTGCAAACTCATGGAAATAAAAATAACTCACAGGTTCAGGAGACAGGAACATACTCATGTTGGAACATTGAAAAGACAGAAATAGTTTTTTCTATCAGTGTGAAAGACACGTCCAAGTTTCTGTAGTTAGGATAAACGATAAAGACAGCAACATAATTATTTTCAAAAGTAATATTTACCTGCGTTTGTATTCATCTCGCTCCCTTTTCACTTTGGCCAATACATTATACAAAGCCCTTATCTCCGGAGTAATCGTGTCTATCTGTACACCAACTCCATCGGGGTGGACCCAAGAGACCCCAGGACTTGTTACCCTTGTCTCTACACCAGAGCCCAATTTGCGGGTGTGATTGTAGGACCAAATGGTGCCAGGCAAAAACCGAGGTGGAGGATTGGGTCCTGTACCGGTGCTTGTACTGCTTATATTCTTGACGTTAATATTTGAGTTGGTATTGGTAGAAGTTTCGGTTGGGGTCGCAGGATCGATGATGATGTGCGGATTTGGATTCGAGTTAGAGTCCGCAGAAACTGAGTTCTCAGTTGAAACTTTGTTTGGTTCAAGTGTGAGTACCGTAGTGAGGGACGGGGTAAACAGGCTCCTAGGTCTGAGAACTGTGTTATTTGCGTTCTGAAAAGGGACTAGACCAGGTCTAATCGGGATAGGCCCCACAAAGCCAGTCTGGACACCCATGTCTTTGGTTGCCGGTCTCTTGCCTTCAGCATCACATCCACCTCCGGTACCGCCACCATTAGTTTCCAATGCCTGTTGTAATTGTTTTTCCAAAATCTTATTTCTCCTCTCCAATTCATGAACCTTAGCTAAAAAGCAGCGGAAGCGCAAATTCAGTGTCTTTAAGACGCTGATATTGGAACCCAAGTCATTTCGCAAAGCCATTGCAGCAGGGGGTGGCGGTGGAGGGCGATACAAAGAGTTGTTGAGATGCTGGTACGCAAGTCCTGTCGGTGGCAGAGCGGAGAAGTCAAGTCCTGATATATTGTCTGGGCCCAATCCGGGGTTTTCGTTTAGTAGAAAGGACGGATCAGGGGCGCCGAAGACCGAGTCGGACAGAAGGCCTGTTGGTGAATCCGGCTGGCTCGGTCCTTGGTTCTGCTGCTGCTGTTGGAGAAGAAAGACGTTCGCCCCCAGCAAAGGATTCATACTATTGTAAGAAAATCTAAAATGCTCCAAATCTGGCATGAAAACCGCGTTGCTTATTTAATTCTTTACTGCGTAAAATTATTTCAAGCTAGTCAGCTACCGTTATTTGGCTAAGGGATTGCTAGCGCGCTAGCTGGATGAGCTAATTTCTCATAAATTGTTAAAGAAAATCACTGCGGCAGCCGAAATTAAAGAAGAGATATTGTGCGATATGCTAGACCCTTTCTTTAAATGTATTCTCAGTTACCATTAGCTAATGACAGGTAGCTCAATGAATCTAGAATGGTAAAAACCGCAGTGACTGAATGAATAGCGGATAAATCCCGGTTGCAGTACAGTTCTAAGCTTTTCTGGCAGCAAAATAGCTACTCAACACTGAGCGACTGCGGGATTTAGCTGGCTACCGTAAGTACAGAAATATTCACAACTCGTCTAGTTATTATTCTATTTGGGCGTCTCTGCAATATTACTTTACATTTAAACTATGTTTTATGTTGTTATTGTTCAAGCAGTAATATTTGCATACAGTGTCCGACTGCTCGTTTGCATAACTGCTCTTAGTTACAAATTGTTTTATGCGTCTTGTTTCTATTTTCTCTTTAGATGTGTAATTACGGTACCTAACATAACTGTGACGTCAGACACCATAATAAATTGAGATTTGCGGCCTGCAGCGACCAGAATGTTTTTTAAGTATAAAACAAAGCGACATCTGTTGCAGAGTTACCAGACTGCTGAAACATTGAGACAGTTATTCGTTTAAATTACTTTAAAGGGTCCTTGATGTATTTTTTAAACGCGCAGAAACAAAAACATATATATGTGTGTCATTTCAGACGGCAGAGTGAGCGTAAAACAAAAAGGTGTCCACTTATCAGTGGGTTTCATTTGTAAAACATTTTATTAAGTTATATCATTGTATTTCTACAAAGTTCTTAATTTAAATAGTCTCAGGAAAGCAATTGCACTATCATTATTTGTAAACACTGCATAGTTGCCTATTGGATACATGTACTTATTACGATTTCAAAACAGCATAACACACACTTTATTTTCACTTTTGCTCTACCATAGTATGATGACTTGAAAACATAATATATAGCAAAAAGAACATACTGGATTGTTACTAGAAATGATACGACTGAATGAAGCCTTCAGATACTGAACTATTCTCTCCAAAAATGGAGTCTACTCTGCTGGTATTGCACTTAGGGGACTATATTCAACAAAAATATATTACATGTATATCTGTGCAATCTACTTTATTTGCAGTCTTTATACTGGCTGATTATTCAACGTTTAAAAACCAAGTACAGGAAATCAATATCCCCTCTCAACCAGTCACCATTTTGAATTTTTGTCTACCAGTATTGTTACTAAACTACTATTACAGTTATTGCAGCCTAGCTACCACTTCCTATTGTAGTGGAAACCTATAAACCCAGCCCTGGTCCTGCTGACCCTTGTGTATGCTGGTTTTCATCGCAATCACAATAGTGATTCCTGCTACATTGTGAGCTTCAAATTGTTTTAATATTAGACAATTTATGAGTCTCATGTTTTAATATTAGACAGTTTTACTGCCTTAATTTTCTCAGAAACAAAAATGAGATATTTATTTTACACAGAATAAATATCCCAAGGGCTTTTAATCAGTCATACCCACATAATTAATACTTTTGTTTTCCCTGATTTGTTGTGGTGAATAGTTCATTTTGAATGAGAATACGTTTTAACTGATAGACCTGTGGCAGAAATCTGTCCTAACTGCTGGAAGTGTAAGCACCTGGTCATCGGAACTATACACTTTTTGTGGAAAACTAAGGCCAGTTAACTCACCCATCTGTTTCAGTTGAGAAAAAAAATAAACACTTGCAACTAAGGTTAAAGACAAATTTTGATTGAATCCCAACCACAGAATTCAAGAGTGTTAGAAATGATCGGATTGAAGTACATTGTTTTTTTGCAATCTTAATCAAGATATTAGTTGGAACAAAAACCAGCAACTTCTTGAATCTTTAAAACACAGAGGTCTACCAGAACTAGGGTTGGGACCCCTGCTATAATGTATGATGGTATGAAAGAGACAATCCCCATTTAGAAACCTTTCATTCATTCTGTCACTCATACTCTGGTTCCATTCACAATCCATCCAGTTGCCATTCACAATCACTCATCATAGGTTAGTATACTGCTTGATGTTGACCCTCCTCTTTCCTTCTCTATCCCCCTCTCTCCATCACTCCCTTTATCTCTGTCCAGGTTAGCCTGGGTGTCCAGATTTGTGGTGTCTAAAGAACTCCACCCAACAGACAGGTTGTCCTGCCAGCAGCCTACGTCTCCTTTGCTTTTCCCTCCACCTCGGTCTTTCTTGCTCGGCTGCTCCACCATTGAAGACATGGTGTTTGTGCTCTTCCTCCTCCAGCTATGACAGTAGGACAGGGTGATGCTTCCACGATTACCTGAGAGAGATTTGGAAAGACAGACCAGGCAGTTCAAAGGTCAAGAATAAAAACAGAAAAGGCAATCACTCACATGTAGATACTAATGGAATTAAAAACAAAAACAAAAACATTTAAATATGCCAGTCCATCGAATTAATGTTTTGGCTCCCACCCTCCTCATTGTGTGTTAAGTCAGTTATCACACTACATGCATTCTATTGAAAACACCACCTAACAAGATTTATCCCATTTCAAGACACAAAGCAAAGGGGAATTCTTAGATCAGTGGTGTCACATTCAGTGCCATGAAGGGACATGTGTATGCTAGACTTTCTCAAATTAGCTAATCAGTTCCTGTATTTGCTGATTTACTCCTGTTGGTTTATAAATGATACATATTAAGTTCAACACATTATCTAAATTACAATTGCTGTCGATATTTGTGCTTTGCTGTAGAGTTTGTTTAATCAGTTACAGCAGTATGAATTGGCCGGAATGAAACATACATACACATGCCCCGGTACACACCAAGACATGTTTTACATTGTTGTGCCACGTCACTCTACTCCACACACTCTGCTTTGGGGGGAAATTTCAGGGCGCAGGTTTTCCTTATTTACTTACCATCTGTATAGCTGCTGTCCCTTTCTCTTGCTCTTCTTCTTGCGCTCCCTCCTCCTTTCCCACAAAACAGATAGTACACGTCCTCCCTGAACTCCTTGTTCATGATCTGGTATATGAACGGGTTTATCATGCAGTGGGACTTGGCAAGCATGGCAGGTATAAGTGTGACCTCAGGTGGTAAACCTGACACAGGGTGAGAGCTGTGGTTTTCAGACCCAGAACTAGAGCTGGAACCTGAGCCCAGCCCAGTGTGGGAGTCATGGGTGGTATTTCTCACATGATGGGGGTTGTAGTTGCTTCCGTGGTGTTCCACGGAAGTCCAGTTAAATAAATTGTGGAGGCTGAAAATGGATGTTAATCGGCTTCCCTCTCCCCTGTGAATGTCCCCATCCCCTCCATGTTCATCTCTCACTGTGATGGCAGAGTAGAGGGAGATGATGGCGTAGGGGGTCCAGGCAATGAGGAAGGAGGAACACACCACTGCTGCAATCTGAGCAAACAGAACCACAGGTTATCACAGTGATAAGGCATGTACTGCACAGGAATGATGGGAGAGTGAGGTTTCATTCGTCACAATCACCTGTCAATCACTGACACTGACTGACTCAGCCAATCAAAAGATTTAGCTCTCCACAGTAAAACACAATGATTCACTGATATTGAGTCACAGTGTGTTACTGATCTCACATAGTAGCCCCATCCATTTTTGATTTTGTGATATCTCCCCCTTCACCCCCACAGTATAACTGTGGCTCAGCTGGCCACTGCAGAATGAGTATCATCAAAAACAGCACAGGAAAGAGAACAGATACCCTGGTGAGTCGGAGGTCTTTCTTGCTGTGAGAGACAGCTGAGGATGGGATGGACTCCAAAGAGCGACCAGAGCGATGGACCTAGGATTGAGACAGTAGTCAGTAAATAAAGCTATCCTTAAAGCGACTTGCTCCAGTTTTACAAGTAAAAGTTAATAATAGGATTAATAAATTCATTTGTCTGGGTCATATTTTGAAAATCCAGATGCATGATACAGTTTTGAAAAAGACTGTAACACATTGAATAACTGGTGTATCATTTATATGAATACCCAGACTCATATGATATCTGTTTGAGATCAAAGTTAAATTGTGACATTCCAGCTGTGCGAAACTGCCATCACACTGTTTTGAAAGTTTGTAGTGTAGGCATGCTTTTAATTAGCCCTGCAATGAGCACCAGTATTGTCAGCTACCCTTGTTTGGGAGTAGATCCTTTTGTGACTTTTAATTTTTTTAATTTATGAGAGAAAGGTCACCTGATTACTGAAGCACAACCATTTGATAAATGATAAAAAACCCAAAGAGTAGAAAAAGTAAAACAGAGTAAAAAGCAAACAAGCCATACCTGTATTGTGTTTAAATACATTTTGAAAACATGATAGTAGAACATAAATTCATGTTTTCAGAAACCTTAAAAGATCAAGAGATTTTTAAAGTTTGAGAACTGCAGATATATACTGCGTTGTGTGAATCCATCACATTCCTCTATAAGAGTCTGGACAATCATGTGCCTGTTCTGTGGTCACTGAGCTCTGAATGCTGCAAGTCATCCTGGCTCATCCCACAAGCGTTCAGTGGGGCTAAATTCTGGTGAGTGGCGGATCGCTGCCTTGCAGTCTATGACATTACTGCTCTAAACTCACAAGAAGGCCGTTGTTATGGAGGCAGCAGTGCGAGGACACACATTCTCCTGCTGAAAAAATGCCATGTGAGAGTGAGTGAGCATCGGAGAGGGACACCAGCTGGGGTGTCTCGCCCTGATCTGTGCATCACAGCAGTCCTTGACCCCGCCTCTTTTCATAGCACTGTCCTCAAGTTCACCTTGCACAGACCCGGGTCAGACATGCCTCACATTCAGCTCTGTACAGCAAACTGTGGGAATATTAGGGGTGAGACTTTGAGGTTTCATGAACCCTCCATGGGTTGAATTACAGTTACCTGCTGATCATTGACTTCACTGAAACAGTCAAATTGTCCACTGCAAAACACAGAGATTAGTTTAGCTCAGTCAGAACATGCAGCTCCTCCATACACTGGAGCTGCATCCTTTGCTGCTCATTTGCTTTGCTCAGGGGAATGCACATGTAGTATGAGTACAGCATACCATCTGTTTGACTACTGTGCCCTTTTTGTGTGAATTTTAAGAGTAATTACTTAGGAGGGTAATTGCGCAGAGGAGCTAGCAATCCAAAATTCAATCTCTCAGTAAACTGTTTATCTGCTCTTTTTCAAAATGGCCCTTTGTTTAGCTCCATCTGGTTTTCTTTCCTTCCTCCCTCTCTCCCATCTCCTCCCCTGAGTTTTCATCCTTTGCTTTCTTTCTCTCTCTCTCACCGTCAGCAAAATTGCGATGTACGAGGACATCATGGTAAACGTAGGGATGGCAAAGCACAGGGTCAGGATCAGGCAGATGTAGATCCTGTCATTGAGATGGGACTTCATCCTCCACCTTGGAATGAAAGAGAGGGAGCCATTAAAAAAGTTCCCACTTACAAAAAGAACAGGACACAACATTATATGAACACAGACGGGGGTTGGGGTGAGTCAAAGTACTTGCAGTACGAACATACTGTATTACTTGGCTCACAGACGGACACAGAGTGGAGACACAATGATGGAGACACTAAGTGGGGAGGCAAATGGGGCTCAGGAGGCACAATGCCAGTCAGTACCAGTTCACAGTGCAGCTGGTCCCAAATGGTTCTGGTCCATAGCTTCCGAATCCAAACAAAGGCAGAATTGCCCAGAAAATGGTGAAGATCCACACAAACCCAACTGACAAAATCACATGTCTCCTCTCTATCCACTGGCCTGTGGGGGATGGGAAATAGCATACTTTTTACATCACTGAATTGACATTGTAGTTTCATTACACCAAACATGGGTGGAGCTGCCTTGAACCAATCAGTATCTTTTTCTGTAGAGGGCACAATGTTTTGATACGTTCAGTTGGGTCAGTGATTGACAGCTCATTGTAACTCCACCCATTATGGGGTTCATGAAAACTCATTCTACCATCACTAGTATAGATCACAGTATTTGCAGAAAATGATCCTCAGGATAAAATAAAAAATAAAAATAGAGTCAATCAGAGATTTGAGTAGTCTTCCATCATTCAGTCAGTTCAATCCCAAACCAAAGCCTGCAATTACAGGGTAGTGCATGCTGAAAAACAGGGCCTGGGCCAGGAGTCCCAGGCTCTGCAGCTGCACACATACAAAGCATAGACTGCCAAAAATGGCACAGGGTGGAGTAAACTGTCCCCACAGCTATCTGTCGTCAGCTCATGACTGAGTCTCTCACTGGGCGGAGCAGGAGCTGGGGCCATGTCTGTTCCATTACCACAGGGGCATGTCAGGCAAACTGGAACGGCTCCCACTTTTTCAGCTCATGGTGCAGCCAGACCCTAATGGATGCGTGACACTCTGACTGGACGGATAAATCAAGCCTCATACCAACTCAACCAATTCAAAATTCATCAGCACTGAAGCTCTGATTTAAAAGAAAAACTATTTAATTCTCTACTTTTTGTCTTATTAACAGCTGTGACTGCAAATTATGAAATGTTTAAATAGGCTGCTAACAATATTTAGCATTTTATGTAACATGATATTACATTTTTCCTCCCTTTGTCTGTTTTAGCAGCTAGAAATGTACTGAATGAGTTATATATTTATCCAGTTTATGCATGGAATGCTGTATCAAATGTTGTAAGATAGGAAGATGGCCTATAGAGGAAAAACAGCTGGGAAAAACAAAGACATAGAATCTGTCATCTGCTGTGGAACAAAGTAAGAAGGCTTGTTTTCTGCCAAAGTGAAAGTTCAAATGTGAGAGGAATTTAGAGGCAGAGGTTGAGACTCAGTCACACTTCTCTCTGAATGTCTCCTTACAAACCACTGTCACACCTTATCTCTCAATCTGTTACAACAACCTAGCTCCTCTGGGGCATTCTTTCAGCTATGTGGAAAACTTAATTTCCCTAAAAGGGTATTCTAATGTGAGATAGGTTTGAATCTTGGTGGGTTGAAAACACATTGGTAGAACACAAGAACACAGTTCAGTTGGTTAGTGGAGAACAGGGTGGAGAATTAAATACATATTTTAGGTCAACAATACTATGTGTCTGATTGTACAGATGTACAACCCTAGTTTTGTTCCTTCACATCACAGCCAATTGTACTAATTACTGAAAAAAATCTCTTGTTAGTCATTGATTTGCATGTCATACAGAATGACAAAAAGAGAGAGAAAGATGTATGATTTCACACAAAGAGTCTGACCATAGCGGAAGCTGCAGATTTTTAGGCAGCGTTCAAGAGAGATGAGGCAGGTGGTCATCAGGGAGCCGAGCCCAAAAACGAAACCTTGAACCCCATACCATGTGCACCCTGCCTCCCCAAACACCCAGGCATGGGACCAGCTGTGGGAGAGGACACAGAAATATTACTGATACCCCATGGACAGTATGAGAGGAGATACCATCTCCCTGGTTAGCAACAAGGATTGAATGCATCGCCATTATTTTAAGACTGTAACCCTAATCCATCCCTTCACTGGCATGTACACTGCTAATTTTTTTTCCAACATCCAGTCTTGATTGCAGCATATAGTGTGATGATAATACCAATAAAAATTTCATATCTATTAATAACTATAGCCATTTTCTTATTTACTCTTATTTTCTTATTCACTGTTTCTACTTATTTAGATCAGGATAACATTTTTACTTGCCATCCATTCATACATCAGCTAAACACATACTGAAATGCATATTGGATGCACATTTGGATGTAAATACACAGTGCAATGAGGTGTTGGGGTGACTATATTGAGGGAAGTGGCAGTCTCACCTGGAATAAATGAGAAACGGCGCTCCCAAGAGGCTGTATCCAAAATCGCAGATGGCCAGGTTTATAGTCATGAGTTCTGGGGGTCTAATGTGGTTTCTTTTGCGGCTTAAGACGAGCAGAACCACCCCATTGCCCAGAACAGACACTGTTCCTGTGTGAGACAAAGAAAGTCACTCATCCATGTATTCTTCAGCAACACAGGATTTGCACATAGCCATTCAGCACAGACATACTGAGAAGGTGAGAGGAAATGTGTGTTTTGAGCTCAAAGCCAATATTTGCTTATACATTTAAGGTGACACATACAGCCAGCCTTTTACAGTAATTAAATGAAAACCTCATGCTTTATCATAATGGTGTAGCAAAAATTTGATACTGAAAGCCTACAGAGGAAAGATCACTGTAGAGTTTTGTAAAATGAAGTAATTGGTAAAACCTTCAGAAATGTAATTGAAAAAGTAATTTGGAATGTGGTCATGTTAGTGATTTAGTTTGAATTTAAGATAAATCCAATTTCCCATTTCTGTTTTTTTATGTGTGAATGGACATATGTAAATTTTCATCAGGGCAAAATATAATATGATAATTTAATATGACATATGCAAATATGGACTGTCCCTTTTTGGAGACAAACTGTAATATACAAATGGAAGCTGAAACTGTGCAACATAATGTATTTTCAAATATCGTATTTAAAGAACATAGATACAATAGCACTGCCAACAATAGTAAACATTAAATATTATGGTAGACTGATACGTTTTTTAATCTAAAAAGTCATATCGATGTTTGAAGTAATTTTTTTAATTTAAAAGAATATACATTTTGTAACAATTAAGACTCCACCAAAACTGCCAGCGAAAGCAGTTTTGAACAGAATAACACCAACAATGGTAATAAAAGAGAGAATAAAAAGACGGGGCTTACCTGTGATGATGAGGAAGATTGACACGGTCAGGTCAGCAGTGGGAGAGAGGTGTGAGAGGAAGAAGGGAGGGATGGAGGATGGGGGAAAGTGAGACCTCCTCCACGAGCTGTTCACAGATGCAGACATGAACTGACGTGAAAGAGAGGGAGAGAGATATGGATATGCATTCTCTTCTCACTGATCGACAATATGCCTCCTAAACAGTTCTGCTGCCTTCATCTGTACAATCAGGGGCTATAACACAGTAACCCAGTAGCCCCTGTTAAAACTGTAAGATATCTATTCAACATTGACTGGACATAATTCATGGAAAACACATAGCAGTGAAACACTGAAAAAGTAAATTCTAACATACCTTCCCGTCGATCTCTCAGGTTTTGCCCTACTCTTTTGGTCAGTCCCCAGTGTAAGAGTCGAGTCAATCTTGTCAAGAGAGGGGTTTTATCCCTTGTTGTTTTTTTTGTGTGTGTGTGCGTGTTTTCCCTTTTTTTCTGAGAAGAGTAAATCAACTTTACTGTTGGACAATCTGGCTGTGAAATGATCAACTGCACACAAAAAAGAGAATTAATGGAGAGCTCTGAGCCTTTTTGACCTCCCTCAGTAAACCCCCCAAAGCGTTCTGCATTCAAGCGCGAGCGTGTCAGCAAACGAGTCTGTGTTCTATCATTCACATCAGCGTTTATCAAAATCAATTCAAATCATATTGAAGAATTGGTAGGAAGATGAAAAAAACTACATTTCTTCTGCAACAACGTTGATAATTCTGTAAAGCTAACCTTCTTGTTGTCCAGCAAGATCAATAATGGAGGTCTCTTCTTTTGGGATTAACCTCTCACCAACAGCATATAAAGAATAAGAATAATAAATAAATAAACAACGGCCACAGTACACAAACTGAGTCTCAATCCTCAATCCCTTTCTTATTACAGAGAGAGATCGAGGGATTAATACAGCATAATCACTGTGGTGGAATGGGGACTCCAATCTCAAACATTCCACAGAGAGACACAGTGAGAGAATGCTTAATCAATGTAATCAATTGCATCACCAATTGTGCAGGAAATCATGCACCTTAATTAACACCGAATTTGAAATTTCTGTGGCATATCAAGAGAATGCTTCAATACATCCATTGTCTCTATTTGTGGGTAAAATGAGTCATCCTCTAATCATTTATTTAAGTTAAAACCAATGGGCTTTGCAAAATGCATATGATAAATGAACCTGCTCTTTATTTTGGCTAGCTAACGGCAGTGTTTGTAGATCTATGGCATCTTCTTTTGATGCTGGTCCTTGGGCTCTCTGCATTTCCTGCTTAGCATTGGTTTTTATTCCTAAATCATGTTTGTTCTGATTTTAGGTTTCTCAACATTTGAAATACATCTGCAACATATAGTTACATGTAAAAAGGCTTTCTTCAAACTTTCCTATAAACAATTTTGCATGTTAAACAATTTATAGTTTTTTCCTTTACTGGATATGATTTGTTAACTGAATATTAATTAGTTGTTGGTACTAAGACATCAACCCCCAATTAGTACATGGTGCAGATATGTACTCAATGGCTATATTACAATAATAAAATGAAGTAATACTTATTTTTGCATTGTTATTATTATTGTTATTGTTGTTATTGTTGTTATTGTTATTATTATTAATAATAATAATAATAATCATAATAATCATAATAATCATCATCATCATCATCATAAAACAGTTAAAAACTATAAATCTAGCTTGAGAAAGATAACATGAATGAAAATCAAATATAGTAAAATGTATAGGTAGGGGGGACAATACAGTAAAATGTATTACTGTGTGAAAGAGCTCCATTACTTTGTGTAACAAGGAAAAGCTGACTGCCTTCTGCATTTGTTTCACAGTGGGTAAGGCTGGCAGGGTGGCATTTACAAAACAGGTAACTGGTGCCAGCTATTAAGCAGAAAAACAGTCAGTCGTGTAATAAGGTGCTAATCCACTCAAAGCTCTGACAACTAATAAATTAATCTTACAAGCCATTGTAAAAGGTACAGATAGCCAGTGCTGGGTAGCAAGAACAGGGGTGATATAAACTCATCTTAATGAGTATTGGAAACCACTAGCATTCTCCATGTCCTCAAGAACAGGGTTAGACATGAGGATTGACTTTGGATCTAAATGTGTCTGAGAGATATCAACACGCATGGTAAACTTACTTGGTACTGTAAAAGTACGCCTTTAAGTCTGAATCATTATCATGTGCCCTGGATTAACCTTTCTGTCCTTCAGTCTATTTTCAAGCGCCTCTCACTCAAGTAATACATTTGGGGATTTTTTTTCTCTGCCCTACATTCAAATACTGTCAGCTAGAACCACCAAAAGATCATCTGTCTCAGCACTGCAATAAAGTAATGCTCCATGATCACCAGTCAGTACATATGCAATGGATTACCTCCCCATTCCATTTGGAAGTCAATACTATCGATAGACATATTTCATAATGGTCCATCGCAGAACATAATGGACGGTCAGTGTCAGGGGGTGTTACTCATGCAACATTACCCATGGCTACACAAACTGTGAGAATCCAAGGTTTGAAATAACATTGAAATAACATCTAAAAGAGAAAAAAAACTGTGTAGAAAAAAGGACACAGATAACAAGCAGGACAAGGGTTGGAGCAGGCCAAAGAGAGGATGTGAGGGGTGAAAAAGAGGCTTTTGTGAAAGGTTTGGGAAAATGTTAGGCTATCATCCTGCGCTGGGGGAGAGAGAGATGGAAAATGGATATTTGGCTAGAAGGCAGAGATGTCAAGTATTGGAGAAATAAAGTGGACTCATGACATGTGCTGAAAAACACACACAGCTCAATAAACATGCACAATTTGTCCTCTCCATTTCATCTCTCACTTCCTTCAACCTCTTTCCAATGAACCCAAACCTGTATACCTATAGCATCAAGAATCACATACTGGAGGGCTGCAGAGTCTGCTGGTTAAGTGCTGAAAGTACTTGGTTAAAGACTCCACAAAAGCAGTTTCCAAGGCCTAAACTGGCTCTTGTGCCACCAACACTGAGTCTATGCAACCCTCTTATACAGGAATTTTAATGCCATCAGCAAAGGGCTGGTTATGGTTAGTGCTAGGTGAATGTAATATTGACACTGAAAGACTAAAATGGGTGGGGTTACAGTTCTGTCAATCACTCAAAAAGGTTTTGCTATTTGTAAAATATTCATTCAAAATCCATGAGCTTGGCAACATGGCAGCGCTACACATTTGTCATTTTTCACTCCCATTAGTAGTGTTGGCAAAAGCTTTCATTCGAGCTACTAAAGCAGACGGAACATATTCGCCTTTATTGGATGAATGAACACTGCCAACATAGAACATCAGATTGTAGTTTCTCCAAGTCAAGCAAGGGAGTCGAGTCAGTCTCTTCTGCCATATAATTCTTCCTCAGTTTATGAAATTCAGTGAAAACATGCACTTTAGACAGGCCCAAAACCAGTGAAACACCCCTTGGATGTGGGAGCACAACCTTAATCATGGACTGCAGCATACGCACAATCCATCCAAGTGGAATTAAATATCTCCACATGATTATTAAGAGACCACATTACACCTGTATTGCCCATATTATAACTCCTCTCCAACCAGAATAAAGAGAACAAAATGGATTTACTCACAAACAGAGGACTTTATTTGGTGACAAACTGTGCAGTCAAACCATTTTTGGGAACCAAATTTTACATTAAATGTAATATACCGCACACTGAACAGGACAGGGCTTTTTTTAGTACAAAAGAAATGAACGTGTATTCAATTCGAATGCATTTTCAGGTGGTCTGATGAAGTGTCCAACCAGAGGGGGAGATAGAAAGGGCGTAATAAGTGTGAGTTAGCAGCTCTACTCCTTGGAGGCCATGTGGACCATCAGGTCAACCACACGGTTGCTGTAACCGAACTCATTGTCGTACCTGTGTAAAAAACACAAACAATATGCTTAGTAAAAACAAGAAAAAAAAAAAATCATTCCATTGCAGCCGTTTAGCGAATGCCCTTAATCAGAGCGACTTTTGCACGGGAGCATGAGAGGTATCCATCTGTGGTGCTGGAGAGCTATAGTGTTTACACAGTTAAATCATAGTAAATTACAGTGTTACCACAGAAACCAGCACAGCCTATAGCTCTCCAGGACCAAGGGCCTGTATTTGTATACTATTCCCAGGGATTCCATGAATGCAATTCCCATGATCACCAAGGGTTTACGGCCCTATAGACTTTAACATTACCGGGATTCAGTCAGAGGAGGGTGGGAGCGGAAAACTTGAGCGTACCATGTGACAAGCTTGACGAAGTGGTCATTGAGTGCAATGCCAGCGCCAGCATCAAAGATGGAGGAGTGGGTGTCCCCATTGAAGTCGGTGGATACCACCTGCAAGGTGGAAAAAGAAAGTGGGACTTACCCTTTTGGCAAAAATCAAGACACATTGCAAAGCATCAACTGAATGGTATTTGGGGGGGCATATTGGTTTCTGAAATTCATGCCAACATCTGCTTTTAACGATTTTATTAGCTCAATCATTTATGACAAAATTCAGCTAAACTTCTTGTCTTTGTGAATGACAGCCAAAAAACGGTCCTCATGTCTGGATATTAAATGTTTTACTATGGCCTAGCATTACGTTAACTGACCCAGCATAAAAGGTAGAAGCAGAACACCTGCATACACACTGGCCCAGACTGGCTTTGCCCTTCCCTGAGCTATAGTCAGTTTTGACAGCATTTGATTCAGGGTCTGACCTGGTGTTCTGTGTATCCCAGAATGCCCTTCATGGGTCCTTCTGCTGCTGCCTTAACAGCATGCTTGATGTCATCATACTTTGCCTTGATTAGAAAGAGAGCAACAAAAGTACTCATGAGTTAACAGCAGAAATACAACATGCATATGAAGAGCAAAAATAATAGTGTGAAATTATGTATGAAATTTAATTGGTGTGCAAGACCTTAATTCATACAGGAGCTAAACTAAGAGTACTTGCACACCCTGTACATTATTGCTTAATACATTTTTACATGTGAATGTAAAAATTCATCTTTAGGTATATGCATGCAAAAATGTACACACACATTTGTGTATGCACAGTTTTTATTTTCACTTAGTATTTGGTACTTCCCCGCACAAAAAGGAGTATTTTTGTCTTTGCAAAGAAGGACTTACAGGCTTCTCCAGGCGGACAGTAAGGTCAACCACAGACACGTTGGGAGTGGGGACACGGAAAGCCATACCAGTCAGCTTGCTGAGAGACAAGAGGAATTCAGTCAGAGGATTAGGGTCATCCCCTCCTTCCCTCTGTAGATCACTTAGATGGGTGAAGTGGAGGACAGCGCTATCCCTTACCCGTTAAGCTCAGGGATGACTTTACCCACAGCCTTGGCAGCACCAGTGGAGGCGGGGATGATGTTCTGGCTAGCGCCACGGCCGTCCCTCCACAGCTTGCCAGAGGGCCCGTCCACGGTCTTCTGGGTGGCTGTGATGGCATGCACTGTGCTCTGGGGTAACAGAGAAGAGAGTCACAAAGAAGGAAAAGTCTCCACCTTTTCTTTTTTTCAAACAAAGGTTTCCACAACTTTTAAATAAAGTTACATCCTCACCATGAGTCCCTCAATAATTGTGAATTTATCATTGACGACCTTGGCCAGGGGAGCCAGGCAGTTGGTTGTGCAGGAGGCATTGCTGTGGAGAAAAACATTAAAACATTATACCTGGCTTTCAGATGCGCATCATGGGGGTTGTAGTTTACATTTTAAAAAATAAATGTATAACATCCTAAAAGGCATTAAAGCAAAAGGCATCCTAGAGTTTCTCTCCAATTACATGATTAATTTTCAGCCCCAGTTACTTCTTTCTCTTGAAATGGAAGACATACCTGACAACCTTCAGAGATTTGTCATATTTCTCATGGTTAACACCCATCACAAACATGGGGGCATCAGCACTGGGGGCAGAGATGATGACTCTCTTGGCACCTCCCTTCAGGTGAGTCTATGGGGAGAAACCGGTGGAGAGGCCAGTGAGGAGGGCATGAGACTCACCAGACAGGCTCATAGCCTTGACCCTGCACACTTTCCTCACTCTGATTGGTCACAGATCTGCTAGGCTTCATGAAATGTGCTTTACGAACACAAGTTGTGACTTCAGACAAACAATAAAGGTGGTTGCAAAAATTGCCTGACACTAAATCCACCCTTGAAATAAAACAGGCACCAATTGACTTGCAGGAAACCAAGGTCAGAATGACACTCAGACACTCAGATTGTGTTTTGGATCTGTTTTGGACAGAGATTGCCAGATGGGCACAGACATTTTGTGGACATTTACACTTGAATGAGTAGTGTGAAAGTGCCAAAAGTATACATTGTGTTTATTTAACTTTGGAAGAGCATGTTGGAGATGCAAACATGTCACATGACTGCAAATCAGAGCGAAAGGCAGCAGTGCCTGTGCGTACTGACAAGAAACCAACTAATGGTTCCCATTTGTGAAAGAGTACTGCTAAATTCAAACGATGACCACAATACATGACAAGGGGGACTGGAAACTTGGTGATCAAATGTCCCATCTGAGTACAGATACCCCACCTTTATCCTCGCCTAAGGAGCCACAGTACTGAACAGTGTGCAGAGTGGTGTTGTGTGATAATCTCCGGGGTAAAGGTTACACACGTACAGAGGCCTTCTCGATGGTGGTGAAGACACCAGTGGACTCCACAACATAGTCGGTACCTGCATCACCCCATTTAATGTTGGCGGGGTCCCTCCTGAAAACAGAGGGGGTGGGGTGTGAGCACAGCATGCGACACAAGAGGCAGTGGTCTTAAAACTGGAAGGAAGAGGGGAGAGAGGCACTCACTCATGGAACACAGTGATTTTGTGGCCGTCGATGACGAGGTGTCCACCCTCTGCCTTCACCTCACCCTTGTAGCGTCCATGGGTTGAGTCGTACTTGAACATGTACACCTTGTTTGTGGGTGAGTGGGGAGGGCAGGAGAATGGATGAGAAAGAAATGCTGACATTTAAGACGACATTTAAACGTGTTGTATTCAGAAAATATAGCCATATTTGGAAAACACTTTTTTTTTAACTGGTATTAACAGTATGCAGCATCAAGGACTTCATAATAGGTCTTGGGCAGACTTACAAACTTAGCAGTATCTTTTAAAAAAAGCACCTCAGTAACTGACAGTTCAGCAAAAACACAATACAACTGACATATTAATTTAAGGACATTTCACAAAATCTGCTTAACAACCCTGCATCCTCACCATGTAATCAAGGTCAATGAAGGGGTCATTGATGGCCACAACCTGGACCTTTCCGGAATGGAAAGCAGCACGGGTCACAAGGCGACCGATACGCCCGAATCTAAGAACAGAAATCAAGCTCTAAGCAAACCCACCCACATTTTATTCAATATAAAACACATTAAAAATACAACCCTGTGTAAATAAACATGAAGAATGTAAATGAACAAGAACTGAACCTAAAAGTATATGAACAGGCCATGCTTGCTAAACTAAATCAAAACTTTTTCCCAGAACAACAACATTGCAATTCCAATGTCCAGTAGGTGGGGTAAGAGGGCCACTCACAGCAGTTCAGCAACATGCTTTGCCTTTAATGGCCAGTCTTCCTCAGCTGATAAGACTGGATACCACTGGGACCATGACATGAATACACACAGGCTATAGCAATGCCATAAATGGTTGGCACAAATACAGGACCCACTGCACTGTGTTGCATTGCCACTTACAGAGGAACCCATGAACCTATGACAGACTCCAATGAACACTGCACAGCGATATTGAGTTTACCTGTAGGCCACTACAGATTTACATTCAAGTCACTTGAAAGGAAAACAGCTGTAAAGGAATGAAACTGTAGTAAGAGCTGTAAAAGGGGCGGGGGGTGAGGTTGGAGGAACTGGAACAGGGCCAGTGGATTGGAGCTACACTTGGGGTGTAAAGTTTAGTCTCTTCTGTGCAGTGAATGAATGCTTGATCTCACAGGGGGGTTATTGTTTAACTATAAGTGGCTGCAGGTAAACTAGCATTAGAGCTGTACAGGACAGTGTGGTCGTTACATTCACCTTACACCACAGTGAACACACTGTACAGATTGCCCTCATGTGCATTAACAGGAAAGGGGCTTGAACAACAAGTAGAAAAATACTTGAAACAAGACACTCAAGTCCCTTGCTGCCATATTTTAATCAGTCTGGTTTTTCTATATCCTCTGTAAACCGCATTGGCAGAGATATTAAGATGATTGTAGAGGGGAAAAGAACAGGGCTTTTGATCTTAATACATTACCTGTACATGGCCTCAGTGGGGAGTTTGAGTCATCCCCTTGTTAAAATCCAGTTTTATCAATGGAACTCCATTTTTAGCAAAAATATCAAACAAAAAAAGCTGACTATGTATAATCTATGAATTTGTACAGCAAAAATATTTACATATCCATTTATTGTTTAAATCCAGATTTTTAATTTTTTCCCCTCATTTTAAATGAAATGATTGTACATTCAAGCCATCTTTATTAATTTCTGTTCATTTCCCACTCCAATAAATTACCTATTGAAATGAAAATTAGGTTCATCACACATTGTGAGCTCTGGGTAGAATACCATCACTTTTCATAACATTTCCCCTTGACACATTTCAATCTAGTATTTTTTTTATTATTATTACCAGATCATAATTGTTTCTATAAATGGAGAAACTGAATTTATTTCTAATTGATCTTCATGGTTTTTTGGTCCAATGACCAACTCAATAGGCAACTCAGACATTATCCACTCAATGGATTCTGTTAAAATCCAATGCTATTCTTGGATCATGTCAGGCTTGGCTGTGCTGGAGACTGCTAACAAAAAGGCTAAAGGTCTGTGCTGCAAGTATAATCCTTCCTTACAGTCATAGGACAGATGCAAGTGTACACGTTTTCCTTTGAGGAAATACATGAAAAAGAAAAGGACAAATGTGGTAGACACTATCAAAAGCAACCAATTTATTTGCCAAATTAAGATAATGTGAATTTTAATTCAAATGTGAAGTCTGCAGAAACATGTTACTCAACAAGTTGGAAAAATATTTACTGACTAGATAAGTGCAATCACAGCGGGTGAGCTCAAAGGCAGAACTTTGAACAGGAGTGACGCACGACACAGCACAGAACCACAGGACACTCCTCTCTCTCTCTCTACAGCCCAGAGCAAAGCGTGCAGCTCCGCAGGGCCAACAACACTTCCACAAAGGAGGAACAAAGTCCTGGTGCGGGGTCACTGTGTGGACCGCACAGAACTAGTGTACAATTCATGATGGTCACTTTCACAAGCTGGCAAGTTGGCTGCTTTAAGAAGCACAAACCTGATGGCATATCTTTGTGAAAGCTTGAGCCAGACACTAGCCCAGCTCACTGACTGTATAGTTATGCCAGCCCGCCAGGGCATTTGGTGCAGTGGTATGCAGTTAAGAGTCATGCAAGGACAAATCCTCAGGTAGCTTTTTAGGAACGTCATAAATTATGTATCCATTTCCCCCCAGTCAGATGCTGGATGTGAGCTGAGGAAACAGTGAATGCTAGTGAACAGAGTAAGCTCATATGGGGACCTCTGAACTTTTCTTGAAAGGTTGTCCAGCTAAATTTAGCGAGACGGAGGGAGGCATGCAACAGCTGAGCAGGAGATAAAGCGTTGAGCGATATGACGACCAAACTAAAATTAAAGACAGACTGTACAATTGTGGCTAGTGAGCAGAGCGAGGGGCTGCTGTAAACACTGGTGGAGCTGTGCAGTTCCGCACGTGAAGTAGGGAGGAATTGTGCAAGTCTGTACCAAGGTTATTATGTTGGGACCTTTGAACTTCCTACAATAAAATAACCCCAATAGGTAAACAAGACAAACGTTACAAAGCCTTAACTCCAAAGTGTATTATGGAATAGGAAGCTAAATTAAGGGAAAGCATCTTACCCATTGACTCCAACTTTCACCATTTTGCCTGAATTGGTCTTGTCCTCTGGAATAAACAAAAAAAAAAAAAAAAAAAAACCAAGACAGATGCGGTTTAAAACTCGTGGCTCAACAAGAGTTTGAAATCTCAGAATTGTCACAGACTTCACAATTAGAGAGAAGGGCAGCGGATACGAGTTGAAAGACTTTGTCATGAATCTGTACAAACATGCACACACACTATTGCCTCAGCTGATAAGTTATCGATGAACTTTATGGAACTCATGATAGCAGAATCTTTTTATGCAGCCCCAACATGAAGTCAGTGTAGAAAAAAAGAATTTATTTGTACTACAAGCATTTAAATGGTCAATATATCAAATCACCTGAAAAATGCTATCTGTACCATTCAGAAAGTCAGTCAATATGCAAAGATATGTCTGGACTCAATAACAGACTTACAAACACCATGAACTAACAAACAACCTTTCAACCAATTAATTTTCAAAGTCTTTAAAGGGCAAACGAAAGACCTCATAGTAAACTGAAACAAGTTCAGCTACACATGGCAGGTCATTTATTCACAATACTCAATCTAGACTTTGTGACCCGGTTTAACAGTACACCACTATTGCAAACCATCACCTCATACTCAAACTGAATAGCCATATGACTATGTTGCAGGCAACCCGAGCAAATAAACTGGGGGTGGGGAATAAATTGTCCTTTTAACTGCTATTTCTGTAACTCAGCGTAAATTAAATCATATGTTCATACTCGTTCGTAATTAGTGTAACTCAACCAATGACCTTCAATGCACAGAATGCATTACGCTTCAATGTATTAAAAAAAGATACAGAAAGCAAACTACCTAATTTAGAAGTCTGTTATCAAATTAACCGCTTTATATGAAGACGAATTACGACTTGGAAAAAAAGCATTCAGCAGGTTAATCAGCAAGGGACGACTGCGGGTGTTACCGTTTGTGAGTAGCCTCTGTTCTTCTGTTCCAGAACTCAAAAGTGTGAGCTGGGCCGAGCCAAGGTGCGTTCGGCATTTATTGTAAAACGCTGTGATGACCACACCTCCTTTCCTTAACCCCAGCGTTGGCCCGCCCCTTTAGAATGTCAAGGTCGTCAAGTTAAAGCGATTTAAAGTTCAAATTATTCTGTAAATTAAACATTCATATTCCGAGTATGAAGGGAACATTTTGGTATATCATCTAGTTACAATTACTTAAACTTTTCATTGTTCGCAACAAGGGGCGTTGAGGAATAAAAAATTGATCAGACTCATTTTAATAGGCCACTTTACTTTCTTCCTTACTTAATCACACCAGCGGTTCTCCTTATGCTCTCCCAGTGCTTGCCACATGCTATGCGCAATTTCAGAATCTTGCGATTTTGGACTACCTAGGTCAAAGATCACATAGTAACTCGACATTTTTCTTGATGATGTCGTGCGTGAGATCCAGAGATCAACTTATTGACAAGTTCTGAATTGAACTGATTTCATTGTCTCAGATTAAATACCAAAAACACATATGTAAAAGATCAATGTTGTGTGGAGTCATGCAAGGACGCCCCGTGCAACTTGAAACAGTGCGAGAACGCTTTTGCGTAGCTCTATTTTAAGTCCACAAACCTTACATTCAGTCTTCACAGACGTGCTGTTGCTGCTGTATAGTCTAACCTTAAATGTACAGTCAAATACAGAATCTAAACACATACGGTATGTTAGTAATCCATAGAATTGGAAACCTACACACTACAATTACCTGTGGAAATATCCTATTTTGAAAAGGCAAATGTACTATATGTAACTTTGCAAATTCCTTAAACATAAAGCCAAACACATTACCCATAAATATAATATCCCCCTGCCCCTCCCACATTGAATTATTATTATTATTATTATTATTATTTTCAGAGAGGTATTATTAGAATTCACATACTGGGGATCACACAAAATGAGCATGGATGGGGAATGGACTTGAAGATGTGCTTGTAAGTGTGCTTGTAACTGTCTTACAGCCATCCAGTATCAGACAGTCAATCCCTGAAAAGTACACCAACAAATCACATCCTTTGGCCATCTGAACAGGTCTGTATATGGTCCTTTGGTGAAAAAGTCCGCAGGTCTTTACAAATTTCCAAAACCATAAATCTCCTCTACATTGTTTTTTAGCTTTGCCCAGTGATCCCATCAGTGATGTAGGTTACCATAACTTTAATTCTTAATTTTAGGGGATGCTGGGGGGGGGGTAGGGTCATGAGAGAATGACAGATATGAAAAAGTCCTTAGATAGCAAATTAATAGGGAGAGATACAGCTGTGTATCTGACCTTCTCACCAATGGAGTGAGCCAGAACCGGGAGAGGGATCAGATCGCTTTCTTCCTGGACATGACATTTACTCCAAAGACCATGACCCGTCAGTTTCACCCTCTCACCTCCCCACACCCGTCTCACAAGTGGTCAGCCAGCACAGGCCTCTCGAAATTTCTAAAACACAGGCGTGGTTTTTCCAGAAACGTATGGAGTGCGACGGATGTGCGTCTGCGTGTTCACATCAGAGTGCCCCATGTCTGCGTGCTCTGTGTCTGCAGTGCTCGATGCTAATGTATAAAGTTAACATTTTCAGTACTGAAGTTATCTGTTGTAAAAGGGGGTGAATAAAACATATTTAGAGTGTTTACAGTACTCTGAGATCCTTTGTCACCCTAACTTGTAGTCAAGGATTCACAAGTACTTTTTTGGTTGGCCACTGAAATTTTCTCTTGACAAAAGGACATCTCAGAAAACTCTCCAAAAAGGTCAAACTGGTGCATAAGGAGTTGGCAGTGAACATTTTTTCTGCATGCTGTTTTTAAATGGAAACACATTATTGTTGTACCTTGCCCTTTCAATTTCTTGTGAGATGTCAACAGCATGTAATCACTTTTTTACAAAGTCTGATTGTCTCATCAGATCTAAATGAGAGTGGAAAACCTATTTTGGTGGCACTCTCGTGACCAAGGGGAATTGCATGACAGAGAATGAAAATAAAGGTGTGTCAAAAAAGTGTTGCAGTAGATAGCCTCGCATATAATTTAGTGTTGATTACAATACATTAGACCTACTTACCTAATTTTTTAATCAGTCATCAGCATTCCTAGAGGCCAGTTTCCAGGTTAAACATTATGGAGACCTCACACATCCTGCACATCTTAAGGGCACCCAGCCCCTATCACCCCAACTCACCCCAGTTCAGACCGCTGAAGTTCACCTGAAGTAAAAGTCAATCTAAAAATAGTGCAACTCCAAGACCTTTTCGGTGACCTGTCCCCTGCCTCGGTGCAGTGTGGCTCTGCAGCCACAGATTGGCACATGTGAAAGCACTGTTATTTTCATTAATAAAGCTTGGCTGTTGAGGCATTTGGGCTCGTGTTTCATGTACAGTGACTGCGACGCTCTGTACAAGTTAACAGTTCCAAACTTACCACTCACCCTGAGTCTGTCAGAGACATGTAACTCTTCAAGACAATTTCACATATCATTGTAACTTTATCTGTTACATGATGTAACAACATCATAGACTGGTGTTTGTGTAAGTGTCATGTACTGTGCAGAATCCATACATCTCTGCGTCATAACTAAAATAGACAATATGACTTAATTCTTGACAGTAACTTTACAGAAACAAGTTGAGGAACACAAATATAACATAAAATATGAAACAAATGCTGGATTTGCCAGGAAATTGTGTCAAGTGGGATAAAGAAATTAGCACAAAAGTAACATAAGAGGGAATATACTACCTATGCAGGATATTTGTGGCAGGTATTTTTCATCTGTAATGAATAATTAAAAATGTGCAATACAAATATGCAATGCAATACAATTGTGAAAATGTCTTAAGTAATAAAACAATTATTATTTGCAATCTTTCAAAAGGTCACTATAAATACATTATACACTTATTTAAAACTAACCTGAGCTGATTACATATACCTTATTTTTGTAATATGATTGCAAAAATCAAATGACATGTAATCATTTATTAGCAAATCCAGAAAAATGGTTACTGACTGTATCAACGTGCAATGATTGGTTTAAATCATTTAGCCACTGATACACATGTATACGAGTCATTTTCAGTTTCATGGAACCTCATTCTCTCATTACGGCAGTATGAGTTGGAAACGCAGATTGATTGAAAAATAGTAAAGGACTGACATCTAGTGGCCAAATGAAAAACTTGCATCTTCATCTTGGACTGTGATTTAACTTAGCACAATGTTACTCAGCACGGATACTACTGCTCTCCAAAGGATGTCAAAGCACCTTATATACTGAAAAGATGGAGTATCCCATAAAGATTTGTGAAAGGGCAAATTCCAACCAATTTTACTGCTTAATTACAGCAGGCCAAACAGTAACCAAATTATTACTTAAATTTCATTATAATTATAAGTTAATTCTGTATATTACAACATTTTTTAGAACTGAAAGAGTCGAGCCCTGAAAGATCAAAATAAGGCCCCCTGATGGGCAACATATTTTCTCTGAAAATATATAAATATGGTTTATATACAGTATTTCGGAGCTCATTTTCCCCTCGATTTTCTTTTGTGTAAAAGAAAATTGTCAATGTGTCGTTCTTAAAGTCCTGGCACAAAACAGGGACATAATTTTAACAACATGACATGAGCCCTTGTTTGACATGTTTACATGTCTGACATTTTTAATTGAAAGAAAGGTCTAGAATGCACTGTGAATCACAATAATCAACATGGATTTTAAAAAGGTTCAAAGAAGGGTGCAAATTCCTCAAGATGATCTAAGGAGAAGTGTTACACATCTGAGAGAGAAATATTTTCACACAATCACTAGTGATTCTACACAGTAACCAGCGTGCCAATAATGACCCCAAACTATGATTTTAACATAACATTTATTCATGCTACATGGAAAATAAAAAGAAATCAGACAGAAATTACTGCATTTAAATAAGTGACATTTTGAGATTGTTACGTTACATTCAAATAAACATGCATTTAATTTAAATTCACAAAAAATAATTAAACAAAATACATTATGTGTATTAATAAAATACAATAATTAGAAGGATGTAATATTCCAAAATTGAATCGAAAAAGCAAACAGAAAACAAATTATGTTTGAATAACATCGCAATAATTTAAAACTATACATCGCTTAAGCTAAGATATTACAATTCCACAGCTGGTAGGAGATACTAGTTTCAATAATTCTACAAGCACTAGCAACAGCTGTAAATTTAGTACTACTAATATATAAATTAATGACACATAACAAAATATGTTTTTAACTACTATGAGAATTGCACCAACAGTACAGTAAACCAACATTCTTTTGATCATGGTTTGGATAAGTGTTTTTTTTTTTTTTTAAGCAGTATTCATTGGTATACTTCCACTGCACTTTGCCATAGTGATTGTAGTTCCAGTTCTGCTCCCAAAGACGGATACTGACCCCAGTCACCCATTTAACATCCCAGACCGCTCAGTGAGCCGATGCGGTCGAGTTTGAGACCAAAACAACCACGGTTCCAGCCCCTCTTTGCCCTGTCTGGCAAAGCCATTTTCCGATTGGCCAAAGCCCCCCTCAGCAGACGAAGCCAAGTGTTCTCATTTTGGGAAGGAATATCGACCCATTTGGGGTACTCCGCAACCTTGAGCCCCGAGCTGAAGGGTTGGGGGCTCTCCAACGGATCGCCCACCTGATTCTCAAGGTCATCAATGTTCAAGAGGTCATTGTAGTGTTCCAAAAATTGTTCCACAAACTGATTGTTAGTGAGGAAAAAAATATATTTAATAAAGTAAACTTATAAAAAATAAAGTCACCTACAACAGTTTTTTAAAAAGTAAAATATAAAAGTAAATTCTAATTCAAACCACAGAAGATGATAACATAGAAAGACAGAGCTCTATTTTAATGATCCATACTCATGTAGTAACAGTCAATACAGAGCTTATTTCACCAAGAGCCTGTTAACATGTTTATTTCAAAACTATGTGTGGCAGATACCAGTCAGTAGCATTGGCTATCGACTGATGCACTGCAAGTTGTTATAAAATTATCTACCCCTCCCAAATATTGACATCAGACAAGTCTTGCTTTTAAAAAAAAAAGATGCTCACAGCATTAAGTGTGACGACCATCTTTTTTTAATTAGACAATGAGTTTTGGCAGTCAAAACAGAGCATGAAAATTGTGTTGAGCATACCTGTATGGCATCCACGGGGTTCCGGAGCGCTCGACTCTCCGCTTGTTTCAGGGGAACTGCAAGGAGCAGCGCAGCAAGGACGAGAGCTGTGCACATTGTTGCAGGAAGGACACCTGGGCGAATCACAACCACTCTTCCGTTTTCTCGCCTTGACGTTCCAACACACAAGAGGAGCAATGCTTAGCACATTTCTTGTGACATTGTGCTGATACAAAAAGATTCTGCCACGCTTCCACAGTACGACAGTTAATCATGCTGATGAGAAATTTCTTGTACATTGTAAACAGTTTGGAGCAGATAAGCATTCTCTCAGAATGGGCCATTTAAACCTTTGAATTAGAGATCAAAATTAATGCTTGATAAAAATGTTAAATTAAGATGCAAAAATGAGCTAGATCAGAGATTTCCATGATTAACTTTAAGCCCCACACAGACCCATGCCCGTTTAAACAAATGTTATGCTCGATCAACCTGTGACTAAAGCAGCAGCTGTAATATTACCCACCTTTATTTGACGCTCTTCCCCGTGAAGCTTTATATATATCTGGCTGCTGTACTCTGTGCTTCATAGACTGTGTTCCATCTCACTCTTTCTCTCTCTCTTCTACCTCTCTCACTTTTTGGCACCTTCTGAAAGCATCTCTCCCTCCCTCTCTGCCTCCCTCCCTCCCTCTCTATGCCTCAGTGATCGTGCAAATGTACCGTTGTTTCTAGTTTAGCTTGCATGTACTAAACTCAGTGTGATGTTATTGTATCTGCGTCAAGTGCAGCCCAACTAGGGGACCTGCTGCTCTAATGCACCAAAACACACCTAAACTACCACTCCGACTATCCTTTATATCTTGTCACCAGGATGTCACAGCTGTGAAGGAAGTATCTGGAGTTGCCACAGCAACCCAGAGTTACAGGTTGTTACATTACTTGCGCCCACTAACAGCATGATGTCACGCAAGAAAACACCGCGACCACAAAGCAAACTTTCCCAAAACAAAGGGATGTGGGGGGCCTTGGGGGTGGCGAGGTTCTCTCACTCTCCTCTCTGCTTCGCTCACTCCTTCATCCATTCTCCTTTCCTGCAAAATTTCCCAACAATCCCTCTTCTCGACAAAACTGGCCCCATGGGGGGTGTCAGGAACTCTACGGGAGGCCAAAGAGCGGGAAATGAAACAGGCCTCTCCGTAATGTGACATGAGTTACCTTTTCCAGCTGTCTCTCCCTCCATCTTTCATTCCCACCCTCAACCTCCTTCGTTTTTTTTTTACTGGTTTTGGTTGCACAAGATCTATTCTTTCTCTCTGGCAGTGTTTGTCTCTCAAACTCATCCCCTTCTCCTGTCTCAGCGCGTTTCGGTCTGTCACAGCCATCTGCTCTCGTGCCCCCCACAGCCTCCCTGCTGGACCAGCACACACTACGCTGCCCAGTCCAACACAAACAATTATGGCCAGTGGAGATGCTCCACATGCTGCGAGGACATACTGTTGGGCTCATAAAAACAGTGCAAATGTTATGCACCAAGAAATTTACATATTTACAATCATGTACTTTGGCTTGATTCAAAGTCACTCCGACACCTAAGCCTTAAAAAAAAAAAAAAAAAAAAAAAACACCCTGTGAACACTTCACCATTCAATGGCTTGTGGCAGTGTAGATAACGGCTCACTTGCACCATGCAGACATCTCAAAAACAAGCAGGCCTTTAAAATGATAACACCCCACAGCAATGTTCACCCAGCATGCATTTTCCTTTGATACACACTAAATACGATTTTCTTCCCCCAACTGCTCATATTCTGCGGCCGCTCAGAGTCTTCTCAAAAAAGACAAGAGGATTCAAACTTCAGCCATCAAACTTTGAAAACACCAGCAAGGTGTGATTTTACATAACTGGCTCACAAAGACAGGAGAGCAAATAATTGGCCTTCATGGCACTCTGTCATTTAAGAGATGGAGAGCGAAAGAGGGAGTGGGAGGGAGAGTGGGCGAGAGGAGAGAGAGAGATTAGTAACAAAAGACACGGGAGGGGGGGACTGAAACTATACTGCGATAAAATGTCAGCAGAGTGGGAGAGGGGGAGGAGAGGGCGATGGAGGGGGAGTGGGGAGTGATGTTAGAAATGGCGAGTGAGCGAGCAGATGAGGGGAGAGAGTGGGAGGAAGGAGAGAATGATAACACTGGAGGTTTATACACAAAGAAGGGGTGAAGCGGAAGAGGGAAAAGCAAGTCACAGAGTAAAGGATCTAAACATTGCAGTCTGATTCTACTACATATCAATGCCATGTCATTCCTTAAAATAAAACATGCACAGACGTGACCTATCATCACAACTGATAAGTCTGACATGGCGGCGGACGTGCTGGGAGTGAGAGAAGCCCAGAGAGAGGTAGTGGCCCTGTCTGGCCCAGCTGTGACAGAGCAAGTGAAGCCAAAGTCTCACCTCACTGTCCAAACACAGAGCAGAGCTAACGACCAAGAATCAACCAAGTTATCTGCCACAAGGAAATAAATCTGCTGCTCTGTGAGATCACCATTTGTCCAAACACACACCAGGCTTTACAGCCATCCATCTTGGGCTTCCCACACATACACACACTTGCCCAGAGAACTAACAATGTATACTTAAGGTTTTCAGCAATGATGAATTCTTCCAAGACATTTCTCTGTGACAACGCAATTGCAGTCACCATGTAACATGGGGAAGGCAGTTAAGCTAAAGGATTTAAAAAAAAAAAAAAAAAAAAAAGTGTGGCTGGGTAAATTTTCATGAGTTGAGAATTTTAGTTCTTCGCAGTTGCACGATGGACATCAGGTGGCTGCCTTATGTTCAAGTATTTTGCAGCTTAAATGAGGAAAGAAAATAACATCTAATTAAATCTACTACATGACTTCCTTCAGTTCACATGACTTCAACCATTGCAATTTTTCATGCTGGAGATTACAACAGCAATCACATACTTCTTGTCTTGTGCCATTGAAGGAATGTAAAGTGAACATCCTCTTCTGTTCTCAAATGTGTAGGTGCCCAGCTAGGCAGGAAAGGCTGTGAGATCATGAGACTGATGAGTTTCTGGCTTAACCCTCACTTTTCCCTAGTGAGGCGGAAACATTGTTACAACCCAATCCGACACAATCACCAATTATCAGACACCATTTTATGCGTATTCAGTTGCAAATTCCTTGTTTTGTGGAAGCCTTTAAGAGCCTTGAATAGTTCATTTACATACTGTAAACTATTAAAACTGCCAATGATATATTACACTATTTAAAACGCTCCAAACAAATACACATCTGTAACCTAGAAGATGTCAAATTTAAACTGCAGAAAAAGTTGAGTCAGACATGACCAGGGTATACACACTTGGGTTTAATTCTCCATTTGATATGTACTGAAGACCAAAGGATCCAACAATCTGAGCCCAAACCCAATATGACCTCTTAATTTTCTATAAAGCCTATCTTGCTAAGCAGAAGCAAAATTATGAAATTTAAAACTGAAACATGGGGGTGAAACTAAGGAGCTTTGTCACCACATGATTTGCCAGTCACAGATTATGATCAGCCATTGATTACTGGTTCAAATCGCCGGCAGAATAGCACCAGGAATGACAAAGGTTTTCTTTTTTATACAAATCTTTATTAAAAAATTCAGTTCCGCCCAATCATAATTTCACACACATGAAAGTTGACAAAGGCAACGCAATCAATGCTTTCATGGCACATTAAGATTTTTAAAATTAAAATTGAAAGAGTAAAACAAAGGTTCGTTAAAAATATTAAATTGAAAAGGATAAAACAAAGGTGTACAGACTGAGTACAACAAAGACAGACAAGGACAAAGATTTATACACACACCAAAAAAAAAAGATAGAGTATACAAGTACAGTGAAAGGGTGAAAAGGGAGAAAACAGCCATGAAATTAGTGCCTGAGCCGAGTTCGTCGAGAGGAGCGGGCAATGGGCGTGGTCACTTTGGGCGTCTCATTCTCCGCCATCACAGCATCTACAGCAGAGAGGAGAAAGGCCCAAAGATTGGTTGATCTCAATGAAATAGTACATAGTTCATTCATTTACTGTATGAAGAAAGCTAGGACCACCATCATAGATATATGTGAATATTCAGAATTGGTATTTAATTTTTAGCCATACAAAATAAATTCTCATTTACATAAAGTTCTCTGCGAGACAACATAAAGAGATCAAATTAACAACAGAAAATCTAATAAAGACTTCTGATTACCACCTGCAGCCATTTTCAAATTCTAGTAATCTAGGGGTGCATTCCAATACTTTTTCTTGGCTCCTCCACTTGTCTCCTCCCCTGGAAGTATGTGGAGAAAAGGAGGGGAGGAAACAAGTGGAGTAGACGAGGAAACGAGGAGATAAAACGAAACTTGGAACAGCTAATCTGATTAGCCCTTCATGAAAGTCGATCTCGGCTATTGATGAAGTCGTGTAACTTCAAGTGATTCTGAGGACACTTAAAGGAAATCACACTTCTCATCCGCCACCAGCCCTTCTTATGCACTAATCTATGAATGTCCGTTACTTGGATTCTGTTCATGACATATTTAACATATGTACAAGGAAATATTTAAACCTGCCACTACAGTAAATCGCTCAATTTTACATTTGTAAAATACCTATCGCAACTCAAAAACGTGAATATATTGTGTCAATGTGGATATGTTTGAAAAAAAAAGTAATGCCTCCTCCTCTCCTCCAAATGAAGGACACATCCATGTATCCTACCGCAGAAGTCTTTTCACATTTCTGTGTGACATCTTGGTGCTCATGACCAGTCAGATTAAAAGCCCGTCCCACAGAAGATTTTGATTAGTTTAGGTAATCACGGATTCTGTGGAAGGTACACGACTTCATTAATAGTCAAGGTCAATTTTGATGGGATAATTGGATTAGCTGTTCCAATGTTTCATCTCCTCATTTCCTCCTCTCTTACACACATACTTCCGGAGTAGGAGATGAGAAATAGTATTGTAACACACCCTTTAACTGCCACAAAGATCAAAAGAAAGTCCAGACTCACCGTCCTCATCTTCCTCCTCTTCATCACTGCTGAAGGTGATTTGGGTTTTCTTGGGTGGCTTGCGACGAGCTTTAGGGGTCACAAGATCACTGTCCTGCATTGTGGTGTTCTTCCCTTTACCTGAGACAGGAAAACAATGCAATTCACATTTTTAAGTCACAGAAAGAGGAGAGAAAAATCATAAAATAAGACAAAGTAATCAGAAGTTGAGGAGAAAGATGGGCTACCTCGAGTGGGCCTGCGGCCACCTTTGCTCAGGGGCTGTGGGGTACACATGCTCTCTGCTTCCCCTGCCTCTTTCTGCTCCTCCATCTCACCACTCTCGACATTCTCCAGGCCTTTAGTGTGCACTGCAGTCAGTTTCTTCTCAAAGTCCTCCACCTGGGACTGAGAGAGAAGAGGACATCAACAGATCACACACACTGGTCACAGAAACATACATGCAACAGCAGGGGTACCCAATCTTATTGGAGTTTCCAATCAAGAACCTGATTTGTTGAATCAAGGTATTTTAGTACTGGACTACAACAAAAACATGCATCTACATTGATCCCTATCTAATAAGACTGTCCTCACCTACACTCCACCACCACACCCCCAAGAGCTGAGCTCCTTTCAAAAGATCAGTCTGGTAAAATCGTTTGAGCTGGTCACAAATACTGGAGGTAAAGAGTGTATAGTTTGAACATAGGGTGGAGAAGTAAATATTTTCATAATATTTTCAGCATGCTAACTGGAAAGCTCAGATCAGGGATCACAAACTAAAAATAGGTTTTTATTGTATTTCAGCAGTTAAATTTAAATAAACTAACTTGGTAAAAAGTCCATGCACCTTGTTTCCATAGGCTAAACTGGCTGCTAATTGAAAGAAAACACAAAAACCTGAAGATACTGCAGCAACTCCTGTAATGGAGTTTCAGATGTGCTGAAGATTAAATTAAAATGTCAAAGCAGATGTGTTGAATGAATGTATGAGTGTTCAGTCTTGCCCCACAGAGATGAGATTTAGTACCTTGAGCTGAGGCTTGGCACCCCGGCGCACTCGGGCAGTGATGGACAGCAGGGGCTGGTACACACCGGGCTCGGTGAGCTTGTCACTGTAGCATTCCCAGCACTCCTGTAGGCGCTTGAACCCGCGCTCACACATGGACAGCAGTGACAGGGACACCGCCAGGTCACACCACTGCCTCTCTGTCCTGAGGTATGGTACAGCAGAGAAACAGTCAAGGGCCACTCCACGCAAGGGATAGCCGGGGGGCTCATTTATCCCCCCCAAGGGTGAAATTACGTACATTTTAAGGTCTGGCAGTCCTCTACCATTCCCATCACGCCAATTAAGCCTATTAGCAGTGAGATCATGGCTTTGACTAAGAGTGAAGGTGGGTGTTGAAACAGTCACAGCGCATTAACAGCCCTGTTGACCCATTTCTCTTCTGAGCAGGGATTAGAACATGATGACTCCTAGTCACGACCGCACAAAACGCAGGCAAGGCATGACTACTGCAGCACGCACGCTGAGTCAGTGAGGATTCTGAGAAACCTGCACATGTGGAGGAGGAGAGGGAGAGGAGATGGGCAAGAGGGGAGAAAGGAGGGAAACGTATTTCACTCACTTTGCCGTCCTGAATCTCTGACAGAGTTTCTCCACCAGACTCTCCGTCTGCTTCTCTTTGGTGATGTAGGAGAACAGCTGCCTGAGAGAGAAGGTGGACAGGTTAGTCAAGCTCAGCGCCTCCCCTGCTGTCAGCCCATCCACCTGTCAAACTACACGGACACCCACTGCACTCTAACAGGGCTCCAGCTCCAAGCCGCTGGGGAAAAATGCCAAAGAATCTGCTGTATGACACAGCTGCCTGACTGTACTGTGCACTGCAAGAGACAGCTAGAGGTAGACTGTTCCCTCACTTCATAATGGTGTGAAAGTCCTCCTCCTTCATCCCTCGCTCAGGGTCAGAAAGACGACTGATAATGTCAGGGAGCAGGTTGTAGATGGCATTGTCCTGCAAGAGCGAGAAAGGGAAAAATGAGAAGTGAATGTTTGACCAGCCCTATTCAGTTCTCTTCAAGGTGTAATTTGTGCTGAAATTTAGCCAGTGTACATTGCTGTATCTAGACATTAGGTGAGATGATCACTTACACTTTTGAAAAAAGGTCAAATGAAAAAATTCCAAGACTAACCTTGTTCCCTCATTTTGGAGAGAGAACAATGAAGTTTTGAGGGGGAAAATCCAATGCGTTAAGTAACCGATGAATCATTTCATTCATTCCAAGTTTGGAACAAAGACCACTAAATTATGCTACTAATAACATTTTTAACAAGCGTCCTTTTCACCTAAATTATTCAGATGTGATAACCTTAACTATGACACCCATCAAAACTTACAATACAGATAGCAATTAACAAGGACCTTTACACACTACATATGACTGACATTTTACAGAAGTGTAATTAAGCTAATTACAGCATGACCACATAAAATTGCTCAGAACATAAATTACAAGAACAATTTCAGATGTTGCATTTATTTTGTTTGCACCTGTTATAAAGACACTTTCTTTATATGGTCCAGTTCTCATGATTTCCACATCCTGTCTTTCAAAAAAGCCTTGTACTTCCAAATTCTGTTTTTACTGTTGGTACAGTAGGGATGTTTTACAGTGAATGCCAGAAGTGCGCCCTACCTTGGTGGCGAGCTCGTTGAAGAAGTTGAGGGCCAGACTGGCGATGCTGGGCTGGGGGTCGATGAGCAGCACAGCCACCTCGCTCACCTGCCCCTTCACTTTCAGCACATCCTTGAGCACCAGCTGAGTCAGCACGGTCACTGCTGTCTGCCTGACCGACGGGCTCTCATCGCCCAGTCTGCACAAACAGACACGCAACTGCTCAGTCATCCTCTCCGCTTACGCATGCAAATCTGAGAAATATGTCACGTCATGACCTTAGAATGGGCTTCTTACCCTATCAAACTGCAAAATACACAGACTGCTACAAAGTAAGCTGCAGCCAAGTAGGCAGGCAGCAGAGACTTGTAAAAACAGGAGTGTTTCCCTCTCTATCAATGCATTCACATTTCACAGTGTAATGCTTCTGATTAAGGCTCCTCACTAGCCATCAATAATGGCTGAAACTCCTGAAAACAAAATCCTGTAACACTGACATATCCTCTTCTACTTGCAATGCACAAACATTCTAGCATGCATGTTAGGAAAGCCAGGGAGCAATACGCTTAGAATTATCACACATTATATCCCTTAAATCAACCCTTTCACACAAGCCTCTGGGTTCTTCTGTGCCTTATCCTCACAAATATAGAACCTGGCAATAAAAACCTTTGGTTTGGTGACAAGCCTGCCTATACTGCTGTCAGGATGTCTATTGATGAACCCCCCATGACCTATCCTAGGCCATGAGTGCTCTCTTGATTAGCCACTGACAAGTACTTCAAGAATCCAGAAATGGAACATTGAAAAACCATCATGCTTCTGCAACTAATTTAAACAGACAGTAAGCTGAGGTTTCCAATCTCAGAACAAGATTAACCATACCCTATGCAAATACAAAACAGTAGCACATAATATGCACATATGTTGCTATAGTAACCCTGACACAGGCCAAATTCAGACAAGGTGGCAGCACAGTTATCTGTGTACAATTTAGCTTGGACATGATCCCTTGAATTTTCTCCAAAAGACAAGCAGGCAACATTATTATACAAAAATGCTCAATTAAACAATGAGGGAGCAAAGAACAAAACTGCAATTTTCAAAAGCACTTCCAACATATTCAAAACACCATAAAACCATAGACAGAGAACCCACTGGTATTTTGTACTTCATTACTTCAAACAAATTTCTAAAATTCTGAAAATCAATTACAGAACTCTGGCACCCACATAGGTCTTCATGCTGGCACTACAACAGAACCCAATTTCCTCTCTAAATAACTCAGAAATCCTTCATCCTATATAGCTCCAGAATCTGCAGGGCAGTTGTTTTGGCATGTCTGTTTGAAACAATGTCATATGGTACAGCTCCAATCCCACAAATCAAGCACCAGGTCCCTCATGAGTCCAAAAGCCTGCCATTGCTCATAAAACGCCTCGCTGGCTGGAGAAAACAAATCAATGGAGCAAAATGCAGGCACAGCCTGCGGCCAGAGTCTAGCTGCTGCAGCAAAGCTCACCATATACAGAAATCACTGGCCTGGGATTTGAACCCATGAAATCAAGTGAATATTAACTTTTTAATCAACACAAAGCCAGTGGCCATATGAGACACATGGAAACAAATGCAGGTATGCTCCTCAGACTGTTCAAAAATGCAATGAATGTGGACTAATCATGGCTATTGCATTACCACAATGGGAGTATCATTCATCCCCTCTGCCCTGACTTCATGCCAGTGGATGACACCACAGTGTTACCTGGCATAGAGGTTCTGGGTCCAGGGTTCTAGGATGTTGGGAAAGCGTACAGTGAGGTCTCCCAGGGCAATGATGGTGTTGGCTCGAACCACAGGGAGGGAGGCCCGTTCCAACACAGTAAAGAGCAACCGGATGTTCTCCTCACAGACCGATGGGCTGAGACAGACAGAGCACTTCAATATTCACAGAGGCATGTAACAACTAGCGCGTGTGGTAAAAAAGCTGCTCCATTAACACCACAAAACAGGTGGCAGCTGAGGTGCGCTGACCTTGGTTTAAAGCCATTTTTAGATCAAAAGTTTAGTAGTTTTGAGATATCAGCCTTAACAGTACCATATCATAGCATTGTTTGTTTTGCAAAACTTACAAAAACGTTAAATTCCTGTAATTGTAAACTCTAAAAGGCTTGGAGTAAGCTCAGTTTCAAAGTAGAGACAGCAATGTAGGTGAAAAAGCAGCTCATCTGTTCTGATGGTCAGAAATGATGTGAAAACAAGTGGAGTTTGTGGCTTGCAGTCACCTAATCATCATGAACTGTGCGAGGGCCAGGCAGGCGGAGGTAGAGAGCTGGGGGTGAGAGTACCGGCCAGGGGAGCTGCATACCCTCACCAGCAGAGGCAGGAAGGCACTGAGCAGGTTCTCCTCTGCAAAGAACAGAGAGGGAATCAGGGATTATAGAGGACAGGACAGAGTGCAGGGGTGCCATTCGATCATTTACGATCATTTAGCAAATTCTTAACCAGAGAGATTCATACAAAAAGACAAGGCAAAGGGAATGAGAAAGTAGTGTCATAACCAATATTAAATAAACCTTTAACATTACGTTAAGTGGTATAGCATGTGAAAGACTACAGTGCTTTGTGTAGCATACTGATCATAGGGTAGTGTTAAACAAGGCATTAAAAGTGGTCCAGTTGGTCAGGAATATCAGCATCACTAAATTGCATTAGTTAAATTCAACAGGTAAATTTTTAGTCAGTAGCAAAGAGCTGGTAATGCAGTTCTCATAAATGGAAAAAAATGGGTGAGAAAGAGTAAATTTAAGACATGTAAATGGTGTGAGGTATATCGGTGGAGGGATGGACAAGCTGCCAGAAACCAATTATTTGCCAAGATTACATTCTCACCAGCTAATAGTTCAGTCTCACAGATCTTGCGGATAAGCTCCGCCTCTGTGTCCTCTGCTGAGGCTCCCACCAATCCCAGCTCTTCCTCCACTGCACTCTCATTGGATGCCTGCTGTGGGAGGAGCAAACCATGGCAAAGTAGGTCAACTAAGGAACATAAAGTGAATATAAAATGTTAAGAGCTACAAGTTGAGTGTTTGTCCTAGTTTAGGCAAGCAGGTCAAAATCAACTGATGGCAAAACTACTGACCATTAAAGACCCAACAGGCCCAAACCTGCATTTAACTGATAACTTCTAATTATTTCTTGCTTTTTAAACAAGTAAACAAATCCACACACCTAATGTTTTCAACTGAAGCCCCATTATCACATTCACTTTATAGAAACCAGGCCTGAGTGTAATTCAGGTTTTTGTCTTCTGCACATTTTACAGTATGCTGATCCACAATGAAACACACTTACCTTAGACTTGCTGGAGGGGCCAGTTGCCTCCCTCTCTTCCCTCTCTCCTCTCCTCCTGCGCAGCTCCACACTGACACTGCGCTCCAGGTGAGACACCTGCCAGAAGGCCACACTCCCACACAAGGCCAGCAGCTGGGCCAGACAAACACAGCTTACTGTGGGGGAGAGAGAGCATTATAGAGCTGTGGGCTGGGACCCATGGCTGGTCAGCAGTCTTTCAAATCAAGGGTAAGTGCAAGAAAATCATTACCTTCATATAAAAACAGAAAGCAGCCAATACCAGAGTAGTGATTTTTAGAACAAATCTAACTGGCTGTTAGGACAAAAATGAAGATGATAACATACAACACAAGAATATTGATGGGTAAGAGAGTGCTTGTCTAAATCAAAATGATTATTTGATTCTTCCTGTTACACCAAGTTGAGTTAGATGGGCACATCTGTCCTAGTGTTCACACTGAATAACAGTTACCTTAAATATTCTTAACCAGTCTCTCTGGTTGGAGTTTTCAATTTTAAGCTTTATTGATCTTAATAGAAAACCACATCAACAACCCTTGAAGGGTCTGAAGCACTGCTGCATGGGGAACAATGCACAGACGCTAATAACTGCAGTGGAGTCCTGATTCCCACAGACACTGCTCAATCATTGGGTAAACAACCCTAATCCCACAGTAAGTTTTAGAGAAAAGCACTGAATTGGTATTGCAAGACAACGGTTTACACATGGACCTTGGTGGCTTTTGTGATACTTACTTTGCTCCCCATGTTCCTCATCGTCCTGAGATCCACCCTGTGATGAGACTGATTCCCTGCTGCCTTCCCCTGCCTCTGCTATCTGGTCCAACAGCAACCGCGAGCAGCGCTGGAGGAGGTGGGAGCAGAGTTGGTCAGGTGACTCTGCAAGGAAGTAGATCAGTCGGACAGCCTGCTCCATGAAGCTCTGCCAGTGAGGGTCAGTCATTACCACACCTGTCGAGGAGGAAGGGTGGAGTTGCTTACAACAGAACACAATCCAGAACAATGAAACTGTCATGGCCTGGCAATACATATTATGATGCATTAGCATGATGTGCAGTTTACCAGTTTGGATGACCCTACATTTGCATGACATGACTGGTCCAGTTTATTTTATAGGTGATAAATGCCTCTAAAATGTCTCCTAATGAGAAATATTGTGAAACTTGCTTCTTAGATTTGAATAAATGACAACCAATACCTAGGAATTTTACACGAAAAACATGTTTATCTCTCTGGTCCTTCTATCAGAGGCATGTGTCTCACTCTTTCTTCCAGATCAAGGGATGCACAATTTTCAGCAGCACATTCTGGAGGCAAAAAGTCCAGACTGTACATTTAAAGCAGGCTTTGATAGCAGAGTGGAGTATGAGGTGGTGGTACAACCTTCTGCGATGGCCTGTGTTAGACAGGTAAAGAGCTGGTGGTCCTGAGGCAGTCTGAATGGAGGAGCATCTTTACTAGGCTGAGAGGAAAGGTCAGAGAATAGTCAATCTACTCGTGTGCACATACAGCAGAAGCACTAAATTTCATATTCAAATATTAAAAGAAAGCTCCTCTGAATTAAAGAGAGGGGTGACACATGGCTGGGTAGGCACATTCACCTTGTTGTGGTCAGTGATGCTGGAAATGGTGATAACTGCATCTCTGGCCAGCAGGAAGTCCTCAGTCACCTTCTCCCCGAGGGCCACCGAGCACAGTGTGTCTAGGTTACTCAGTACCACCTCTCTCTCTGCTCTGAAAGAATTCATGACAATACAAACCGGCTCACTCAGCACAAGTATGAGCCATGCCTTCATTATCCACACTTACTTCACTAATGAACTATATGCTCCAACCAATTCACTTGTACATTAGACCACAGTAGAACATTTCAAACAGGGACACAAAGCCTCAATGAGCAGTCCTTTGTGATCTTTCCACAAAATTTATTCAAAATGTCGAATCATGGAAATGATTGTGGATTAATTAAGGGCAGAAGCAGACGCCGCCCTAGCGTAATGGCACATGGTGCAGACGTGGCTCACCGTGCAGCCATGCCCAGCAGCAGGATGGCAGCCCGTCTGTGCAAGGCTGAGCTCTCCTGTTTCCCACTGAACCTCTCCCACAGCACCTGGATCACACTGGACTGCAGACTACTGCCGGCGCTGAAGAACTCCTGCACCTGCAGGGGCCAAGATCCAGGTTAATGTTTGCAAGTGAAAAAAACACACACACACACGTGTCTGCACTCTCAGTGATGTAAAAGCATAATACACATGTGCACATATACACCACTGAGGGCGAGCAACCCTGGCCTCTTAGCTTTTTAATCACATAATTAGATTAATCATTCTACTTTAAGGCTGATGAATTTGGGACTGCAATTCATCTAATACTAATGGTTAACAAAATTAGTCTGGTGCAATTGATATGATTATACAGTTAATTACCCATCATTAATTCTAATGGAACAAAACATATCTTGCATTTCAGGTCAAAATTAGCCTAATATTGCAATAAAACCATTATGGAATGATACAAATTTTGGTGCGCTGAAGGTTACTGGGCAACAACAAAATTTGTTTGTCCTGTGCCACAATAGTTCAACACATTTTAAAGTTAGTGATTAGGTTGCAATGAACTTTAAATATGAACAGAATAAAGCATGCAAAATTCAAAATTATGACATCTTAAGAAAAAAGTTGGGCAGAATGATGCAACCACAAAGGAAAGAAAGTAGGCACTCACTATCTCCTCCAGACACTGGATAGTCCCCAGCGATGCGTCCACCATCAGCTCTGACAGGCTGTCCACCAGGGTCTGTGCCTTGGCCCTGAGTCACAAACCAAACCAACCAACACTGAGCATGAGAAGTGCAGAGAGAGGGCGTGTTAGAGCACTGGACAAGTACTGACCTGGTGGTGTCCCCCTGTGGGTTGAGGTAAAGCCTGCGGTAGGCCTGCACTACGGCCTCTTTCACAGCAGCGTCGGTGGACCAAACCAAAGGAAGCATCCTCCTAACGCCTGACAGTGAGTTAGCCACACTGAACTCACACACGGTCACACAGAACTGCACGGCCTCCTGCACCACTGGGGGGGTGGAAGAGAGAGAAGAGAGAGAAGAGAGAGAGAGACAAAGTGCTCCTTTTCATCATTATCTCACCAAGACAGTTCATCTACAGCCAATGCTACTTAAAAACATTTCAAAAACTACAGCACCCTGTATAAACCATCAGGTCAGAGAAGGAACATGACAATAGTTATCATTACAAGGATGTTGAAGGCAGCAGTGTTAATACTATACATAATTACCATAACATTAATCCAAAGGCAGAGAGACACAAAGTATTTACCAGTTGTGGTTTTCCAATACAGCATTGTATTGATGACTGCAATGGCCTTTTCTACTTGCAGAGCAAAGCTTTCGGTGTCCCTCAGGTACTGAACCAACATCTCCTGCTTCTTCAATTCACTCTCCTCCATCTCATCCTTTGCTCCCTCCTGCTCCTGCTGGACAGCGGGGTGCTCTTCCTCTGGCTGAGGGGGACTCTGATCAGGGCCTGAAGGGGTAAAATGAGGTTTGAAGAGAGTTGGACACACTCCCATATAATCCTTTAAATAAAAATCTAATTTCTGAATCAGAGCCTGACACACACACACACACACACACACTTGGTGCCTGGAGCACACACCAATACCAGAGTAACACACTCAATACTGGGAACAGCAGACTTCATAACTAATGTCCTCATTCTGACATGGGCACCAATGCAGCCTGTTGTGGGTGTTGGAATGACATTTGAAAAATCTGATCATTTTACTGAGATGGGGGTCAAAGTTACAGGTCCGATGGCCTTGGTTCAGCTATATTTAAACCAGTAGTGGAGCAGCACTCAGTTTCAGAACTCTTTGTCAAAATTAAACCTTCTTCAAGTTAATATAAAACCTAAGGAAGAAATACAAAAAATACACTTACACTGTACTGATTTGGGACAGGAATCCTTAATTACCTTTGAAAATAAGAGCCAGCGTCTCCATGACAGACCCTGTGGAGGGTGTGGAGAGGGCAGAGAAGAGTGGGGACTGAGGGAATAAGCTGTGAGCTCGAACACAGAGCCTCATGGCCTGCCTGTAACACAAAGTATATACAGCCAGTAACAATAGTGTACCAGCACACAGAGTGAGCTCAACCACACACACGCACACTCTCATACCGATGGGTAATTTGATAAGTCCAAAACTCCTAACTTGCAAGTCTCTGGACTAAGGGAGGAAATCAGAGAACAAACCCACACACACTGAGAGCATGCAAACTACACACATTTAAAACCCTTGACCTGCTGGGAATCAAACTCAGAACCTTCTTGCTAAGGAACAATAGTGCTAAATACTGAACATCCACAAAAATGTATATAATGCTTTAGATCATGGACACTTTAGAACCAACTCCCTGAATGCAGTACCTGTATTTGTTCAGTCTGAGGAACTGAGCAATCTGCACTGCTGTGGCTCGGTCGCTCTCCTCCACCTCAGTCTGTTTCTCATTCCCCTTTTGCTCTCCATCTGCCTCCCCCTCGCTGGTCGGCTCCATCTCTGCCCTGGCTGTCTGCAGCAGCTCCGGCTCCATGGCTGCCCACAGCTCCCCTGCCTCGATCACTGCCACTGAAGAGGAGCGCCATGCAGTACACACAGACAGACCATTCAGATGGGCACACACAAATGACAATCTAAGAAAGGTTTGAAAAGTGTCACTGCATTGAATCATAACACTCAATTGCCCTCAGATTACCAAAGAAGCCGCTCATAGGTCAGACTGCTTATAGAGTGCCAAGTCTCCCAGCCTCCCGACACAAACATACCACAAACATGCCATACATGAAACAAAACACACATACGAACACACACACAAACTGTCAGCTCCTCCCCTCTGCTCCTCCTCCTCAGACTCTGAAGGGAAGTGTGAGGGATGAGCTTTCTCACTGTGGATGGGCCCTTACAGCAGAACAGCAAATCTCCACTGCACTGCCAAGATTACCCACCAATCAGGAGTTGGAAGAACCCTAACCTCTCAGCCAACTGCCTCGCATTCGCCTTGGTCTCATCATTGGGCAAACATTGGGAAAAGGGTACAACTTAAAGACAACACAATATGAACAAAAACCTTTAAACAAACATATTGGACAGAAAGAATGGTATGAGGGGATTAGACTAACAAAGGAAAAGAGGAGGACTGCTGGAGAGGGGACCGAGGGACAGGCTGACAGAAACGACTGGAGAGCTTGTCACAGCTGTCAGCGAGGTAAAGTGAGATGGGCAATTACCGGGAGCCTTCTCTTTTCCCCTGTCCCTCATCTCTCTCAGTTTGGCAGTCTCCTTCTCCAGGGGCTTCTTCAGATCAGCACTGCTCAGCTGCAGACAAAATGGACACAAACTCATCCACAAATGCAGCTGCATTCCATACACATTCTTCAATCAACAGTCCTTTTCCAAGCAACACCGTTCCCATACAAATGACATCCCATTATAATTCCACAGTGAAGGCATTGTAAATGCAGAGTTTTGCTGAAGGAGAAAAAAAAAACAGAAATCCTTTTGTTCGATTTAGTTAAATTTCACATTTCTGCTTGCACACCTGCCGGGTACATTAAGATTGGGTGGAGCTAATATACTCTGTACCATCTTCTGCAGTAAGACTGCTCATGTTTTTCCTCCCTTTGGAGGTGTTTTTAGCATTACCTCCGTTCAATCAAAAATCACCTTTTGAGGTCTTAAATACAAGACAAGTGATATTACCTTGCAGCTGTAGGGATTGTGAGCAATGAAGGCTGCAAGTAGCTGGATAGCATTTTTGCAAACGTTGATTGACTTGTCCATGAGCCGGCCCACTGCAAGCCCCATGACTTCACTGTATCTGCATAGGGGTAGAGCCTGGGAAAGAGGATACCTCAGAATTACCTCTGAAACACTGAAAAAGCACAAAATCTGTTTACACCAGTACTATAGTCAACCAAGCCAAGGCAGAAGCCCACAGGACTAGTCACCTGGAAGAGGAGGACAGTGAGGAGAATGAGCATTCACCTTGCTGTTTACAATGCGGGTGTAGACCTGCAGCACACGGGCTCGGACGTGGGAGTTGGTGTCATGCAGATGCTCTTGCAGCGTGTCAAAAAAGCGATCCCTGTCAGCCCGGCCGGAATCACTCAGCCCATCTCCACTCAGCACACGGATCAGCACCTCCCCCAGCACCTCACACACAGCTATGCGCATGTTGTGGCTCTGGAACACAGCCAAACACAGACACCGACTCGCTATACATTTATTTATCAGGGCATAATTGCTAATCAGTCAATTTAGATTTATAGTAGATTTTTTTTAGTAGATGGTATAGTAGTATTTTTCCTACGTGTAGTATCAAGGATCTACATGTATGCTTTCAGATGTTGCCTCACAATGGAATGTTTAGGCATTCATGTGGAGTCACCGCATAAAACTGTCAACAGAAATTCAGGAACACCACAAAATCATGTGACAAACAGAACTTCCTATAGTGAAGACTAATGGAGGATGGAAGAAATGCAGGAATGGCCATTTGATGAATCCATCAAATGAGAGACGATAAGAACGGATGGAGCCTGTGGCAGTAGCTACCTCTCCCTCAAGGTGTGTGAGCATCACACTGATGTTGGGGATCATGACATCAGGCACCAGCGTTCCCAGTTCTGACAGGAAGCAGGAGAAGGCCTTCACACCTGACCCCTCCCTGCTTAGCTCCTCACTGGACTTCTGGCCAATCTCTCTGTGGCAGGAGACATTGCACAGATAGGAGAGAGAAACCAATTAAGCCAATGCATTTCCAAAATAGTCCAAGTAAGTTATAAAACACTACATACTGTAATCACACATCCTGAGAGGTTAGATAAGGCAGAATTATGTTCCACTCTGAAAATGATGAGAAGTGCTGCTGCCCACCACACACACGAACCTCATGACCTCCCCGACGATAGCCTTAACTCCGTATTCGGTGCTCCAGACCGACACAGCCTGCGCACACACAGACGACAGCTGCTCAAAGTGCTGCAGCAGCTGGATCACCTTCACACTGGCACCTGGGGAAAGTGGATAGGTTACAACAGCATGCACATGTGTGCACACACTTATGACATTATCACTGAGTAAGGCAATAACCCATTTTCATTAAGACATAATGACCGTTACCCATTTCAGTCTCATAAAGACTAAAACAATCAACAGACACAGAATGAAGAACATTAGCCAATAAATCTATCTTGGGACAGAAGAATCGAGCCAATTTCCACCATTTGAACAGTTTTCACATCAATGCCCTTCACCATTGCCTGTCGCAGATTAAACAGCTGGCTTTCCATTTTGTCCAACAAGATCTCATATGCTTTAACCTTTCAGTGTATTTTCTGAACCTTAATTATTGTGGGTACATCTGTTTTATGAGCACAAAAAGAACGGCAGGCCAGGCACACTGACCCAGCAGGTGGTTGTACTTCTTGACCATCACCCCCAGCAGGTGGATGATGGCATCCCGACTCGGCTTGCTCTTCACCAAACTGATGCTGGGGTTCTCCAAGAGCTTGTAACAGCAGCACGTCACACAGCTGAGGCACAGGAGAAAAATCACTTTTCGTAACAATTGGTGCATATCTCCAAGTGCTCTACAGAGGCACAGTTGAAGAAACTGCTTGCAATACATAAAAACATAATTCAGAAGATTAAAGTCTTGGAAAGATTGTCAACTTATCTGTGGCTAGAGACAAAGACTGTGTAACTATCACACAACATCATCTGAAAAATTGTGTTATATTAAAACATTAATATAACTGACAGAAGAATTCACAACAGCAGCAACTAAAGTGTAATTATATTTTATCTGTAAATCTGTGCAAAATTTTATAGGGCTAAATTCTGTAGAACAACCTGACAAACTCCTCTTCCACTAGCGACAGGCTCCAGAGCGTCCTGATGTCCAGCTGCAGGAGCTGTGAGGGCCTGGAGCACGGACTCCCGCTCCGTTTCCCACTGGATCTGGCCCTCATTGGCAGACCTGGCCTTCTTACTGCCCTAATCGAGTCAAAACAAAGAGACCGATGTCAAACCAGTTCATGCAGTACAGACTAAAGAAAACTGCACTGCCTACAAAGCAAGCAAAAACAGAAACAGCTAGAAGCCATTATATGATGTCCAGCTATTCATAATTTCAAAGTGTTTGATAACATCACAAGTGCACACTGGAGATGCAACCAAATATATGCCACTGGCAGTCAAGATGCCCTCAGATTACCAAAGAAGCCACTCACAGCAGACTGACTAAAAGAGCAGTGTCTCTCGGCCTCCTGACACACACAGACACACACACTGTTAGCTGCACCCTGTCTCCTTCTCCACCATATCTTTATTGGGAAGTATTGGGGGTGATGCTTGTACACTATGGATGGGCCCTTACAGTAGGGAAGCAATTCTCAACTCCCCTACCAAGATTACCCACCAATCAGAGGGCTGAGAACTCAAACTCTTAGCCAGTAAGCTCATACTTGCCTTGGTCTCATCATTGGGCAAAAGTCAAGAGGAGGGTAGAATGGCCAAAGTTAATCTATTCATGTTTTTGTGGAAAAAAAAAATCTAACTGTTGCACCAACTCTGTATCACAATTCTGCTTTGATTTTTAAATGCTAGAATAAGAAACCTAATATGAGAAACACCATAAGCAAACTTTAGTCAAACCAGGCTCTCCCAGCCAGATGCAAAAATGAGGATGGCACAGAAAACATCTGACTAAAGAACCAGTCAGGGACAACACACAAATATAGAATTCTGGAGACAAATGTAGACAGACTGTAATTACATCAGGACAAACTGCAACCAGCACATGAAACCCATGAAGCCATACCTTGCTAGGTGCAGTGACGATACTCTGCCTGTAGGAATCGCTCTCCAGCTGCTCAGAAATTTTGCAAAGCAGGAAGACAGCCATTTTAACAGCATTAAGCTGCTGCTTTCTGTCCACAGCAGAAAGTGAGGTGGAGAGGAGGAGAGACGGTAGGGAGACTGAGAGGCCATTAACCACTACAGAGAGAAAGGATAAGAGAGGCAACGATCAATTTAATACAGACTGAGGCATTACTATTCCACATCAAAGTCTGCCAAACATTCACAGTATCAGACTGACCTTGCACAAGCAACTCCAAGGTGTCTTCTTTCACACCTATATCAACAGTCTGGAAATGTCTGAAACCCAAAGAGAGAATTAAATGCCTGTACTGTTATTCTATTTTTCTAAGTGTTGCCATGACCTGGAAAAAAAAAACTATGCATTTGCTTTTTGATTAATTCCAAATAAAGGCATACTAAAGAAGTGTAACCCAAAATCAACCTAATTTGCACACACAGGCAGTTGGAGGTGTCAGACATACTAATTACCACTCATCTACCATTTCAATCAGAAACATTCACAGTGAACTGCAGCTTCATTACTACACCATCATGTAGGTGTTGTGCAACATTTTCACCCACTCATGACATAATTCTCTCTGCACCAAGACAGACAAGTTGAGTGTTACCCCACTTCCAGGTACACCCTCACATGTGCAGTGGTCTCTTCACATTATATAAAATCAAACCAATTACAACTGTGTGTTTGTTGCAATCACTTTTAAGTTAAGCTTAACTTAATGACCCATATAGATGGAAATAAAAAGTCCAAACACAAATGTATGAATCTCCTAATTACTAAGATGGAGAAACTATGAATACTGACTGCAGAACGCTGTAAGCAGTGTCAAAGTGCTCCAGGATACACAGCGGACCCTGACTCCTCAGTGCAGCCCTGAAACCTGCACACACAAAATGAGAAGCAAGCAGAGATCATTGGCAACATAGTGTATAGGTGTACAAGGTAAGCTGCGTCCTGTCGTTTCAGTAAACCGTGTAACAACTGGACAAGAACATTCTGAAGTATCTTAATGGGCAGACACGGTGCATAGGGGTATGTGTCAAGACAACACAAAACAACGGCAACTTGAATAGGCACATTACATGTAATGATTGGCACTAGAACTCTAACTAGTTACTTACTGTGGAGGTGGGTCGGCAACTGTTTAGGGGAAAGAACATCTTGGACCACGTACTGGTTAATGCCCCCCGTCTTAACCAAATCACTGACACACACGGGCACAATAAAGTCCCACATCTCTATGGGAGAGAGAGATTCAAAATTATGTTTGTACATTTCGTTTATCTATCCGTGACAATCACAGGTAAGAGCCAGGCTTAGCTGGCAAGGTATGACTGCAGAGTTTCTCTATAGCTAACATTTACACTGTCCACTACCGAGCAATGTTTAGCTAAATACTACCAAGGAGAAATTGGCTAAATTTGGCTAACTAAACTAGATATAGCATAACTTGAGATAGCTAACATGGAGATTTAAGACGGTAGAGCAGATAGCTCTCGATTAGTACATCATATTAGATGTAGCCATTTACAACGATCCTTTTTATTCCCATACGTTTGCCAGACATTAGCAATATCTACACTATTGCTATTCAGTTTGCAACCCACCTAGACGGTTAGAGTTAGTATAACGTCGTGGTGAGAAATCGACAACTTTCCATTAACGTTAACCTTTTCGATAGCAAACAGAAAGCAAGCAGTTATATAATTAATTGAGCAAAGCTCCCTGACTTTCGATTCAAAACCAAAAATAAATTAGCTCGTGATAAACTTGATGAGTAGGTACAAAACACTGTAGCCAACGTTAGCATGTCAGCAATCAAATATATCAACGCTGGAATAGTATCTAGTGGCCTACAAACACAACCATGACATAGTAAATTAATGTTATACCCACGCTTACCTTTATTTGATAAAACACCTTTCCGGATTCAGATGCACTGATTCCGAATCGCAATAGTCCAATGTTATGAAGAGCACGTTTCCTAGCTCAGCCTGACATCCACTAAAACACCACCGATTGCAACGGTTTATGGTCACAGGCGCAGTTTTGAATTTTGCTCCTGCGCGCCAATGGACATACGTCATCGCCCTCTTCTTCCTGTTGGATATCTAATGAAATGCAGACCAGCCAAACGATAGAGGCCTTCCACAGCAGCCATTTACAATCGAAAATGAGGCTGTTCGGTTAAACCAAAATGGCGACATGTTCAAACGTGAACCACGACTTACAGGTTGAGTTATATGTTTGAAGATACATGCGCTTACGATATTTCAGTAAAATGACATCAATTACAAGCCATAAGACAGATATGCTAATGAAATTCGTCTACCGTAATACTTGCGTCCTCAATATAAACAGTTCTAATATACTTACCAAAATACTTTAACATGGCAATGACTGATTATGTTTTCGTCAAAAGAAATTAGACACAACATTATTGATGTTAGTAGTTGTATTTAACAATTCAGTACAAATGTACAGTTTCAGTTTTTCCCACAGCATCAATTCAATTATTTACACTAGCTTTCTTTTTAATACACCAGTCCTTTACCTTTTTCAAACAAGCACAGTATAGAATAGTGTGGCCTAGTCATAAACTGGGGCCTTACAATAGGTGTCCAGATATAATACTGCTGAACATAGTATAATGTAGCACCTTTTGAAATGGCAAACTATTGTATGGTACTGTACATCAAAGCAGAGTACACAGTTGTATACTATAGTACAGTACTCTCCCTTTGAAAGTATTCCAGTTCTGCATAATTCATTTGAAAAGTCTTGACCAACAAAATACAGTATATTGTTGTGTACTGCAAAAGGCAGCCCTGCCAAAGTCAATGACTGAATCATTAGAAATTAATTAATGCTGCTTGTGATTGTTTTTTTTTTTTTTTTTTACAAAAAGAAAACAACTCAGTTAAAATAGACAGAAAAGAAAATGCACATTCACAATAACAATAATCACGACTATCATCCTTGTAGTCACTGAAAACCATTATTCCAAAAATAAACTACAGCCGTAACTACTTCTCCATCACACTTTCTTTCCCTGTGTCAGAGCTGGGAAAGTAAATACATGGAAACGCAAGCACCAAAAACTTCTGAGAGGGTGGGGAAGACGAATCATACATTATTACTACTAACACAGGGAAAGGAAAAAACCCTCTGCTCTTTCAAACTCCATCTCTGACTTTGTGTCCCTTAACCTCTTGCTCTGTTCATTTCTTTTTCCTTTCCTGAGAGCATCGTGGACAATACCTGGCATGGGGGGGAAAAAAAGAGGAGACTGAAGGATGGACAAAACAGTCACTGCATATACCAGCTGATAACACAGGCTGTTTAACAGCACAATTGCAACGTTTACTAGATGCACTGATGTCACCTTAAGATTTTCTGACTCAGGAATTACTTTTTTCCTACCCTTGATAACTGGTTATTCATTGCAAAAAAGGAAAATGTAATAATGTAATGCTACAACACATGAATGATGCTTTCTCTGCCACCAAAATATTTATTCTTTAAAGCAGATTTTCACTCTTCTATTCCTCACCATTTTCCTCTGGGCTTGGTCGTTAGTCCCACACAGGCAAAGTGGAACCACTCGATGGAACACTGTAAATCAGAGTAACAGCATGAGCACACACTGTAACACACTTTAACAGTTACTTCACTGATGTCAAAAAACATTGTCCACTGTACTCACATCCGTATTGTCACAGCCAATCATTTCTCCATATGACACCTGATGACACAGGCAGTATGTGGGTTCATTGGGGTCCACTGGCATGTCCAGCACATCGGAGGGGTGAACATTCCCAAAATTCACTGCAGGAGCATTGAACTCGCCCCTGGCAGTGAGAAAAAAAGAGTTACCATACATAAAGGGACACAAATCAGAGTTCCCCACACAGAATGGTAGAATTGCACTGAACCATGACATTTTCAGTGCCACAAAATAAACCAGCTGTATAAACTGACTTGGATGCAAACATGAAAAGAATTGAAAGTGGAAAATAGTGTTTTTCATTCAGTGGTTTTAGGGGTTTTGATGGACAAGGGATTACTCTGTTTATTATTATAAAAAATGCAATATTTGCAAGTATTGTATTTTTTATAATACTGCTTCTGGGTTTTGAATACATGATGCCCCACCTTGTTTAAAAATGTAGCACTGACAGCTTGTACAGAAAACTGAAAATGTGAGGGAGGGGTGTCATGTACCAGAGCCTGTCTCAAATGCCATATGAGAGGTCAGACAGAAATAAAGACATCAAATGCATCAAACTTCCGTGAATCACCCTCTGAGAAACTGACCACTGTCTAAGATGCCATTTCTCTGATGTGGCATTAAGTGCAGTAAGTTTCCACAAGGTAAAGAGAGAGTATCATGAGATCTGATCATCTACAATTTAACAGTATATGTATAAATACATATACATATATATAATTGTAAAATTAAAAATTGACAAGAAGTTTGAGAGAAATAAAGGATGTATAAGGCATACGTATGGATAAGCTTCACTTTCTTCTGCCCGTTTTTAGGGCTGCCATCATCATCCGAGTTCTTAACCTTTGATCGAGTTCGAGCCACTTTCTTCTCTTTGGGCCCTCGGGATTCATCTGTGAGATGGATAAACATACAGAATCTTTAGAGGTCTTTTACAAATGGTATTGCAGACACAAAATGAAATGGACACAATTTGAGTTATTGATTTACAGTTTACAGTCAAATGGCAACAACTATGATTTGATCACAACACACACCATGCTAGAGCAGGGGACTTATGGCATGCTAGCCATTCAAAGAGAGTTAACAAACACCATAATTGAAAATCATATAACATACAATGTAGTCATATCAATGCAATTCAAAACACACTCACAGATATATACAAAAACATGCACTGCTGTGGCACTTACTCTTTTTGCCCTTGCTGGAAGTGGAGTCGTAGTCAGTGCTTTCAATCTGTTTTTCCTTCAGGTCAGCCTCAAAGCGGGCCAGGTCTGTGTCTAGCCTCCGGATGTGCTTGTCCACCTAGGGAAAAAAACTGACTGAATGATGACAGACCTTTTTTACTCAACATTATAACAGATCTTTCACCGATGCTGACTGAACAACACAGAACAATCAAACTCTTAACACATTTTAAAAATACCAAGTTTACTGCCTTCGAATTGCACTGCTAATATGTTACATATTTTGAGTTGCAATTACAAAACTGTGCACATAATGACCACATGTTAAGTATGAGTGGCTGGAAACTGCAGTCCACAGGACCCAAACCACTATCTTATGGTACAGCCAATTCCAAAACCTAAATAAATCCTTTAAATTGTGGGAGTCTGGAAGTAGTCATTGGAGAATGGGGCTTAATGAAATAAAGAACAATATGCACATTAACTGTTATTTGAATCATTGTTGTTTGCTGTGGAGTGCAAAACCTCTAATTTGGTTCAGCCACAATAGTGGTCGACAGGTTACATAAGTTGACCCACTATAAGATAATAAAACATGCTCTCCCATAAAAAGCTGAGATCTCTGGACTGCGGTAGATGCTGACCATTTCATAAGTCTGCATAGCCAGCTGCACTTTGTCATCACCGAACTCCTTGCACTTGCTATAGGATTGTTGGATCTGCCGCAAAAGAGAAAGCTTCTGTTCCGAAGACAGCGTCCGCGCATTGGCTGTGTACTCCCGCGCCAAGGAATCAATCTGGCCCTTTAGGTCTGCAAACGAAAGTGGGGTGGAAGGACCGGTAAGTGAGATTCCAGAGATTTCAGCCTCCAAAACACCCCAGAGGAAGAATAACACTGACAAAGTGAGCACTCGATCTCAATGCTCATTATAAAGTACATTTTGCATTGACATCAAGAGAGATTTGTGCTGTGTACAAACTTGAAGAATACCTCATTCATAAATATGATGTGTGTACCTAGACATAATGGATAAGCAAAGACAAAAGATTAAACAAACACTGCATGCTGTAAAATAAAACGACCAAAACTGGAGTATTTAAAGAACACTGAGTTTCACCCACCTTCGGTCCGTTGATCCAAATCTCTCATCAACTGGAAATTCCTCTGCAGCTCAAACGGCAGATTCTCTATGCCTTAAAACACAACCAACCCATTACGAACGATATTAAATCAGATGTGATTTTAATTAATTTCATTTTTAAAAAAGTGCTTACCAGGTTCGTGATTTTTTACACTTATCTTACTGTAAATACTAGTTTACCTTGTTCGTTACTTTGCAATGTTAGCTAGTTAGCTGCTTTGCATCCAAGCAACCCTGATACAACGTTTCCCAGGACGACTATAGACTACAGATGTGGTCACTAATACGCATTTCTTACTATCATGTAAATGCAAAAATCCTATTCTGAATGAACAGCATAGCATGGTGAAAATATTTTATAAAGTTAGTGATGAAAGACGCATGTTTTGATGTTAGCTTTAGCACTCCAACTGCGCCCTCTGAAACAAAATGCCCCTTGCAATTTCACTGGTGTATCCACCATGTTAATAGTTTGTAATAATAATCACCATGATATTTACATTGTGTTATACAAGTAAGTACACAAAAAGCACGAATATACTGACTGTCCAGGTAGTGTTCTAAGTACATCCCCGCCGCCATCTTGAAAACGTAACAATAACAAAAGGTCTTCCGGTCCGAAAGGAAGTACACGAAAAGCGTGTGTCGTAATCAGTCATTTTCATCGACTATTAATAATGCTGTCATGAAAAATTGTCCGCGTAAGTGCCCTTTTGACACCAAAGTATTTGCACCAATACCAATGTTAACTGTACAATGAATTCCCTATGAAGTCTGAAAGTGTTTTTATTTCTATTCTGATCCATACAGATGACATGTAATCCTGCTAAATTACATTTATAGGGCCAGTTTCCAAGACTTGTATTAAGTTTAGTTCTAAACTGAGGGCGTTTTTCAAAAATAATATTTGGATCTCATTGCCACCTTCTGCAGTGTAGGAATATGAGGACAATTCCCCTGAATGTTTTATTTGCCCAAAGTATGTACCACAAGAATGACTGGTGAGATTCAAAAGCAAAACTCATGATGCATGGTTCAATAAAACAAAATTATATGCTTTATGTGGAACACAACACCGTTGCAGGATTCTTTTTATATTCAGACCATAGCACTACAGGGTTAATCATCACATGTACATAAAATGGTACACTAAGTACTGAAGTTCTCCCAAAAGAATTCCTGCTCAGGAAAGTATACACATGTATCAAGGAAAACTCATCTGAAATTTATTAATTCTCACAGATTTTTTTTTTTTTAATCAAAGGCAATTTTAGGAAAAGAGGACACGATCTCTGGACATGTTGAGGACAAAATACTGAACAGAAGTATAAATCTTTGCAAGAGATGTGTGGTAAATAGTCTGTAAAATATTCCTAGGATGCATTGCTGTGATAACCAAAGCAGTCTGGTAGGTCCTTGGTTTACATCCTACACGTTTCTCTACCACAGCTGCAGAGAGATCACTGCTCGGCTCCTCACTCCACTCACAGCTCCATTCAGTAGAAAAACCTGGACACCCTCATCCCGTTTCACCATCACATCTCACAACACCTCATCTTTTTGCATCATCTTCTTAAACTTCTTGAACTTGTTTTTGCCCATTCTGTTCTTTTTCTTCATGGGATTCGGTCTCCTCTTTTTACCCACTTTTTTCTCAAACCTGCTCCCTTCCTTCTTCTCCTCTACCTTTCCTCCTTCTGCAATTTCTGTGCCTTCCTTAGCCACCTTGGGTTTCTTTTTCCCATCCTTTACCCCTTTCTTTTTTTGAACATCCCTGGGCTTCTTTTTGAGGTTTATAACACCATTAGTTGCAACTTTCTCCTTGGAAATATTGGCTTTGAGTGGTTTCTTGGCTTTGACTTTTGACTCTGGTTTTGTAGGGCTCTCCTTAGAGGGCGCAGGTGTCTCTGTTTTAGCAGGTACTGTGTCCTCTTCTGTAAAATCCAAAGAGAATCAAGAGTGTTAATATACCATATGTACACATTTACTAAATAAGACCTTATATATTAAAATGTATCAGTAGTATCAATAATTCTGATACTATCAGGTAAACAATAACATTTGCTTACCTGCAGTTTCACCAGCAGGCGTTGTTGGAACCGTGTTGGAGAACTTTTTCAGTTTGGCCACAAAGAATCCATCCATGTTGTGCGAGTGAGGATAGAATCGTCTTGAGAGACGGAGTGAAGGGTGGAACCGACGTTCTTTGAACCTGAGAAATACAAGAAACCATGAGGAACAGAAAAAATACAGTTGAAGATAAAATAATAATGAAATAAACTCCTGACCGTTTTCATCTAATCTTTTCCTATTTGTGTTTTTATTGTATTAGTTGTGTTCATTTCAGATCCCTGCTCATGTATGCAAGATTCAATATACTTTGACGATCAGATTGTTTCTTAAAGATATTCTACATTTTTTCAAACTAAGATGTGTTGTGTCCAAAGACTGCCTCATATGGAGTATTTCCTCTCTGCTAAGGTAACATGATTCCCAATGAAAATGTATTTCATTCTTTCAGACTCCATTCACTGTCACTCCACACCAAAGCTTTTCCTTACCTTGTAAACCCTTCCTTGCCAAAGTCCAGGCCAGTGGGCACCAGTTTGACATTCCTCTTCTTCAGAGCATAGTCCACTACCCACTCATTTTCTTCCACCTGAAGCAATTATCAAAATTATTGCAGTTATCCACTTACTGTACTTAATTTCCACTGAAGAGCACAGCCCTAATTCCAAAAGTGTAAATTGCACCCAAAATACAAAATCATTAAACAGTTCAGGCATTAAATATGATGAGGTGTTCACAGCTGTAAATTTGTAAAGTTTAAGTAGAGAATTTTCAGAGCTGTAGTCTAGAAATTTACAGGATTACAGCTTCAGTAATACTTACCATGATGGAGCAGGTGCAGTAGACCAGGTAACCACCTGTAGCAGACTCTGCATTAAGAGAATCAATGGCTGAAAGAATGAGCTCTTTTTGCAAGTGAGCACTTCGCAGGATATCTGCCTCATCCTGAGAGGGAATAGAATAAGAAAGAAATTAAACAAAATCAGCTACAAGAATCTACCTTGGGGGATCAAAAATAAATTCAAATGACAGTACATTTTGAGAACTCATTACCTTGCTGGTTTTCACAGCTGGATCTTTGGAAATGACACCAGTACCAGAACATGGAGCATCTAGCAGGACTCGATCAAATCCACCCATCACCTGTCAAAAGCACACACAACAAATCAGGGAGGAGGACATGAACTTATGCCATCCATAATATTCAAACCACATTAAAAACATTTAGAAGGCAGTATTATAAAAAAACAAAATCACATGAAACTAAACTAAAAATCACACAGTTGTTGAATTCAGATTAAAATACTGTTTAGAAAAAGTACTGATATAACTGAGTGAAATGATTCCTTGGCTATACTGAATTTGGACTGTGCCATTGCCAGCTGTCTTATTGCTCAGCAATGGCCCCTATTGGTCAATTAGAAAGACGCAGTCTGCCTGCAGAAAGCTGCACGAGAATTATTGTCCACTGTCCAACTCACATATGTGCAAGTTCAGCTTGTGTATTGTGGTGTGAAAAGAATACACATATTACTCATTATTGCTGTGAGCGTCTGTAGTCATCCATCTTGACACTGGAGGGTGGTGCAATGAACATTGCTTGGAGAAAAAACTACTGGCCTTTCAGAATTGGGAGAAAAGGGCTAAAAAGGACAACCACACGTCAATGAATGATAGGGAAAGTACCTTAGGGAACTGCCTGCCATCGTAGTTGCAGATGACCGTGTTGGTGACACCCAGGCGGTGGATGTTGCCCACTACACTCTTCAGCCTTTCTGCACTGGCGTCGTTCGCCACAATCACTCCTGTGTTCCTCATCAGCTGGGCTGCAGACACAGCAGTAATGCATGTGTGATGGGCCAAATCAGCACTACAGTAACAGAACCCAGAAGCCCAACCTGCAGAACCCCAGCCACATTCTAATAGGGCTGTTCCACTGCATGTCAAACCTAGGGGTGCACAACAAGCTTTGGAGGGCCAATGTGTCTTCTGATTTATGTGAGTGTCTGTGCATAATTTAAGTCATTAACTGACTGAAGAGTCTTTGGGCCCGAATTGCTGATCGAAAGCAAACTGAAAAACCCTACAGGCACTCCAGGACTAGTGTTGGGCACCCATAATCTGGTCATTGATATTTAAAATCACCCATAAAATTATCAGTTTGTGTTTGAAACACTCATTTAAAAGAGGCATACCCATATATGTGGTCTTTCCACCTGGGGCTGAGCTCATGTCCAGTATTGACTCCCCTTCTTGCGGGGACAGGGCCATGACAGGCAACAGACTAGAGGCTCCCTGAAGCATGTATTGACCAGCGAGGTACTCTGGGGTCGCACCTAAGACCGAGATAGTTTGGACAGGTTAGTGCAGAACGCAAAACCTTAACAACTCTCATCCATTCATCAACACAAAAGCTTTCTCATACAGGTCAAATAACACAGGTGACAGATTAATGGCAGAATGGGCCCCTTAGCAAACGTGGTATGGGGCCATGTTGCACCAGACATCTTGGGGCCATTTCAGGGTGTAATACAGCCGGTGCCACAGTGCATTAGCACCAAGGAGTTACATCACAGAGACTGACCTATAGGTACAGAGGAGTCGAAGATGACCAGTCCGACTTTAGACCACTTTCCTAAGGGGTCAAGGTTGACACCTCTGTTGATCAGGGCCTGCAAAAAAGCAGTGAACAATGAACCTAACTAAACCAATACACTGACACAATCTTTGCAGTTTACCTGAATATAATTAATCCCTTCAATTGATCCACTTATTTGAGAACTGATTGATTACCTGAGCCAAATCTCTTCTCCTTGTCTTAAGAGTATTCGTTCGAATGGTAACTGGTCGCTGAATTTCATTTGCCTCCAGGAAATCAACCAACTGCAGGGGAGAAATAAAAAGATGAAAAAAAGAAATGCATAAACAGCAGGTAATGACATTGACTTTAAGCAAGGTTTCTGCACATTTCTGTGCAATGTTGCAAAGCATTTCATGTTAATACAGCAGTTAACCTTGAATGGCACTCTAAAGAAGGTGAATAGAGCAGAACACTGCCTTTTTTATATTAAAATTAATTTTATTGAAATTTGTAAAGAAATGTATACAATATACCATTTTAATGAAGGACCATGGAAACTGTACTAACCTCTGAAACAGGAAAGATTTCTAGAAGTTTCTCAATGAGGAAGTTGTTGTAGCTGTAGTATGTGGACAGATCCTTTTTAAGGAGGGAGAGATAGTCCCCCCTATCTTTCCCCTCTTCTCTTTTGCTGGCAAAGTTTGTGAGGACGTCCACATTGTCCTTAATTCGCTGATGGATAGACTGCAGGTCTAAAGGCAAGACTCCTAAACAGACCAGAAGAAAATGTGTCAGACTGAAATTTTTGGATGACAAGGATATGAGAAACCATCAGGCACTGGTCTCAGCATCCAAGCCTGCAGCATTGTAGTTTCTTCTGATTTTTGTTGTGTTTCAGCACTTGATTGTTTATATCACAGATTGGCTTAAGAGTCTACAACCCTCCTGCTTCCAATCCATAAACTGGCACCTGGTTCAAATAAAGTTACAAACACCCAGAAACATTTCCGCCAAAAATCCTGTTGTAATATCTTAAATGCAACAAGCTCTAAAAAAAAAATTAATAAAAATACTACTCAAAACCATAAAACCCCATTGATGAGTCTCACCTTCCTTCTCTCTTTCCTCTTGGCCAGGCAGCTTGAATCTGTCCATCTCGTCAATATTGGCTTGTACAGTGTCTTCTTCATCTGCATGCTCGCTCTCGTCTTCCTCCTCATCTTCATCACTGTCCTGTTCCATGGCTGCCTTCAGCTTCTTTTGCTTCCTGGCAGCACGCTCAATGGGGAGCAGCTGGGTGGAGCATTCAGGAAGTGAGCAACAGACCGTACACTCCCTGGCTGACTGACTGACTTAATCAATCATGCCCCATAACTACCCAGACAAAGCAATTCTCCAAATACCATAATTCAAACTCATGACACACTTTTCTTCTAAAAGTACTATGAAACTGCACATCCCCCACCACTTACAGGTTTAAACAGTAAATATTACAATAGTAGATGTACTTGAGTATTGGACATTTTCAGGATTAAATGCCATGTAGTCAATTTTCTTAAATTTTAGTTTTATTCACCGTTTCACACCCTCTGGGAATTGTTAATCATATCCACTCATCCATAATCATCCATGGTCATATTCTTTCAGGACATTTCCCCCCTTTTTATCCAACAGAAATGAATCTGTTTCAGCCCCACCACTTACAAACGACCTCCACAGGCTCGGGGCAAACCGAATCGTGACAAATAGCCTTCCATTTCTCACAATGCAGATATGACAGTTACATATTGCCTTTGCTATCATGGGAACATTAAGTCAGCATCTGTTCATTTCACAAATGTGCAAATACCTGGCAAGTCAATACAGATTGCTAAAGAATGATAAGACCCATTATTTTAACAAGCTGACCCCAAAATTTCCATTGAATGGCTAAGCCAAATGTTGCCAGCATGGATTTTCAGCTATAGTCGGTAATGGTGAGCTGGGACTCAAACCCCCTGCCATGGGACACACAAGTGCACCACAAATGTGTTTTAACTCTTTGCCCAAATGATGATTTTTTCATTTTCAGCACAGCATGCATACCTCCTCCCCATCACTGTCTTGATCTGCATTGTCCTCTCCTTCACTGCTGCCATCCATGGCTCCATAGTCATCTACCATGTCATCGTCGTCATCATCATCATCACATTCATCATCACCACCATCCTCCTCCTCATCTTCCTCCTTTTCCTCTCCATCGCCTTCTTCTATCTCAGGTCCCACTCCCTTCTCTTCATTCTCCTCATCTTCTTCCAGCTCCCATTCACTGTCACTGTCCTCCTCACCATCTGATTCTTCAACAGGACGCTTCCTCTTTGCTGGTTTCAGCCACTCACTGTTTTCATCTGTGAATCCTGAAAATACAGGTACAAAGGAAGCCCAAGTCTATTAATGGGGCTAAAACATTACTGCCAGTACTCAGCAACAGTGCTGTGCATCAACACTCACAAAGACAGGGAGACCCAATTCACCCTAGAGCTCAGGATTCAGTTAGGTGAACGCCATGTTTCATCACAGAAAAGCAGACATAAATCACAGCAAGTCTTGTATCCCAATGGATGAACGAGCAGACCAAGAGCAGGAGATGTGATATTTAAATACCTTTCTGTGGCTGCTCCTTTTTAACCTCTTCTTTAGGTTTCGGTTGTGTTCTCTTTGCAGCACTACAAAAAAATCATCAACATCATCATCATTAATGTCACAAAACAAATCCAGACAAGCCCCTCAAGGGAAGAGCCTTGACAAAATAAAATCAAATCTGTTTTCTTTATCCCATCTTTCCTTTCAAACTGTATGGTGAATAACTTTTTGTTCCACAATGTGAGTATGAATGCAACTCATTTACATTTTGGCCTCCATTGTAATTCTTACCGTTTCCTTGCTCTGCTTGAAAGTTTTTTTGGCCCAGATTCCTCTGAAAAAGCAAAAAAATAACTCATGGAGAACTCATAGCACAAACTGCTACAGTAAATAATTAACAGAAAAACTTCAAACCAGTTGACAGGCACTGAGAAGTCATTTCTGTTTCAGAACATAGCGGCATAACCAAACATACCGTCCACTAAGAATTTAGCAAGCTCAGTCTCTGCTCCCTTCTGTTTTCTTGCTTTTCGCCCTGGCCCTCGCTTAACCTTATTGGTGGGATCCAATTTCCGTCCCATGATTGACAGTTATTGTGATTTGGTTTTCTGTGGAAACAATTAAAAATGAAAACTGTTGGTTCGGGAGTCTGGACAAGATGCAAGAACCTTAACAAGCTTAAAACAATGTACAATCACATACACAGAACAATTATGAATATGGTTGATATAAAAAGTAACTTATTACATAGCTATACTTACAGTATGTGATACAAAATTATTACAAAGCTACACTTACAATATTTGACAGCAAAGGGTAAAAGAAACTTGAATTCTGAAATATTGCACGCATGAAGCAAAGACTTGTATTGCTGTGGTTTTATCTGTACAAACACGTTTTCACAAGCCTTCAGCAAAGAATACATCTCAGCATCGTTAAAACTCAATCTTACATTATTAAAATAAGGTCTTGGTTTTCTTATATCATGTGGACATCAAATCTTATCTGCATATGCAACAAATCATAAGGGTAGATTTGTTTAACATACTCGTTATACAATCTTAGCGATCACAGTTCAGAAATTCACTTTACCTAATTACTATTTTCATTAATCTCTACACACATCCAGGTGTTGATTTTCATTGCTCTTTAGACACTTCTTGGTGTGAAGTGCCGCAAGGAGATTCCAAGTATGTCATACTCTTGTAATGCACTAGGTAGCATTCCAGCAACACATTTATCTCATGGTACCGGTATAAAGTCTGCCACATTAACTTTAAAAATGGCAAGAACACGATAAAGTTCATCCTCAATACTCTACCGAAGAACTAAAGATTAAGATCTGGCAACGTTTTCCAATACAGGGTGCTACATTTTTCGGACTGGTGATACACACAAAACTTACTTGTTCAAAAATACTGACGACTCCGTATTTTCTGCAACCTTCTGATTGCAGCTTTACCTATATTCCTCCAGCAGATCCCTTTTATGATTGTTCACTGTTTATTTTCAAAGTCAGAATAAAAAAACAGTTCTCTACACTTAGTGCAACAGCACGCACATGCATTTGCACACGCGTTAGTTCCCGGAACAAGAAAACCCACGTGTTTCCTGTCCCTAGTACAATCTGAGTGTCGCTTGACATATGACATCACGAGTTGTTAAAGCAACAGTACAGTATAACGTCTCGAACTGTGCTTTTAAAGAATGCATTTTTTTGTCCCCATCTCTTAAATCTATGGATCCATGTGAATCGTATGTGGGTAAAGTCTGCTTTTCATCCTGTCATAAGAACAACATTATAATTATTAATTTTTATGAATAAAGAAAGTGAGAGACGTTTTCAAAAAGCTGATTCATAGATTTTATCCAGCCAAATGTTTTCCTTAAAGGTTTTAAAAAGACATTGACACTGATTGTTCCTTCTGTGGTAAAAACTCAGAGGGCACATTTTAGACTGACATTCTTGTTTTTATGAAGAAACACATTTTGGAGGATTTTTCTTTTTACATTTTAATTTTTTTTATTATGAGAAGGAAAAGGAAGATGATTTTACATATTATTGCAATATTTTATAATCACTCTCTGTTTCCTACTAGGTAAGTACATAAGTCACATACATAAAGGTTTGATTCATTTTAGCATTAGTTTGCAATGCAACAATAAGGTCACTTTCATATGTGGCACATCAGGAAAAAAAAATCTGTTATGAGACAGGGCATATAAACCAAACAGGGTTTCCAATTGAGGAACCTCACAGGGCTAACCATTCTTATGTATCATATATTTTCATTGACATTGGTCAATGGTTCTCAAATTCAGACCCCATTGTGTATAAATTTGGTCCAATTCTTAGTCATAGGTTCAAAAATATGAAGTTGTATATAAAATATATATAACCAAGGTGGGTACTTTTGTTCAAATTGATTTATTTTTTTCTTTGCATCCAATCAAAATTTTCACAAAAAAATGGTCAAACAAAATCTCTGAAATCACTATGTATCATCTGGCAAATTATCACAAAGTGAAAATATGTGATGGGTGGTTTGATAACCTTCTATCCTATGGTGATTTGATATGGAATGACCCATCAGTTGGATTTCCTGTTCACTACCTATACATTTACAGGTAATAATTCAAGAAACAAAAACCACAAACAACAGAAACGTAGTTATCAAAAGTGGAAACTGTTTATTTGTGTTCTGCAGAATTGTCTGTAGCATACCCCCTCAACAGAAAAAAACATACAGAAAATTACATTTGCCAGTAAAAGTCATTGTACGGAATCCTCCCAAGCAACAAGTACATAGAAGCCCTCATTTAGGTGCACATATTTTGTAAGCCTTTGACAGAACCAGGACTGACTGATTACACACAGTACAGATATGAGCACAACCCCAGTCACAGAGCAACTGCTTTCAGTTACACAAAACCACCTGATCTGTTACACTCCTTATGACCAAGAATACACCAATCTGTATTCAGTATCACTCACACATACACTCTCTTATTCACAGGCCACTGTCAAACAACATGAGTGTCCATTTAATTCTGCTCAGAAATCACTCCGAATTCCCTGCAGCACTGCTCAGGTCACAGCACACCCCAGACCTCCTCGAAGGCTGAGCACAGCTTGGCACATGTTAATGCGGCAGAGAGGGGGTAGTTACTGATAGACACAGTCTTCTCTGTGTAGTCCACATTTACCTGGGGGACAAAAGACAGGTATATATCACATCAGAAAAGAAAACTTTCACCAAAGAATATGCCACAGCAATCATGCCATTACAATGACGAAAATATTAATTCACTTTTCTATACAATCTTAACTAGATAGATAAAGTATTTGTATATTTGTAAATAATAATAATAAATTAAAAACTAAGTGTTCAATGGTATGTTGAGGCACATCATAACTTAAGCTACAGCAAACACCCACACCCCCATACCCATGTGAGCTCACCGATCCGTGTGCAAATGCTCCTATGACCAGAGTAGCAGGCCCCTCCTCTGGTACCACAGTGCGGGGACAGACTGCCTCTCCTGCGGAGAAGGAGGTGGCGATGCGGGGGCAGCCAGGGGGCAGGTGGTCTGACACTGGGTTTTTAATCAGCCTCAGCAGCCTCTGCGGCCCGTCCGCAGCCCTCACACTCAGCTTATGCAGCAGCTGGACTAGAGGAGGAGGAGGAAAGAGTGAGAGGTACTGTTTACTTTTCATTTCAGCACTATTTTCCCTGATATGGAAACTGAGAAAACATATTCTCATTTGCAGCGATGACCTGGGAAATTGATTCGTTTGAGGAATTCCAGCGATTATGCCGTTAGTTATATGTGAGAGGAGGATTAGTTGGCCAAATACAGAAGTAAGTGCATTTGTAAGAATTTGACCAGAGCACAGCTCACCATTTTGAAAAAGTGACATAAAGAAAAAGCAACATACACAGAAGGGACCATGACAGTAGGTAAGTGAATGGGAGCTGATACAACCTGTGCCTGCACAGTTGACACATCCTACTTACTGCTTATTCTGTCCAGAGCAACACTTAAGACTAGAGTCAACTAAAGAAAATATGCTTACCCATAAGCCCACAGAAGCGGGCAAATGTTCTTGGGATACGGGTCTGTGGGTTTATCTCAATCAATGCATTCCTCTCAGTGTGAATGTAGACTTGTAGTAATCCAGCACGATTCAACGGACTGTCCAGCAACATCAGTAGACACTAATTGCAGAACGGAGAGACAATGAATCTGGTTTTATTCTTCACCGTTAGACAACTAATACATTTCATAATGGCATATATTGGGTCACCAAAATAAGTAAGTAGAAACCACAAACATTGTTATCGACAAAAATATGCAAACTACCTGATGTGTAATATCGGGTCGAATGGTTCCTGGGTCTCTGCCATTCTTAATGATCATACTCTTGTGTTGATCACAGTTCAACAGCTCAAACGTCTTTCCAACCTAAGGGTAATAAACATATTACACGTTAGCATGTTTACATTTACGTTTATTCATCTGGCAGACTGATTTGCTGTAGCATTACTGAAAGATGTATTTTTCGATTTGTTGATGACTGTGGTTCCAATCCTAGTAGACTGTAGACAGAAAACGTTTGAATATGCGAGCATTTCCAATACAGCAGTATGAACTGCAACACTATCCCCTACACAAGTCACACTAACAGCGAATTATCCATGATTTGAGATAACACAGCATGACTATCACTTGCAAGGTAGTGTTGCATCGTCGCCCTTAGTAGCGACGAAGATCAGCTTACTACAAGCAAGCAAAGAAAACACGCGTTCGAAGGAAACATTTCAGACTACCTTTACAGTTTCCAGCGTTGCTCCCTCAAGAACAACAACAAGCCGCTTATCCGACATGCGTTCATGAAGGCTTCGCTGTTGTTTGGCCGGTTTAGGCTCATATTCATCCAAATGTTCCAAGCCACGTTTATCACCAGAGCGAGCTGCCATTTTTTTGCAGCAAGAATCTGTCTGTCTGACAAATTTTACGTCATCGACGGCTGTGATGATGGGAAGTGAAGTCCTATCGGCTTAAGACTCATTCGTTGTACAAAATCAGCAGGGTACATTACTGGCGCGCATCTTATGACATAGTAAGACGAGAAATGGCACGCAACTCCAAGCTACTTTAAATACGTAGTTTAGTTAGTTGCGCATCTCAGAATGTTTATGAGATTCGAAAGACACTTCAAAACACGAGTCCCGATTGCATATACGGAAATTTCATGCACATACAGTCATATTTAGACTTACTGGCAGCATTACTATATTGTATTGCTTTATTGTATGCTCCAAACGTTTAGTAAATCACATTTGCTTGCGTGAATGCATTTCTTAGAAAATATGTCTAAAAGGATGACCCACAAAATCATCTATGAGCTTCATTGATTAGTGAATGTTGTTTAGATGCTATTTTAGATCCTTGTTTTGCTTTGACATAAGTGTTAATCTTCCACGCCCGCCGCTGAGAGATTTTGATAGAAAATGATTGTGTCCTGTAAAAAGCTCATCATACAGATATAAACTGTGACACATAAAATCTGAGGATCATAACATCTGAGTGCAGGTTTCTGTTAATTTCAGTCACAACATAAAACACATGTTCACATTTATTGCTTTATTTTTTAAAAATGAAAATAAACTTTCCCAATGTTAGGTTTAATAACATTTCAGTTAACTCACATCCATCAGTTTTTACATAAGTCTATGGTTAACCTTGCAAAAATAAAACTAACCAGGAGAACCACCACACATGCTGGTGTCATATACATATCCCCACAAGTGCATATAAGTGTGTCTTTATCACAAATGTATATGTTTATATAATGTCCTGTTTTCCTGTTGGATTGACATTCACTCTATACACATCAGATTGCCATACAGTTTCAGGAGCCTCACGATTACTGATCTCAGACCCTAACAGAAATATCTCTTATGCACAAATGCTAACAGACTCATAACGCATGCAAACATTTAAAGATACATAGCCATCATTCTCAGACACTAACAGAAACATCATTGCCACACTCAGATGTTAGTGTATGAGACTGAAGTTCCATGAGTCACAAAATAGTAGTGCTGCGATGAGCTGTCAATCACATTTTTGTTTGAACCAGTTCAAAGGTTCTGCCATCCACAGCATCACATAATAGGTTAAAACAATGAGTTACTGAGAGCAAATGGAGTCAGGAATTCTTAGTCTCCCCTCACTGTAGTCACTGCTGTTTCACGCACATATGCCATGAAAATCTTGTCCAGACATGATTGTGGTGTATTTACAGGAGACGTTGTTTATCAGCACTCCTGTGAGAGGGTTTGCTGGGAAGTGTAAGAGCAAGTCATCGGCCTGGGGCAAAGGTCAGAGCTCATACAGATGACAGTTACCAAGAACAAAGGTTCAAAGGGCAGAGGTTCGTTGAATGGATCAGAGTCACAGTTAATCTGAAAATAGATGAAAAAAACAACATAGAAATTTAAAAACAAAATAGGTACATTTTGACAATTTCAATAAATAAAATGTATTCAGTGATTAGTATAACATGTATTACTCATCAGGGCAGTTTTACTAATGAATTCATTGCTTTAGATTGATATGAAAGAGTTTAAGTTGACCATATAAAGGCTGAGACATACATATACAAAAAAGACCCCAAAATCCTGCCATTCATGTCCATGATTTTTCTTTCCACCATTACATTTTAAATGAACATTCCTCTGTTTAAACCCCTTTCTCCATACCTGTGCAAAGGATGTGAGGAATAGGTGGGTGTGAGAGAGGTTGGAAAGGGAGGTTTCACCATGGAAACTGAGCAAACTCGTACTGTAGGCCTGAGAGTCAAAGAGAAGTAAAGACAGAGAAAAGATTCACCCAATGTAACCTCAGACACAGTCCATCAAGTCTGTCCATCGAAGAAGCACCTCTTGTACCACTGAATTGAATGTACATATTTTTAATTAAAATTTATAAATTCAAACTCTACACTTAAATCACAGAAATTTAAAATAATATTGAAATACTTAAATTATTTTTAATTAAGATGGAAGAAAAAAGTTTTCAAAAATGTGAGAAAATGAATTTGCTCGGAGCACAAGTGACACCAGCAGAAGCTCCTCTTGAATATCCTTGAGTCAACTGTTCAGTAGCAGACTACTGCCATAGAACCCAATGGCAGCGCTAACAGTGGGCCGCTGGTAGGCTGCGGCATACTTGCTGGCTGGGTTGTGAATGTTACTTGTAGAATGGAGGTTCACTCGCCTGCAGTGCAATATGAAGGGCAGTGTGCTGCACCCATATTTCCTGCTGCTGGGAAGGGGTGAGAGGAGGAGGGTCAGCCTTGCGGGAGCTCTCAGTCAGGCGGAGGTAGTGCGCCCACACACACTCACTGACCCTCTGAGGGGATTCACTCTGTGATTGAACTGCACACAAAGGGAGCAACAACAACACAATTCATGCCTTCATTCTAATTATAATTCTGATTAAATAATAATAATCAGGTTTACTAATTGTAAGCCATGTTAATTGATTCCTTTGCCCAAATTAAATCAAAGTTTGGTCCTAACTCAACAATAACACCACAGTCAACTGAGCTAGTGATGGGTGAGTGACATCACATGAAATGGGTGGAGCCATCATCTGGTAACAAGATTCACTGAATTGAACAAATCACTTTGGGGGGCATTTTTTGATTGGTGAAAACCACAAAGTTGTTGGTTGTGTTTTTTTTAGGTTTTTAGGAAGTCTAAGCAAAGAACTTTGTCATACCTATGGTATGCAGTACTGTACTGTCATTAGTAGGTGGAGAAGAAATGTTTCTGGATATTATAATTTAAACAGGCTAAGTGAGTACATATTTTATAAGGAGCATGTCTTGATTGACAGAACTGTGCACTGAAGTATAGTGAGGGTGCAATTGAGATTCCTGAGGTAAGAAAGATTGGCAAAGAGGGCTTAAGACACAGATCCAGAGAGAGAGAACATGATCAGACAGAAAGGAAAGAGAGAAAAAACAATTACCTAAACATATAAACAGACAGAGAGAGAGTAAGAGGTGGGAGTGCATTACCGTCTGGCAGAAGGAGCTTTAGAATTTCTTTAGCCATTAGGGTCCCCAGTATTCCATAGTTGACAGCCCTGCCAAACACAATTAGCATGGCAGGGTTAAGTTCTTTATGATAAATATTTTCAATAGCAGGTTTACTTTACAGTTATAAAGTCCTCTGTTTTCATAAGCATTATAACATCAGGTACTTCAGGGACTTTGCCAAAGTTACTGATAGCTCTTCTAACAATAGCACTGTAGACAATGATGAGTGTGTAAATGTCAATTTACCAAAACACATACCTGGGATAGGAGGGATGAAAAAAAGGAGGAGCGAACATTCCCAATGGGATGTTCATCTCAGTTCCAGACAGAGATGGAACGAATGACAAGCTGTAGGAGAAAAAAGGAAGAATAAATAGAAGTGAGGATTCATTATACTGCTAAAACATGCATTACTAAAGAAGATTAGAAATAAAAGTGAAAAAAAAAACAAAGTGACGGGTATTTGTAATATCTGTGGTTGTTCAAAATGGACACCAACTTATTATCTTATACATGCCTCTACATTAATGCTTCAGTACAGTAAAATGAACCTGAACAGGAAGGCTAGGTCTGTATTCACTGGTATATATGAACACCAAACCTGTACAGATCCATTCAGTCAGGCCTCACACAGACACATGAACAGAAACTGACAGTCCACACACATATCAGGTGCTGATGTCTGGGAGAAAAGCTTGTTCCGTCTTTTCCGCTGCAGAGAGAGTAGCTGTAGATAATTGGAGAAATAGGCATCTTCACTGACTGGCACCTAGGAGAGGAACAGAGGTAACAATTTGCAGTGGATTACAGCAGCAAGTTTTTAAACTATTACAAACATGTACAGATAATACAAATATTTACCCCTGAATATTGTTGCTCTATTTTTTCTTGACTCAGAATCTCTTTGTTTGTTGAAAGTCGTGGAGTAAGAGACCCAACCTGTAAACAGAGGAAACTTTAATGTAACAATATTATTAGCATTTGTATTAATAATATGTATAATATGAATATGAAAGACCATTTTATGATAAATACAAAAATTTTAATTCTGTAATGGCCATCAATCAATCGTCAATCAAATCACCCTGTTCAGAACGGAAGAGTGTGATTTCTTATCCCTCCATTTCAGGGTGGATAATCTGGATTTGAGGGAAGAATAAATATCTTGCATCATCTCCTCTGCCTGTGGAAACAGGAAAGGGACAAAATAAAGAGATACTAGCATTAATGTTCTAACGCTACATTCACTGTGTCTGTTTTTCTCCCACCGAAATAACACAATAGACGCACCATTCCCTGCCCCCTGTATCTCCCCACTTACCTCCTTTGCTCCAACTCTCTCTCTCAATAAAGGGAACATCACTGTGTCAAACCCTTTCTCTGCTTCCAAAACACACTTCTTCCAAAGGGGCACAACCTCAAAAGAAGAAGAGACAGTTCAAAATCAGTTCTTTGATTCACTGAGATAATATAAACACCTTTAAAAAACCTTATATCTCCAAGGAGATGACTTTTCAGGAAATCTTGAAAATCAGTTTTGCTGTTGTTGTTACCATAAATGATGCCCCTTTTTTGCACATGGCATATTTGAACACATTTTATTTGTCACAGAGCAATGAAATATTGATGGCAAACAATGGAAGTTTTCACAGTGAAAGTTTACTCTCTATATATCACACTTACAGCTGCAAAACTGGCGATAAAAGGTTTTATTAAGACACTATTTGTAACAGTACAAAACATTGCAATTGTCATTCATTCAGGTTGGCATAAAGAAATTCTTCCAACCACAAGTGTCTGAGGAATATGGCTATTGGCACTCACTTCCTGTGTTTCCCCAAGTTTGATGGATAGATTTCTTTGTATGTCAGTGAACTTGGAATTCAAAGCAGGCATGACCTTGTGAAGCAGGCTCAGGACCATAAAAGTGTGGAGTGGATCACTGAGAGAGAGAGGGAGCAAGTGAACAGTGAACACATGTATTGAAACAGATCAGAGAGGATGCATTTTAAAGCATCTAGAGCTGAGCAGTTTTGACAGCCTCACTTTAGGGACATGATCAGCAAACATGGTTCCCGATTTAAAATGGATTCTTAAGTGAATTTGTCAACATCTGTCAAAGACACTGTGCTTCTTTACCACCTGGTAAAGTGACTCATCCCTGCGGCTGCCAGCTGCTGTGCATGATTACCATTACATTCAGAGTGCAACTTCAACTGGAGGCCTTTTCATATCATATTGGGCAGCAAGATTAATGCAGCTCTAATGAGCTCAACGTTCCGCCATTATATGATCTCTGCTAATTGACCACTGTTGAAATAATGATGCAGTTATTTGTTTTCAGCTGTGCGATGCTCAGGACTGTCCGTCAGTAGGATGCCATTACTGTGTACATGATTAGAAAAAATTATTGCCAGGTAGGACCAGCGGAAGGAAATTCTGAAAACAGAAGGGCCAGAAAATATCAGAATTGACACCAGTAACACCATTTTTTGCTGATTTTTAACATGAAGTTAGTACACCCCATGGCTGCCCTTGAGGGGCATGTACTGCATAGATAAGTGAATTTATATGTCAGTTTCCCAATTAAATGCTGTGTACTGAGGGACAGAACTGCAGTGGTGTGGCACTTCTCATTGTCATACCTGACACTGATTTCTTGGCTTTGCTGCCATTTGCTGATGGTTCTGGACATGTGTGTGATGTAAGGCAGATTGTGGAGGAGGACCTGGTCAGATTGGAGGATAGGGAGGGGGTGAAAGGTCGCCTGTAGACAGCCTAACCAATCGATGGCTGGGGCAGCAGCCTGTGAAGACAGACAAATTAGAACACCATCAAGCCAAAAATAGAAGAACTAACCCAAATGGAAATTTGCATATGCAACATTATATTTTGAACATAATAGATTTTTTGATATGATAAATATTTCAGAGTAATTTCAGGTATATAGTCTTAAAAATGATATACCAGAAAACCAATAATTTGCACATTTGCTCATACATTGCAGATATTTTAATTAAATGATTTTATTTGCACATGGAGAAATACTGAAAAAAAATGATGTGTTTCTGACTCACATTAAGACTCACACATTCAAGTAATCTCAGTAAGCAAAACTGCATTGCATTATCTCGTTAATGAGAGTAATGCAAACCTACGGACACAGTGTTATGAAATAAAACACATCAAGGTATGGCAGTACTCCTCAATATACAGTAAACATACAAATTACTACATTTTCATACTTGTGCTTGTATTTGGCAAAATGTCCATATATTTATAATGTATTGTGGAGAATTGCATGCGTGGAACCTGCAGCTCGCTGACAGTCATGCGCTGGTACAGCAGCTGCTTCTGCAGCCGGTGGGACAGGGGGGAGGAGGCCAGTGCTAGCTGAGAGGACAGCTGCAGGAACAGCCCTGTGTGCAGGTTAGTGCTCTGGGCGTGCACTCCCAGAAGCCCCAGCAGCTGCAGGTGGAAGTACAGGAACTGCTGCACATTCTGGAGGGAGGGACAGGGAGAGTGAGACATATCAAATGATATTAAAAGTATACTCTGACTTCTGGGCATTTTAATCTCCAGCCCAAATCATACTTTCACAGTCTTTCATGTCCTCTGTCAGATTATTCTGTGGTATTGTTGTGTAGTAGTGTTGGCAGAACTGCCATGCGGCCCACCAACGGATGATGAACATTAACATTGTCATGTGCTCCACCCACCATGGTCATCCTCTTAAGAGCAACACTTACAATCAAAGCCTCGGTCATACCTGGGGCTTCAGTTTGGATTTCTTTTCCTTGCTGTCCCATTCCACTGGAATCTGAAACTCTGGTTGATCTATCTAAAGAAAATAAATAATTTTTTCATGACATTTACCTACGTTGTAATGTAGTACAATAAATGCATTGTGAGTTTTTTCACAATAACTTGATCTAAAATGTCACTGCACATGTGTACACTTGTATTCTTTAAACTTCTAATTTGAACAATTAAGTGTTTTGTAAGACAAACCAGCACATCCTGTTGCTCTTCAGAACAAAGTTTGACAATTCCTTGAACTGCTATCAGCAGTGCTCTCACTGACCTGTACGTACTTCCTGTCAGATACACTGTTTTCGGGGTCCCTGCCCACATACACATTGAAGAAGGGGAAGGTGGAGTATTCTTTCATTAGGAGAGAGAGAGTGAAATTAAAGTCACTGTGTTTCCACTTTCCAGATAGTGCCCAGCCACCCAGCTACAGAGAGAGAGAGAGAGAGAGAGAGAGAGAAGGATCTCATCCAGTCCTCCACTAGTCATCTCTGCTGAGAATGGATTTATCAGGAGTTATGTCTTCAGGGGCTGGTCCTCGTGGGCCACAGATCTGGTGGTTTTTGTTTATTTTCAGCTTAAAATCAGAAGAGGGTTTATGAAGCCGATGAAGTGAATAAACTGCCACATCATCTGCTCCAGCAGGTCGATTAAGTGCTGAGTAACAGCACATAGCAGCAGACCCTGTGGCCCCCAGGACCAGGGAGCGCCACCACTATCCTGAACTGCATTTAAGGTATGTCAGTGATAGCTATGCCAGCCCTAAAATTAACAAACAACATCATAATAAACATTACAAGGATATATATACCAAGTATCAATATTACAGGACCACATACTTCCTGATGATACGAGAGGAAAATTGCATAAGATGAAAGTAGAGATGGGTGACATAGGTGTTCACAGTCCTAGTTGGAAAATTAAGACAACTTCATTTGCTCCGTAATTTCAGGAACAGAATAGTAACATCACATATGCAAAGACATGTAAAATATACAAGAATGTATGTCATGACTTGTTGGAACTCATTTAGGAGAAGGATTAGCTTCGACAGTCAGAGAACTTTCACTGACATAAATTGACAAGGATAATATTACAACATTTTCTACAGGATGTGATATACAGCTAAATAAACCAGGGAAAATGGGCTGAGCCCTCAATATAAGCACATATAACCCAAATAAATAGGTTAGGGAGTACCTGTCTAGAAAAGAGGGGATGATTTCAGCAAGGCATTAATTCATTTTGAAGAGGGCTTTTATCTCCTTAAAGCCATTCTCAAAAGAAATGCACAACTTAAAAAAACTGTCCATCACAACATAATAGTCCCCCTGGCCACAAGCAAACAGGGCCATGACTAAAGTCACCTTGTCTATGAGCTTCAGAACCGGCTGAGACCCCAGCTGTTCTATAGTCTTTGTGTCCATACAGGAGCTGTAGAATCTGCGCACTTTCTTCTCTGCTGAATTAGCTGGGCCAGGCCTGTTTGGGGATTCTGACCATGAGGAAGGTCAAAGGTCACTCAGTGCTGTCACAATGCATCGTTTTAAATGTACAGCATATAACTATCATTGCTATGTATGGTTGTTTTGTTTTTTTGTTTATTCTTTGTAATTTATGTAGCAGTTTTTGCACTGTTTAGCTTTAAAACCAGAAAATTGTTTTGCTGCATGAAGATTATTAATTGCTTTGACACTAGTTACTTTCCCCAAAACCTTAGACAGAAGCAGAGGCCAAGAGATTGGAATGTAATTGTTTAAAACAAGAGGATCCAAGTTTGGCTTCTTCAAAAGGGGTTAGACTACAGCATATTTGAATTAGAATGAGACTGATTCATTGAGAAACCAGTTGTTGATAATAGACAGAATGTGAGGTCCAACAGGACAGGAGCAGACATGTAGCACAGTGAAAATTTTCTGGACACAGATGAGTTAATATAACTTGAGCAAACAGTTTGGACTTGGGAAACATTTTGGAGGAATAGGGAGCTTAAGGTCAAACAGGATGGTTAAAGGATCCAAGAAACAAATATTCTAGCTGTCACAAAATTATGTGAAAAGTGCTTTATAAATAGAGCTACAATTGTGAATAGAAATAATGGGATACAACACCAAATAAAGTAATATGGATTGGTACTGAGAGACTGCCAGAGACCACCAGAGACTCATAAATCAGACAATACACTAGCATGTAGATATGAGAACTATTTAAAAAAACAATAAAAAACTTACCCAAAATTTCTCTTATTACTTGTAGCAAAGCTGTCTGTCTGTCTGATAACTTGTAAGGACTAGTGTCTGTATTTGTTTGTGTATCTGTCACCGAATTCACTGCTCTCTCTCGCCTTTTCTTCCCAGCTGCCCACTCCTCTAGGCCTCTCTTTCCCTTGGAGGGCCCCTTGCCTCTCTGTCTCCCTCTGGTGGCCGCTGCTTGCCCCTCAGCTCCACAGCTGCCCAGGAAATATTCACAGGGCTGGATGAAGGGATCCTTGGTGATGGACAGTCGCGCTGCTGCCTTCAGGCAGGCTGGGGTGAGGCATGGGGATGGGACTGAGGACAAGAAAGAGAATTTATACAAAACTTACAACTGTAAGCACAATTACTTTGAAGAAATATCAAGGATCCCACGATTCTTATGAGACAGTTTGTGTTTATACAGCTTTAACACGCATACAGCTGGATAGGTTACATTTACAATTTAGCTGTGATCCAAGATACAACAGCAGTTTCCTACATGGGAACTGAGCCTGCAACCTTTGAGTAACACGCCTGTATTGCTATCCATTACGCTACACTCCAATCACTGATTAATTTGGAAAGAGCCCCTCTGGTTCCCTGGAGAGATACCTCTTTGTGACATTTCTGGAGAGCTGGCTGTGTCTGAGGGGGTGTGATAAAAGAGCCCCAGCCCCAGCAGTATGGAGATGAAGGAGAGGCAGATGAGCCAGGGCAGAATTCGACACTTTTGCCCCCAGTGACAGGGTTTCAGCTGGTCAGACTCGGGCTGCAGGAGTAGGGAGGGGTGGGGTGGGGTGGGGTGGGGTGGGGTGAGGTGGGGTATGGGTGGGCGGATGGAGAGTTTCAAATCTTGCAAAGAAATTTAGGGCTCTGTTTTGACACTCGAAACTGTGATGCAATGACAATAAAAGACCATTTTACATTTAATAACTAGTGTATCATTTATTTTAAAACAGTTTTGAGTGATACCTCTTAGGGCAAAACAGGGTTTTAAAATAAAGGATATTTTAAAGCAATCAGAATATAACCATTGCAGGCATGTAAACATCTTGTGTGAAGTTAATGCCACATCGTTTTCAAATAAAGACAGGCACAATTATTCAAGGTAATGAGTACTATTTTCACCATTGCTACTGAGTTTTCTTTTCAGTTCTTTGTCCAAATATAAGCATCAGCTCCTGACATTTCTTCTCACTGTACTCACAATATGTAAAAATAACTAAGAAAAATATTACAAATGCTAACATATTTTCCTCACAAATAACATAAGTACAGAAATAACAAGCACAGTTAAAATGACAACCCAGAAAACTACCCATCCAGTAGTTTTAGCACATATAGTCTAAACAGCCCCAAATCACATTTAATCCGCAAGCAAGCATTACCATATCAGAACTACCTATGTGTAACGACTACAAATCAAAGTGAATGTATTAAGCAGCATTACTAATTCACAGTAACAGTATTTATCATACATATTTATACATTTGTGGCAAATTTCTGGCCTACCTGAGATGCTGGTGGATTGTCAATCATACTTTTTTTCTGTGTGTGTATGCCTTTTGCCCTTTCTCTCCGAGAACTGCTTTCGGTATCTGTTCGAGCTACCTCATGTCCCTCTCTCCGTCACAAATAGGCTCCCTCTATCTCCCTCCCTCTGTCAGCTGTCACCTCTGTCTCCTATCTCCCCTCATCACTTGTTTCTCTCCCTCTCTTCCCCTCCGATAAACATGGTGACACAGCCACCCTTTAGACCCTTTTTTTCTGCCCCCCACTTCAACACCACCCTGCTTTTTCACTATGTATGAATGACAGGGGAAGCCACTGCAATGCTAGCTTAAAACAAGACGGCTGTGGACAGGAAGTACAGCAATTGTGGTAAAACAGTGGATGGTTACAAAGGGACATACCTTAAGCATTTTATACATACATGTACAAATACTACATATTTTACATAGGCTTGGTTAGTGGTGCTAAAGTAAGCTGAGTTTCCTGGATTGCAATATCAGAAATGCACTCACACACTGGCTTTGTTACAGCAGTGCGCTGCATGCTCAGCTGTATCACGCGCACACGTTCACGCTCTCCAACTCTTCTCTATCAGTGGAACACGCAGCTGCTGTGAGCTGATAGAGAGTGGAGGATACGTATGTGTGTGAAGCCATTACCTAATAACGCACGTCACCAGGTCTGAATGAGAGGGCATGTTTCATTCTTTGACTTGGGGAAAGAGAGGCTTTTAGAAATTCTGTTTTAGTGCTGTGACAGACAAGCTTGTAATTGTATGAGTTAGACATGTTCTACAAAGAACACAGAAACACAAAAACTATGAAGACTGACATTTTTCTTCAAATGAACGGTTTTCAGTTTTATTTTTGAGTACAGTCAATATAAGTGAGAAATTAAACTGGAAAAAATATATTGGCATGTTGGACACAGTAAACATGGGCACATTCACACAAATATATAAAATGTATATGTATAATATGGAATAATAACAAAAGCAATGCCAATTTAAACACATGACAATAGTGATATATTTTTACAATCATCATCTATTGCCAAAACTGATAATACTGGTAAGATAACTGTATTATCACAAAACATAATTAGAATAATCTGTGGATTTAACACACTTTAACTGTGAGGAGAAAACAGTAACACCAACATAAATACAAAGTAAATATTGACAGTTAAATGTTTTCACAATTGTGGTCACTTTTTCTGCTCTGTGTGCTGCAAGCAAAATAGCAAGAGATTGAAAGGAATGTGGCTTCGTGGAAATGAACTTGTGGGATGAAATTGGAAACATAAAATGAAATCTGCATAGAAAGTGAAAATAGTCAAAAACAAGTCAAGAGAAATACATTTAGTTTCAAAAGAAAATGCATTCATAATCAACTGCAAATATAATCCAATCCACAAAAAAAAAAAAAAAGCAAAGGAATGATGTAACATATTGAAACTGATTAGGCTGATGCGAAGATACCAAGAAAACCAACACTATAAACAGTACATTGGTAAATTCTTTGAGCCAAAGTAAACAGTGAATGCAACTTAAGTGGCAGTGAAGTGAATGTTAGGTAATTGAGACTGAAAACTGTTACTCAAAACCATTTGATCTTGTTTGTGCTGATATACCATTGCTCCGTGTTCTAATGTTTTTTTTATTCCTGAAGGTGCCAGAATAAAATGCAATCATAATTCTTATTACAGAAGAATATTTGCTAGCCTATTAGACTATTTGCTTTATATCTGTGATGAAACTGTAACCTCAACATGTAACACTCATTGTGCAACTGAATTTTAAGATCTGCAATTAGGTCTAACACACTAGATGGTGACATACTCCAAATCCAGATACTTTTGTGATCATAATACTAATTTACGGTGTGATTTCAATAGATTCCACACTGTTTCATAATGGTAATTCTACTCAATATAATCTGAACATTTTGAAAAAGCCATTTCATTTCATTCAGTAGGTGACACTACCAATTTAAAAATTTCCCCTTTCCATTTCATTTATATGTTATCATGAAGCCAAGTATCAGGAAGCAATCATTACAGATTTTTTAAAATGACAGTACTGTTTTTTAAGGATTTTACAGTGATTGCGTTTTAATGATGCCAGCTCCATATGTATTACCTGTCTTTAATACTAGTTATGTGCATTAAGTGTCATTTTGGCTGTGCTCATTCTTACACATTAAATCAAATGAATCAACTGTTGTCAAAGCTGGTAAATAAAAACCAGAATTAACTTGAACAGTGATTCATACATGCACCACACTCAAGAACCTCTTTTTTGCATTCTGAAAGATTTAGCCCTAGAATAACTACAATTCCCATGCAGCAGTGAGATGCAACTAATACAACAACTCTACAGTCATAATGTCTGTTGGGAAATGTAGTTTGTAAAAAGCAATCCTTTACAGTTGGGTGCAATGTTTTTTCTTTGCCCACACAACACATTCATTTATGATTGGCCCAAATAAGACAGAGGGAGAGGTGTCTTGACCAACCACAAGAGAGGAAGTCAAACACAACATGTCCATACTCTTATTAATACATTTAAAGGAACAACAACTCCTAAAGTGCATCACTACAACAAGCCCAGCAGACTAGCCGCATGAAGAGTGCAATGGAATACAGCTTTTTTACTTGTTGAGCCATACTTTTGTTCATGTTCAGCTTCTTTGTGATCAAAAGGTTGACTTGAGTCCCATGATGCACTGGGGGAAAGGCCCCTGAAAGCTCACCTTCATGCCAAAGCTTTAGCTATATAAGTCATGCTGGAAGCTTTAATGCACATTAGAAATCATAATCACATACAGTACTGAGAGGGGAAAGAGGAGGGCAAAGGGATTCATACAGTACAGTACATTACCTCTGTACTGCCACAGATGCACAGAGAAATGACAAGGAAGGGAAGGAGAGAAAATGCTCAAAAGGAGAAACTGCAAGGGACCATTGACTCACAAACACCTACAAAACACAAAATCGAATACCGACGAAGTCTGTTCGTTTTGGTTCAGGGTTTTACTGGCAGGGGTCTTCACCAATCACTGTGCCGCCTGCTTGGCACGGTGGGTGTGGCACTTCATGCAGAGAATCCTACCATCCAATGGGTAGCACCCATCAGTGTCCGCCTCTATGGACAGAGGGCGTGCACAATCCTATGGTTGAAGAAAGGGTAAAGACAGTAAGTATACACAGCTGTATGACAGGACCTAGGGTTTAGAGACAGACCAAGGAAACAAGTTTTAAAATGAGAAACCGTACAATATGATACTTCCAAAAGTGGCTCCCTGAATTTAGACACTGACAGTGTAAATGTATCTAATACACAGATGAATGATACAAACAGTGAAATGGTAACTGAGGTTAACCCTTCTGTAGTTATCGAAAGATTCTCTTCAAATCACATGAGCTTGTTTAAGGTTTGTGATTTTTAGTATGGTGTTCATTACCTCACATCGGTAGCACTTAAGGTGGAAGTTCTTCTCCAAAGCCACCACTCTGACAGTCTCTTCACTGCCAGGGTCAGGGACAATGGGCTCGTTACAGCTCACACACAGGGGGGAGAAGCGGCTGCAGGACAGAACACAGTCAATGCCATTTTACAGAGAGCAAGAGAGATAAGGTCTAATAATGCCTAAGAATACATCATGGCAAGAACAGCCAAGAATCTAGCCTCTTCATTCACCGGACCATTTGGACCATTTCATTTTATCTGACAATTACAGTATGAATTAGACCTGGGACATCAGGTGATTGGAACAGTCAATCAGTTGCATTAATCAAATAATCATCAGTTGGATAAGAGAAGCAGCAGCACTGCCAGCCCCAAAGGCCAGCTTTGAGTATCTCTACATCATGCTCCTACATGCTCTCTGTTGTAGCCTGACACTAGGGAGTCAGCAGTTTGACTGGCTAAAAATTATGATGCCATAGTTTGGGGCCTGGCAAGTGAAGCAGCAGGAGACTGTGGGTGAAATCAAATTTTCTAAAGATGTATCATCCTTTCCTCCATTACCACCTTATCTCCACCCTCCAACCAATGTCCTGGTGCAGGAGTGAGGGAGGAGACAAGATGGCAGTGGAGGACAGAAGGAAACCTTCCCTAAGTATGAGGATGCACCCTGGCTGAGGCCCAGGTGGCGTGTGCCACAGATCACAGGATGGCTCACCGGTGGTAGTCAGGCACACAGTAGGGGTTGTTGTTATCGTCGGTGATGAAGGGCGCCCCCTCCAGGCTGCAGCTGCAGGTAGAGCAGCGGAAGCAGTGAGCGTGGAAACTCTGGCCGAGGGCCTTCAGCACACGGTCAGTCACTCGCTCGCCACAGCGTGAGCACACAGCCAGGGAGTTCTGTCATGCATAGGACAGAGGACTGATTAAGGGACTACATTTCCCATGAAGCAGCTTAATTATATCAGGGGACATACAATATGTGTAGTAAGCAGATATGTGTGTATATCTATGAGACTGTGCGTGCGTGTGTGTGTTCATATGTGAGACTGTATATGTACATGCATATTTGTGTGTGTGTGTGTTGTGTGTGTGTGTGTGTGTGTGCATGCATGTGCTCACGTGTGTGAAATCTACTCAGTGTAACTTACAACGTAGCACTCCTCACACTGGGGCTGTCCGTCGCGGTCATAGAACTGCAGGCCCTGCAGGGTGCGCTGGCAGCTCATGCAGCAGAAACACTCGGAGTGGAAGAGCTTGTCCATCGCTCGCACCGCAGGTTGGGCCCTGGACAGAGCACCCCCACACTTCCCACATACCTCTAACACAGTATGAGAGAGTAAGACAATACAGGGAAGACACAGAGAGATGGAGAGACAATGGTATATTGCTGCAGTACATACATCTCTTTTGTAGCCTGTAGATTGTAAAATAAATGATATATTGTTCTGAATGAGATTACAAAATACAGAAAGGACAATAGGACAGGCACAGGTTCTAATTGCCTGTGGTGAAATTTTAATGCAGTAAGATAAAAAACAGGGTTTAAGGTAATACTCTCACAATAGTTGTGTATGACAATGTTAAACACCAACACTGTAGCAGTGACGTGTGTGCACAGTGATCTTTTGGAGGGGGTGTGATAATAGGGTGTTTGCAAGTAAGTGAGAGAGTGTACGCGCTTTATACGCACCTGTAGGTGGGGATGTGATGACGGGGGCATGTGTGTCCATGTCCTTGATGAAGTCCTTTGTCATTCTCTCCAGCTCCTCCACCTCCTTCATGGAGAGTGGCACTCCTCCGGGACTGGGACCTGGGGCTGAGGGCTGGAGCAGGGAGGAGGGGAAGACATATTGTTGCCATCAAAAGGAAACATTTTCCTTTTTTTCAAGGGTTTACAGCTAATTAATGTAGCCCAAACCATTTTGAGGTTAAAAAAGCTTTTTTCTTCCATAACCATGTGAGGTTCTGCGTGATGTGATGAAAAGCAGGCACGCCCACCTTGGAAACGGGAGCTCCCATTGGCTTGGCCTGAGGTGAAGGGGGCGAAGTCGCTGCCTTGGGTTGAGGAGATGGAGCGGGAGGGCTCACACGCTCATGGCTGCTGGTGGGAGTGGGCTTTGACTGACTGAAGGCCGGAGAGACCGCAGCACTTGCAGAGGGTGCTTGGTTAACAGGCGGGGGTGGAGGGGGAAAAGAGGTTGAGGGGGCAGGCTTAGCAGCAAACAGAGTGGTGGTGCTGTTCATCAGCTTCGGGTTGCCTGAGGGAGCAGGGACACTGCCGGCTTTGGGGCCGAAATTGGCACTGGAGTTGATTGGCGCACTCTGGCTGACGGAGAAGGAAGATTTGGGAGCCACAGAGGGACCCTTGTGGGTGGGCTGTGGTTGGGTAGAGGCAAGCGGTGGGTTTTGATTGGCCTGTCTGTTTGTCTGTCTGGCTTTGAGTTCCTCTGCCCAGGGGGCTGGAGGTGGCCGGTCCTGTAGCTCTGGGGGAGGCAAGAACGAGAGGGCCGGTTTGGGTGCTGTGGGGGGTGGGCCAACTGGCTTGGGTGTAGGCACAAGTGGGACTTGAGTAGGCAACTGCAAAAACAAACATATAATATCATGAAAATACAGACGTATTCATCTATTATATTTGAACTAAACATATGGACCTCATTACATACATTACTTTTTTAAATCCTCGATAAACTCTGATTAGAAAAATTCCACCTGACCTACAAAAAACATTCTTTGAGAAGGATCTGAAAGATGACTTCAGGAACAGTTTCTGAAAGTACAATTAAAACTTGTTGATGTTCCATTGGTGCTTGTTATGGCATGATAAAACAGCAGGGTACAAAATCCCTGCAGGTACATCGCTAGGGCAACCTACAGGGATCTCACGCTCTTGGAACCAACAGGTTGCATGACAGGATGAACAGTTATTCCATGCAAATAAAAACAAACTCTCACATGGATGTATAAATCCACATAATTTAAAAGATCAGTGTGACTTCTAAAAGACCCAGATGAGGGAGCACCCAAATCATACCCAAATATTATAAATATTAATGTAATCATTTGTTTGGTCACATCTGACAGGTCTTTTCAGGTAGACCTGTCATAGCCATTATTGGCCATTTCAAGTTATTCAGTGGGTTTCGACTACAGTCTTGAGACTAATTTTGTTAATTCTTTGTGGGCTATAAAACATGTTTAAACATCTCTATGAATAAGCACAATTAAATACAGCCTTCTATACACAATTAGACAAATAACTGTTTGATATGAATATTTCTTTCTAAAGCTTCCTAGTCATCATTCCATACGCCTCTAAAGTCACTTGTTTAGAATCTTAGTGATGTTCTCCTTTATTTGTTCAAAGCGATCCTAATTTCCATAGAGTAGTGAGTATTTATTGCATTAGTCATTAAGCAAAAAATTCCATCCATTCCGTCTCTCCATTGCCTTACTCACACACTCATTCCATGTCATGGCTCTTTTGATTGAAAATATTCCTACCCTTAAGCAGGTTCCTTTTGAAAACTCTCGTGGCATGTCACCTGATATTCCTTGTACCAATCACAGAAATGCCTTGTACCGTTGCACCGAAATCTCTTTCATTCTCTCATTTCATACTCTTTCATTTAAATCTACTGTCACAAATACGTATTGAGCTTTCCCCATAATTTCCATGGTAATAAATACTGTATTTCCACCCCAAAAGATATTTAGGTCTAAAAAAACTGAAGGAACAAAAATGAAAGACGATGAATAAAACCAGAAAAACGCAAATTAGGCAGGAATAGAAGTCAATTTATCTACATGGGATGTTCAAGATATATCAACTATAAATAAGAAGAAATAGTTGGACAGGCTGTCAATAAAGTGGAAGTGATCACAGCCAGACAGAACATGTGTGGCTGCTCACAAACAGAATGTCAGGATGGAGCAGGTTGATGGAATAAGGTGACAGAATGTCTCCATTTTTGTTCCTCTGTGGACAAGCACATGCCTGAGAAGCACTACCATAAAATGGCTGTGCACTTCTGCATTGTGAAATGACTTGAGCTTTTTGGTTTTAGTTCCTTCTAGCACAAAGTTGACATAAAATTTTCTGATGATTTTGTCTGAGGCAAGTTTTATGTTTTAAAAGGTTTTGTTAACTTGGGCCTGGGCGTGTCCCATCACTCAAACCATATCAATAAAGATAGTAAAAATGAAAGCCATTCTGAAACGGATTCACTGAAAACAAGGAATAAAAGCTAAGTCTGACAAACATAATAAAATAAAACATTCACTGCCCACCTTCCCTATTAACTTCCGAAATCATTTCATGCAGTTCTTCATCCAAAAATGAAACATTCATGTCTCTCTCTCTTGCTCGCCTGCTCGCTCCATCTCTTATCTTCTCTGCATCTCTTTTTTTCTCTCCCTCCTTCCCTCCCTCCCTCCTTTCTCTCTGTACCTTGGGGTTAAAGGGGCCTCTGGTCTCCATCTCAGACAGCATGTCAGTCAGGGAGTCCAGCTGTCTGTCGAAGCTGGTCTGCTTCTCCAGGAACCTCTGGGGAAGAGACAGCCCAAGAGAATAAGGGAGAATGAGAGGAAACTGTGGAGAACAATCCAACTCACCACACACACCTAAGACATTTACCATGAAAGGCACAGAAATAACAGGTTATTCCACTCAAAAAAACAATAACCTGGAAAGACGATTTGCTCCCATCTGTGGGAAAAATCCACAATGTTTTTTTTTTTTTTTAAGTGACTCATATACACCCTGTAACCCCATAAAAAGTCATGCATCTTTTAAATGGCCACTTGGTGTGTAACTGACTAGCTTTGTACAACACTTCTTAAGAAGAGAAAGAAATGTGAAATATTTGGAAAATCTAGTCAGCTCCCTACTTTAAGGAACTGAAGCTTAAACTGAACTGAAGCGGCTGATTCTGGATTCATAAGCACACACAACTTGGCCATGAGAGCAGCGTTTGAGCACGTCCCTAGACTGCACTTCTAACAAGGCACCCGTGGGCTGGTGTTCATGGACAAGCCATTACGTGCACCGACTCTCAATCGCCAGGTAGGCAGACGCAGACATCACTGCAGTAAGAGCGGTAACATACGCATGAATGACCCATCTTCAGAAACTCAGAATCTCTAAATCTCCACACACTAAGGGCTGAAGAGAACTGGCTTGCCATTCACTATGGACAGATGGACAATCAAATAATTTGAAGTAAGGCATTCATCAAATTCATTTTGATCATATTGAAATGATATTTTCATACTAAAATATCCATTTTGCAACCTAAAATCAGGTTACTTCTCAAACCTTGTCTAATCTTCCTCTCAGAATGATTTCTGAGACATCTGTGATCTTATGATCATTATACAATATAATAAGTATTGTAACCATACATTAGTTAATTAATTTTTGCACATTGATTGTGATATTTATCAGTATTAGAGCCTGAAATTCATATCATAATACCCATTTCTGTCATATGTCCCAGCCCTAGGTGAAAATTTGAGCTCACCAGGGTGGGCCTGTGACATGGCAGGACAGATACCACAGACGCCCTTCAATAACCACAATATAGCCGCACTGTGATAGCAGCATATATGTATGGACACCCAGGATCTTGTTATTGTTACACACAGTTACTCACACCTGCCTATGGAGTAGAAACACTGAAGTCCAAACTTACCTGTGCATTATTGCTGTTGCTGGCTGCAGGGATTGGGGGGGGTGGTGGTGGTGGTGGGGGAGGAGGGGTAGGGAGGGAACAAGGAAGTGGGGGCTCCTCTTCAGGTGGTGATGGAAGGGGCAGGTCCTCCTCAGGTGGAGGGGGAGGGTCAGGGAATGCAGGCGGGGGAGCATCGGAAGCAGGGGGTGTGATCTGGCATTCTGGGGGTGGGGCTGGTAGCTCAGCATCATCCAATGGGGGAGGAGGGGGTGGGAAATCTGAGAGAGAGGTGGGAGGAGCCACGGTCATATGCATCATTACAATGTGTATCTCCAATTAAAAGCCCTGCATGTTCAGCTCCTGATACTCAAAATTTCTCAAAGAACTGGGTCACTGAGGTATTAAGCATTCAAAGAGGAAATGAAGTCACCAATTAATTTATTTGGATACAGACCTGGCTAGGCTTCATGGCCTGTTCTATTCATTCTATGTTCTTTGTTTTCAAGACATTAGGGCACTAATGTACTAAGTTCCCAAATAACGGTGTTACTTTGCATGTGCACCCAAAGTATTTGCATGTCTCACCATTTCACTCTTTGCTGGTGATCATTATGTAAATATCTCCAGCCACAAACAGTCATATTTGAATGGGGATTTTGCATGTTTAGAAGGGATCTCAATCTCTTGTTTATTACTAACTGTTACATTGGATGTCTGCCAGGACATTAAATGATCATATCTACAGTCACTGGCAGCACTTGAGCAATTAATGTTGCATAAAATCATTGTCTGTCATAAAACATGTTATATGGCTCCTCTGATTCAAAGCTTGTTAAGCTTGTATTGGGTATCATGATTTGCTTCATGATTGAAATGAATTTATCTTTGCTGTTCATGGTGTATGTATCCACAAATTCTATTTTTGTGTATTCTGAGTATTAGCTACAATGTGCCAGCTAATCATCTCCTATTGTTACATTCAATTATGGATATTAAAAACACACCCACTTCTTATATGTCCGTACTCACCAATGGTAAGAATAGACTGGACACACTGGTGTGTCTGTGCATGTCAAAGGCATAAGAATTATGAAGAGAACACCTGGACTAGAAGATCAATAGCTGCAGTATGCTAGAATGACCCAGTGGAGTTCATCCTTCATTTCATTGAAAACTGTTTTTTAATCATTCTTTTGTACATAGTACTAGTTTGACCTTCTGATTTTACATATGAATTCCGTTAATAAAGCAACTTTTATATATGATTGACATAACTTAAGCCACATGTTGCCTTATGGAACAGCATGGCTCAAGTACTGTAATAATATCATCATACCCTACTGAGAGGCCCCTGAAATTCCCAACCCTAGTTGGCAGCACCATTTCTAATCACCCTTGATTGCACACAGAATGAAATACCACAGTAAGCTGTCTCTTACCCTCACAAACAGCTGGAGGAGGCGGGGGAAGCTCTCCCACTCGACCAATGACAGCTGTACCCACAGCTGATGGCTGGGGCTGTGAAGCCTGGCTTTTTGGGCGAGGAGGTGCAACTGAAGCAAACTTCTTTGGCTGGTTATAGAAGGAGGGGGTGGTAACCTTGAGGGAGAGGGAGGATGTCACCACGAATGGTTTGCTGCTACTAGAGTCAGCCATTTTTTTATTTTCTGAAAAAAAAGAAAGAAAAAGACCAAATCAGCATTTTCAGATTATTGCCATGACACCAAATCCATCTACACTATAGTATGAACCTGACCAAAACAAGTATTTCTGCTTTAGCAAGTATGTAAGGCAAATCTAAATATGGCCAAAAACCTGTCAGATCAGACACTGATGCCTGCTGATTACCCAGTCTCACTAAACAGTGCTGTGTGGATTTAACCACACTTTTTCTGCGTCATCATAGCCAAATGACTACCTAATTGCCTAGGTTAAGCCTATTAAGACTTAAACTTGTTTCATTCCTGATTTATCATGCATTTTCCCTTAAAAAGTGCCAGGATGTTATGCTGTTTTTCAAAATATCTATATTAGTCCATGACCCTTCTTAGCTGCTGTAGCATGACATTTGTGTGAGACTGATCTGTACATCTTGTCTCGTTTCAGTTAACATAGAATTATTTCAGACAAAGAGCTCTGTTTTGACAGCACAAACATGTGATGCAACAATCATTATTGAGAACATTACCTTTAGGAACTGTGCAGAGGTAAAATTTCACACATTGTTAATTTCACACACAACTAGAACTCAACAGTCATGTGGCTGCAACAGAATTAACATTTCCCTCACACACAGATCTGTGTTTTGACTTATACTATGTCTTGATTATAAAATATATATAAGATATATAAGTCTTTCTTAGTGGCAGGAGTCTGGCTTGTCAACATAGAGCCTTTAATGTGTGCATTTTTTCTTGGATAAGTACAGTAACACATTTACAAAACAAGAAGAGAACAGTGTGTATACAAAAATATCAACAGTCAACAAAAAAATGGATTCAAGTTTGAAGCTCATTAAATGACAGAAATTCATACAAAACATGTTTTATGGCTGTTGAAATTGTACCAGATATATTTAAGAGTAATGCTGTTGGTATTGCAACTTTGAGGGTCAAATCTTGACAAGAATTGCAAACAAAATCAAAACAATGTTCAAAAATGAACACTTTTTTCCCTTTACACAAATGACCTAGGCCTATACTTTTTGAGCAATTCCACATACTTTCATTCTGGAGCACATAATAACTCCTTATTAATGTGCTGAATAAAAATAAAGTGACAAGAGAAATGGTGATTTTAAGGTTAATATCTATTCAAAAAAGGAGAAGGTACACCATCAATTTCCTTACATAACTGAAATCGAGCATGGGGAAAAACTACTACCACACAGTATAGTCATATGGTGTACCCAAGATGAATACTGCAAGGTTTGTAAAATGTTCCCACTAATTTGTTAACATTTCCATTTTTATGTAATGAAGCAGTAATTCCTGAAATATAAAACTTGCACAAAAATATTTTTTTCCACTTCTCTCCTGCCTGAACATTTCAGAATTGCATCACCTGTCCAGCCTGGCAATGTAGGACAGGCTGACACACTGATAACAGCTTACTCCACTTCCTCAGAATTGAGCAAGACACCCCAAGCTAGCCCTTGTACAGATTGTTATTGACAGTTGTTATATTAAAAGATGCTACTGCTCAGGGTATCAGTGCTTGAATGTTTAGATCCATTCCCATGTTCCCACTTCACAAACTGCCCAAGAAGGTACAATGTGCAGGCACGGGGTGTGTCTACTCTCACTTCTGCTAAAGAGCAGAATTTAGTAAGTTAAAGATTTCAGGTTGAGCTGTGAAAAAATCCCATTTCCATGTAACTGAGTTCATCAGCTTGTTCTGTTGCACAGACTCTGAATAGACAACTGTGATACCTTCTAATGAGAAACACACCTACTGTCCTCAGTGCTCCCTTTCATTTTTCACAGCAAAAAGCAAAGAATATGAAGCTACCTCCCATCAGGCAGATGAATACTCAGCCAGTATATGCTGCATCCAACATAATAGCAAGCATTAGGCTACAAAAGAAATCACTGTTATGTGACTAAGAGGTCTGTGAATCAACAAAAAGTCTCCATTCAAGTCTTACCTCCTAAGAGAATTACATAAAAAAATCAAACTTTAGTGACTCTTTTGAGTCTGTCGTTCTACAGAACAATACTGCATACTGAATTACAAAAACATATTTTTAATCGACTTAGAATACTGCCTTTTTGTCAGGCGACAGGTGTATCCCATCAGAAGGGTAGTAGGCACATTGTTGGAAAATTTATGAGTGAGTCATCAACCTCTTTCCTAACCTCTGACCTCCCTCTGCATTCTTTGGACATAAATCAGACAAGGGGGACATTTACAGTAGATTTCCAATGGTTAGGCTTAAACACAGAGGGGAAGAGACTATTCTAAAAGGTTTCATGTAGTGAAAGCTGGCTACTGCACTCTCAACCAAGTAAACTGTGGGGCTGAAGTTGGAATTACATTTTGATTCCAACTATTAATGAGCAAGAGCTTCAGGATATTTTCTCCTCTACGAAATGCCTGCAGTTATAAGCCAAACGTGTGGCACATGATTATAACAGTAACTTTGAGGCCTGGAAATCTTTTTCTTTAACACTTTTCATTTTGTTCAACCTTGGTCTGATTAAAGTCTGAGCCAAGAAAAGTGACATTGAGATGCAACCAGTGTATGCTAAAAGGGCTGCACTCTATGTGAATGGCTCAATAAAGCAAGTCAAAATAAATACCGAAGCAAGTTTATACTTTATTTCTGAAACTATCACTGGCGCAAGGACCATTTTATATATTGACAAACAGAGAAATAATACCCTTGCATATCAAGCAGACATAATATTTATTAAATTAATGAACAAAAGCTGCTTATCTGGACAAACCACAAAAATGTTAGAATCCTTGACCTAAGCAAAGCACTCAAAACTCTACATTTCATTACATATTTTCCCTAGTTGAAGTAGAAGGCCTCACACTAAATAAGCTGTTTATCTCCTTTATGTTTTTGAACTGGACAACTGCACTTCCTGTTTGTGGCTAACACATTTCCAAAGTTCTCATTGGAAGATAAACCTTGTTGCTTCCTCCATGTAGACTCACACCCCAATTTAATGAGTAACAAGTGAACAGGACATGTTATCCGCCAGGGTTCCCCCAGAGATTCGGATTCTTACCAAGGTACGTCTGAGCATACCGATAAGATACCGTTCAGAGATAACAGAGCAACACCTACCCAATCAAGTAATTATAGACACATAGAGATTGTGTTTAACAGACACTGTATAAAGCAGCTGTCTACAATTTAGTTTGGGTGTAGAACTGTGACTGTGGATCACTAGTTTTCTGCAAGGAGTCTGCCAGTTCTTTCCTGATAAACGTGAAAACCAGATGTGAATGTCCAAATCAGTCCACTTGTCTTGCAGGATTTATTGATTTTGATCCAATGTTTGGTGTATGTCCTTGAGCATATTGCAGCTAAGATTGTTGGAAAATAAACAAGTGAATTCTTTTCTACTGCCAGATTACAAACCTCTTCCATGTAGGCTTTCAAGAAGGAAACAGGTCCAAATTTCCACTCCCAGTGGAGCAATAAAGTCAGATGGGCACGTGGTTTCAGTACAGCTTCTACAGCTAAAGCCAAGCCATTCTAACAGCTCTATGCTTTCTGCATATTTATTTTTCCTTTTCCTCCACCTGAACAGAACTGCACATGAGGACAGTTACCACATATTGCCTATACTGCTGGAGGACCACTGCAAGATTACATATAATCAATTCAAGGACTTTGCAGGTGCCCAATTGGCCAACCAGGATAGGCCACTAGAGAGTGCAGACAAAGAAACTTAAATGGCTTAACCCCTTCTCTGACCTGGCAGTGCTGAGCAATCGGTTACCTTGCCAAAGAGGACCTCATACCAAAGGCTGTGATGGTGCACCTGGGATTTGAACATCCGGCAGCTGTTTAACTGACTTTATACTAGATTTCTGATTAAAAAGTATCTGTATGTATGCATTTTAATGACTGAGCATCTCCTTTTTCTTCATATATGCACATACTATATCAAAAACACGCCTCATATAACTGAAATGGTGAACATGGGTGAGAGTGATAGAAAAGCCAATTCACACAAACAATGTCTTGCCGCAGTAAAGTCCTTAGCTGTTTCAGCTGCATGGTGTGTTCTGCAGTAAATTTTCTGTTCAAGTTCTGTTGATGTTACACTACATAAATATTTGTGCTTTGCCCCTAAACCTGCTATGACTGCAAAAGAGTGAGTTACAATCCACAGGGCTGCTGGGAAATTTACATGAATTAAGGAAGTGCATGTGTAGCCTTAAGGCAGAAAGTTTGATTCCTAGGTCTGACACTAATTTATGGCACATGATAATGACCTTAGTTTATGAAGCACTTTTCACACCCCAAAACTGCTGTAAACCAAGTTATAAGCTCACTGAACACTGATGTCTGCTAAGTGAATAAATAGTACTGTGCTATACTACTACTAATATGCAATACTACTTACTAATACAAAAAAATTATTGCAGTAAGTTCAGTTTAAAATTATAATCTAAATGACATGTCTGAAGCAGACAAAAAAAATTGGGAATAAATAATATCATTAAAAAAAGGGGTGCAAAAAATTAAATACACAGCCATAAAAATAACTACAATTCAAAACTGTATACAGATTTAATCAAGTCAATAGAGATTCATTAGGCTATTTTGAGATGGAGATTTGGTAAAACAGTAACATAGAGAACCTTCCCTCAGAATGATGACGACAGCCTGACATTAACCAAAGTCATTTCTATGTCATCTACCTCTCTCTTATATTAACAATGCACACAGTATAAGAATTATTAGTGTTGGTGGACAGGTGAGATTGTAGCCAACTGTTACAATGCCAGTCAGCACTGAAAATGAATAACAAGAATGAGTTCCTGAACAAATTCCTGTTAAAAGATCAAGTGATGTTGAATTTATCACTACCTCTGTACTGCGTGCTGTGTATGAAACACACATGAAACACAGTCTTGGTAAAGTGATTTGAATGCACAGGAGCTCTCCGGTCTGGCTCATACGCAGTTGTTTGTCATTATATTCAATGCTTGTCTAAAAATAATTACGATTTGCCGCAGTGGGTCCCTGGAGCACTGACGTTTCATGCGAGTGGGGAAAGCAGCACCTTCTATTAATACTCTTTACTAACCTATACTTTAGATGATAACACTGACCAGAGTAAAAACATATATGGTTTACCATCAGGAGTGGGCACACTTGGTCCTGGAGGGTTGGTGTGTATGCAGATTTTCGTTTCTACCAATTACCCTGGTTCAGTTGGTTTATTGGCTACATAGCCCATGCGGATTTACTTGTAGGTTAGACCAGGGTAAATTGTTTCATATGTGGAGATGAGAACAGTCTTTGGCTGCCATCTTTCCCTGCTTCTTACCAAGAAATTTAGCAAGAATGTTATAGTACATTAAAGACTGTACAGATTAATTAATTAAGGAGAGAAGTTGGTATAAATTCCAGAAAGAGATATGGTCCATATTTGCCCATTCCTGATTTCTCCTGCAGCGCTGTAGATTAATATTCTCCATCACTCTTTAGGAACTTTTGAATCCCTAAAAAATTGGAAGTTCTTTTGTAGGACTGTATAATTACTGCAGATTCTAGAGGCTGGCTAGCAGGCTAGCAGTCACTTCACCCTGAAACCTATCCCGCCAGCCATGGGGGACCACCAGCTGAGCCTTGTGCTCACTGCGCCAGGGGAACTGCACCTCCTGTGCAGCTAGCTCCTCCAGAATGCAGGCCTGAATAAGCACAGGAAGTGCTCTTGGGCACAGAGAAGGGAGAAATGCAACACAGACCTACAGCATTCGTTTGTTCAACTATCAAGCCTTCCCTCCATGACTGCCTGGATGACACCATAGCCAACTGCAGTCTCTCAGCGGGACAATCAGCCATGGCTCAGAATCCATTCGGCTACACATTGCAGGGGGTGTCACTGCACCTGGGAGTTTCAAACCCTTCTCAACTCACCATACCTGTACATCCCTTACCAACAGGCCTGAACTACTCACTTACTGAATTAGCATTTCACATGATAACTGCCATGCACAGAAGGCAACTACATGCAAATGTATCAATGATCCACTTTCCTAAACACTACAGAAGACATTTTTGGATTAAAAACACTGGCCTTTGAGAAGCACCTCATGGCTCTTCCCTACCTTTATTATTACACAATTCCTGAGGGAAAATTAAAAAAATACATAAAAATAAAAAATAAATAAATAAAAAAAACTAATCTGAAAATCTGACAACACTGGGATTAGTGCATAATCCACCATCAACATTCAGTGACAACAACTAATGGGTTCTTGCTGTAGTCTTTCTGAGGTCGTTCTTTAAATACCTCTGCTCACAGACACCCTAAGGCTACAGAGCAAAGCAGCACACACCCCTTTCTTGAAAATCTGCTTCCCAGGGCATTTACATAAAAAATACATACAATACAATGTTCTGGGATTCATGTACCATCTGTCATCTATTTGAACACTCCGAATGTGCTGAAATGACAGGAGAGAGAGGAGATGGGGGTGCCACAGATCACATTCTTCTAACTTTTATCTAGAATGCTGATACAATCCAGATTCTAAGGGAATACAAAATGAAGAAAAATAAAAAAGCAGACAAATACAGAAATGTTTATCATTTATACGCCAGAAATTGCAGCCATCATACACAGCAAGTCAATCTTTCAAGTAATTATCGCCATACCGTTTCATCTGAAGTAGGCCACAATGATTGGGGGATATAATTAGGGTCAGCGTTATTTCAGTCGAAACCCACAACTGACAACAAACATAAATGTTCTCAACACAGATTTTCCTTTCTTAAAAGCTTTACTTAAGCCCCCAAACTTGACAGGAAGCTGAACCTCATCTTGTCCACCACGACTCCACCCTTAACCAAATCCCCCGTGGGGGACATTCATTCCCATACATAATTTATATCGGAAGGATTAAAAGCTCTTTCATATTTACTAAATGAAAATACTTTGAGAGAAAATGGCATGACATCGTACTTAGATTTATGGAGCATTCACAGCCCCGATTTCCTCCTACCTAAATCCCACTTTTGAACAATAACAATGGAATCTAAGACTAATTAGGGTTTGTGTAACCGCCCAGCTAAGCTTACCAATTTACTTCCCGAGCTATTCTATCCTACCTACTGTATGTTGATAAAACATTTGCTTGATGGATGAAGAGATGTACCGATAGCTCAAAACAATCTTTGAGCACAAAACGGAATTAGTTTTCAGATGTTAGTTTTGATGTTTTGCCAGATCAAAATAGAGAACCTTTTTACGATTTAGTTACAGTTTAGCTTATACAATTTGTCAAACATTTACTGCCATTTCCATATGATATGACCGCAGTACTAGCAGGCCAGAAATCTGCCCACTGAGGCGCTTAAAGTGTATCCGGAGTTTTGCACAGGACCAACAAAATAAATGCCATGACAACAATAATAAACGCAATGCCAACTGGCTAGGCTAACACGAGCTGGCTAGCTATTGCTTTCGCTTGCTAGCAGATTAGCCCGCATTATTAAAATATTTCTGATGTATAGTCATGCTCGCCTATTTCATTAGCTTCATGAACTTTCCTAGCGAGCAGCCTAAATGAACAATTGACTGACTACGACAGCATTACTCACAAAGAAATCAATGGCTTACTCAAACATCAATAGCTAATCTGGTGACAATGACGGTAAAAAGGAATCGTAGCTTATAATCATTCCTACTGTAGATAACTGAGCGGAATGGTACTGTAGCTAGCTTGATCGCAGATACAGATTGGAAATTTGAGGGCTACAACAGCTGATAATACTAGATAGTTATAAGAATTACTATTTACAAGTATGAAGCATGGCTAATATGATGTGAACATTTTATTTACCGATAGCTAAGTACCTCGCAAACAAATAATGCATTGAAAAAAAAAAAAAGAGAGCTGGCTACCCATAATGGCAAATCACCTACTCGAGCTTAGTCAGCTATCTACCTAGCGATAGCTAATCCAGGTACCAAACGTTAGTTACCTACCTAAAATGACCTATTTTGCCAAGACCTCGTGAAATATGCACAATATGTGCACTAGCTGTGTGACTTCCACCCTACCTCCCTCCCCCTCTTCTCTTTCGTTATGCGTAGGTAGGTTGCTTGTGGTTTTGTCGCTCTAACGGTATCTCCTCGTCTGCAGGGAATCTTGCTAAACTTTTTTTTCCTGTTAAAGTGACAGACTTCCGGACCAGGGTTCTGAATATCCGCGTTAGTCTGGTGCCGCTCCTAACTAAAGCCTGCCTTATCCGGCGAGAGCCTGTCTATCATATTGTAAACGTGTTCCTCTGATAGGTGGTGTACCCGAGGAGTCCACTCAAAAGAGGAACAAAAACTGTGCTGATGTATAGTATCTAAATCATACATAGCGTACAATATCTTTAGTTTGCTACACAATTATGCAACACTTTTGCATTTTAATAAACATTAATACAAACGTGCTAAATGTATTTGCACTTATGATACAGAAATACCAAGAAAATATTTTTGCAGCATAGGGTTCTTTTCCTTTTTTCTTTTCCTTAAAATTGTATTTTACTAATCTGAGCAATTTTTAATGTACAATCACCCAAGAACCTGTGAGAAAGGAACACAAATGTCCCTAACAGAATACAGTTATGATCAGTTACTCACACCACTGTTGTCTATAATAACAATAAACCTTTCTTACCAGTTCTTGTTCTTCTGTCGCAAAAAACTCAAGTGAGGAAAAGAATTAGGACACTCCCCTCTCACTCCCTCTTTCTCTTTTCTGTCTCTGTTGGAAGTAGCTAATGTACTCGCGAGTCCATTCCACTCTCTCAATGTGTATATATGGTGTTAACTTTTTCTCTCCCTCTTTCAGTTCCTGCACAGCTGTTGAGCCCTCCCCCTCCCCTTTTCTCCCTCAAAAAGGAATGACACAATCCTTCCAAACAAGTTCGCTCTCGTTTGACTTTTGCTCGAGACATGTATATTACTGTGTAAACATCTCTCTCTCTCTCTCTCTCTCTCTCTCTCTCTCACTCACTCCCTCGCTCCCTCGCTCCCTCTCTCTTCTAAAGTGTTCGATATGCTGCAAGGCTGTGTGCCCCTTCGCATTACATGCTCTCTCTCTCTCGCTCTCTCTCTCTCTTTCTCTCCCTCTCTCTCTCTCTCTCTCTCTCTCTCTCTCTCTCTTTCTCTCTCTCTCTCTCTCTGGATTCTTGCAACATTCTTCATTCTATGACATCAACTCTGTCTGCTTTTCCTTGTAAGGTCAGAGAGAGAGAGAGAGGGAATGAGAGATAATGGAGGTAGGGGGTTGATTAGATACAGACTTTTAAAATGGGCGAGAGAAGAGAGCAGACATTACTTGGTGTTTATGGACTTGAATCGACTCAGAGATCTACAGCCATAGGCGCACTATGTTTCATAACATACCGCAGCATTTACACTTAAACCTCTAGCTCTTTTGAATTGAAACGCACATAAAGTTTTTTTTTTTCCATTGTACTTTCAGTGAAGAAGTCCCTTCCTCATTTAATAAGGGCAGCCATTCAATTCAGCCACATTAAAGCCATTGATTTATAGATAGTTATTGACTTCCCCTTCATAAAAAAACACTTTAAAAGTATGTTAAAATGATTCTGCTGTCATTTGAACTTTGTGCAATGCCCATCCAATTCAATAAGCCAGTCCTGAGCAGAACGTAGTGGCCACTGTCCATGGTCACAGTTTTCCTTCATACCACTGATGAGGATGTGAGTAGGTTACAATGAAAGGAGGTCGTTCCACCCATCCTGCACATCTGCTAACTCGGAAATGCATCAATCTGAGTGAGGGATTGCTCTGGGAATCCCATGAGCACCTGAACATCCATGCTACTTGACCCCCATTTTTAATACCCCTTCAAAAATTTTAGATAGTACAATCAGTTACGATTTTTGCATAATATAATGTCAACTTACCACAACATGGAGCAGTTTGGTAGTTGCGTAACCTCATGAGTAAAGCCAGTCTAGTTTCTGCTCTGTTGTTGACTCTTGAGTGTATGTGGCTCAGATAATTAGGTGGGGTTCTGATTATTTGAAGCAAGCAATGTGTTTGTCACCAATATGAGCAAGCAGTCTGTGTGACATTAGTTTGAGTAAGCAGGCTGTGTCACCTGGAGAACTGGAGGGAATGTCTGTCAGAAACTGGGGGCCAACCCAGAGGTCAAGGTTTCTCCAACGTGGAGACAGTGTAAAGCTAGAGGTAGAGATATCTCTCCTGTAGTGAAGGATGATAAAGGAGTTCACAATCGGCCTAGAGGGAGAGGGAGGGGTCTCTGTGAAGGCATGTCGGTGGAAGGAGGGGCCTGGCCAGTAGCAGCCACTCTGGAGTCAGAGCCAACAGACCTGGAATGTGGCCAAGCCGGGTCCCAGCTAGAAAGCATGCAGGAGCTCGCTAGTGTTTTCGCTAGTGTTTTCTCATTGGCACTACAGCAGTCTGCTCATGGCACTATTTTTGATTTTCCTTAATGAGATATTTGTGTTGATTCACAACTAACTGAGTGAAAGCAACTTCTGAATATTTTCAAGTATCTTTAATCACAGTGTGCTGAGTTTTCTTTCAGTCATATATATGCTTTTATACAAACTATCTTTGTTGTACAACTGGGCTGAAAGCAATGTCAGATGTGCGGAAGCTCACACCTGATCACCATCTCGACTGTCTTCCCTCAGCTGTTCACGCACAGATCTGCTTAGGAGACTGTAGAGCGCGGATGGCAGGCCACCGCGTGCTTGCTGGATGGGGTATGTGCAATCCCTCCCCCTCTCCCTCCCGCTGCTTGGTGTATGAGTCATTGTTTGCTCATAACTTTCAGCAAAGTTAATATCCTGATCTTTGCATTGTGTCCAGCCTGATTCACAGAGTAGGTTACACACATATGGTTTCTGGATTACTGTGGCTGCGTACGTGCCCATACAGCTACACTGATGTGGAAACACAGACACATACCTGGATTGAGGTAGAAGACCGCTGAAATCTAAATAAACCATAGCAATTTTGAGATTTACTTAATAAATCTAATACATAGCTAACATCTGTTTTTTTTTTTAAATGCCCTGTTAATGCTATCAGTCATGTTCAAGGGGGTTATGTCTCACTCAATTGCATCATAGATTCCCTGCTCCATATATGGTCTGTGGATCAGTGGATATGGTGGGAACAGTGAATGGGATGAGCCATCTGGGTGATATGAAGTCAGTGAATCCGAGATGAATTCAGGATCTTAGCATGATTCACTCAAACATCACTGTCCTGATATGGTACTACTGAGCTGTCATTTATTAATTGTCCAGTAGATGTCAGTGTTTAATGCTCTCCTCGGTATCACACATCAGTGCCCATGGCAAATTGCTAAACTGACAAATAAGAATACACACAGGTAGACACTGATGCTTGGTAGAATGCCTGGGGTAAACATATAGACACAGACATAGAGGCAGAGAGGGGAAAAGATAGACACAGACACTTAGGGAATCAGACAGACGGAAAGAGTGATAGAGGAATGCAGCCAGATACAGCAAAGTATTAAAGATATGGACAAGCCATTGAAAGGGAGAGAGGGAATGTGGGCAGTAGAGAGGGAATAAAGGAAAGAGGCTGTGAATTATTGAAGAGAGCTGAGATCTCCCAGCTCATACAGCTTTTACCCCTCATTCTGTGTGAGTGGAAATGTACTGTGGTGGCCTGTCCAGCCCTCGCGTTTGTGTGTGTACACGTCCGTACGTTTATGCGTGTGTCTGTGTATGTGTGCATGCGTGCGTGTTTAAGATACTGTATTAGCCTTGCTTCTTGACCCCTTCTTTAGCTTGATGTTGTTGCGTGACACTGCCCACTCTGAGTCAGGGTGCATGCATCCTGCCAGCACTCCTCACTCCAGCCCCGGCATAAGACTCATTTCCTCAACAGGGAGGCTAAGGTCTGCAGCACAGCACAACATGCAATGTACAGCCTGTGTATTATATAAGAGCAATGTAACAGGAGCAGAGTAAACAGACTGGCTGAGACATAAACAGCTCCACCCTTTCCTAATAAAACAGTGTACCTTCCCCTCCAGTGCTCCCAAGCCTGTTTCCTCTTCCCTAAGGAACAGAAGATACCATGAGAGGCCTAGACCAGGGTCAGACAGCATCTTCAGTTCTGTAGGCCAGCACTTCCGTGGGGCCGGCTGGCCCCCCTCTTTCTGAGAGGGAAAAGGAGGTAATAGATCCCATGAAGCCTTGATTAATTCAGCTGGGTGATTACAGGCCTGAGATAGCTCTTTGGTGGCTGTGTGGGCTGGTTAAGGAGTTTACCACTGTCAGGTTGTGGTGTCAAAATGTGAGACATTTGCAAGCAACACACATGCTGAACCACAAATGTTCACTGAACATGATGAAGAAGCTGCAGAGATGTCTGGTAAGGAAAGTGGAAGCAGAGGAAACCAAAAAACAAATTATTCATGAAAGTTACCATTAATATCTTCACATGAGGGGAGGTACAGAGGGCATAAGGTACAGACAGGGACATGGTGCACATTTGTGCACAGAGAAGCAGTTAGCAGGACTACACAGTCCTTGATTTCAAGGCATTTAATATTCTTACCTGTGTCTGAGGTGAAGAAATGAAGGACCCTTTTCAGCTGCTGCTCTCTTCTCTATCAAGTACTTCAGCTGATGGGAGGACTAGCAGCAGTGTCACTGGCCAAGTCCAGATAACATCATTACTTTTCTTTACTTGGTACTTCCTGAACCTGATATGCTGGCAGATAAAAAGCAGAGGTGGAAAACCCCAGTTTCAAAAAATAGAAGTGTTAACATGTATTTGTTTCACCCATGCGCTAAACCAGCTAATTTCGCAAATTAGCCTCCATACCTGGCTGAAGAATTGTGCTATTTAAACTCTGCTGATCTAGTGTATGGGTGGAGAAAGTACATGTTAGCACTTCTCCTTTCTGAAGTTGGGGTTTTCCACTCCTGCCTTTTGTGCTTCTTTACTTTGTACTTTCTGAACATGATACTATGGGTTAAATGTGTTTTCCTTGATTGGGAGCAGTTATGCTGGGTGGATGGGAGGCAGGGGGTGGGGGGCAGGCTCTGCTGCAACACTGACCAATTACAGAGATTAGAGCAGGAGCAGCGCTGGATTCAGACTGAGGCCATGTGTAATCTCATACCCTTCGGGTGAGGGACTCTCACTCATGATAAAGCAGACTACCACCCACTCCCCCAACGCAGCGCCCCCTCCACCCCCACCCCCACCCCCTGACTAAGAACGTGGAGAAACAGACCAGCATGTCAGATTGATTTCTGTGACGGGGCGCTTGCGGGGTGTGACATTGTGGTGCTGGAGGTGTGGTGTTCTCTTTCTCTTATCGGTGTCAGGGAGTATTGTGCTGCAGTGTCCATCGTGATGGCTCAGAGTGTAAATGTCGCGTTTAGCCTCATTTTCACCACATGAATTCATCCCATTGTCCAGCGTAAGCTGTACATCTCACATAAACACACACATACACACTGAGCCAAGTTTCTATATATAGAAGGAGGACAAGTAAGCATCAAAGACTGTTGGGAGTATAACAATACAGAAATGCTCAGCCATGTATTGTGTGTGAGTTACAGATTTAACCCTCCCCCCCTCTGTGTCTCCTTGTCTAAATTTCCTCAGTCCCTCTTCTCCTTCCCAATCCCCTCCCCCTCTCTCTTTACCCCTCCTCCCTCTCTCCTAGAATACTAATTTGTGCATCTCAGCTTCACCTCTGCTTAACATGACTCAAAGCATCCCCCTCTCTCTGTGTGTGTCTCCCTTTCTCTCTACCTCTCCCCATCTGCCTCCCCCCCTCTTTTCTCCATCTGTCCCTGTCTTCCTCTCCCTCCCTCTTTCTCTCCCTCCACCTCAGTGTGTGTGAACTCAAGGAAAAATGATTGACTCCCTCCCTCTGCTGCTCTCTGTCTGCATCGTTTGGGAGGGGGAAACACATATAGAAATAGCACCCATAAATATATAATTCACCACAGAGAGACCAGTACAAGGACACTGAGGTGTATAAATTCAGATACATGAAAACATCAGCTCAAACAGGCAATTAAGTACACAACTCAAATGAGGAATGGCAACAGAGAGAGAGGATGACAAGCCTTTCATTCCTTTCATTGTTTTCTGTCATCAGGACTGAAGGAGAGTGAGAAAGGGAAGAAGAGAGAAAGAGGAATGGAGGGTGGGAAAGAGAAGGAAAAGAGAGAGCAAGAGAGAGAGAGAAAGAGAGAGAGAGAATGAGGTAAAATTAGAGGCAAAACTTAAGTTTTTTTCAGAGGGGTGAAGCAATACTACATTGTGCCATCTCACGATTCTTGTATTGATGTGCGGTGTATTATGTTTGTGCAGTGTGTATGAGCCAAGGAGAGTGAGTGAGGAAAGGGGGAGAGGTAGAGGGAGGGGAAAAGAGGAGGGGGAAGGAAAGAAAGGGGTGGGAAACAGCTGTGCTGCATTGTGGAACAGACAGTGCGCGAGAGAGGGAGACAGAGAGAAAACCCCCATTTTATATCAACACTACAATTTCAGTGATCATCAGCAGCAATACCAATTTCACAATTTACTTAAAATGAAATCATGTCACAAAAAATACATTCTCATAAATGCAATTCATATATATACATATATTATTGTTTTTTTACCGCTAGAAACCACAGCAAAAGTGATTATTTTCAGAATTTTTATTTTTTACTCTAATTTCCAATTTCAGTTTAATTAATGTAATAGCTCTATATTATGAAGGTAAATAGAAATAATAATATCAATAATAATAATAATAATCATAATAATAGTAAAAAAACAGGTATTTCCCTTTCCTCCCTCTCTCCAACCCAGACACACTGACTCACTGACTGACTAGCTGCTATAATACACCAATACTGCACTGAGAGAGAGAGAGGGGGAGAGAGAGAGAGAGGGAGAGAATCACAGCGCAAGGGAGGGAGGGCAAGGGAGAGAGAGAAAGAGAGGGAGAGAGAATGTATGGTGGAAGGGTAACGCTTCCTTGCTTATTTTCAGGGCCTTTGTAAAAAAATCATGGGATGTATCGGCTCCAGGACCCTCAGTAAGATTTCTCTCATTTGCTAATGTTTCTGGGAAGATGGGAGAGGGGTTTTTTGCCGGCCGGGAGCTCGTGATGGAGGAGGTGTGGGTTTGAAGGCTAGCATTTGGTTAACGATGCTCATTTGCAATACTTGGTGAATCGGCTCAGGGGGAGATTTACATGGCACAGTGAAGAGGTGCACAATATAATATTGGTCAGGATATCTGAGCTCAAATGGTTCAAATGTGATACGTTATTGAGATGTGTTACTGTGCATTTATTTTTTTTCCAGATTTATATATACAGCAATGTGTGTGTGAGTGTGTATGTGTATGTGTATGTGTGTGGGAGGGAGAGAGGGATGGAGGAGGAGAGAGGGAGACTGCAACATTATGATAGAGGTTGTTTACAGCGATTGCAGGGAGAGATAGATGGAGGGAGAGAGAGGGGAGTGAAGGAAATTCTATTGTTGGAGATGTTTGTATGGTGTAGTGTTGCACACAGAAACGGGGAGGGACACGGTGGGGAATGGATGGAGAAAGACGCCGACTTGGGAGACATGCTGAATTTTATTGCGGGGGGTTTGGGGAGGGGGGAGAGTACGTGAGGAAATGACTATGTGCAATTCTGTGTAGTACCTCTTGTTAGATCTGTGATGGGATTCCACCAATTTCTGGACATGGGATGAATCCCATAAAGCGTTAATTCAAACTGAGTCATTAGCTCTGTAGAAGTAAACAATGCTACACTATTGCTTCCTTTTGATGTACAGTGCATTTTCGGTAAAGTACTGTATCATACAAATAAGTTGATAGTAAGATGAGAATATTGTATATGTAGTATCATACTAAATCAGATATGATTTGAATATTCTGTGCATGCTGTATTAGCATGAAAGATATTTAAAGCATAATACTCTATAACAAGTTAAGACTAAGATTCTCAAATCATATTTAAGCAAGAATGTTAATGAGGAAAAATAAATTTTCGACATAGTCATAGTATAGTGATTATACAATATCTCTGTAAGTCAAAGCACCATGCAAATTGTAGCACTGTAATAAAGCTATAGTTGTATGATGGAACAATACCTTCTGCATTTGAGAAAACTGGATATTTTGGCAACTTGATACACATGGAAATGTGCAGTATATGATGAAAAATGGTTGTAACTTCTGAATAAGAATAAAGTCAGCAGTAAATGAAAGACCTGTAAATTCTACTATGGAATACATTACAGCAGTGAGGTGAACTGTGTCAAGTGTCTTGGTGCTGTGATGTGGAAGTTGGAGATTTAATGAAACAGAATTATTGTAAATATCTCTGTTTCAAAGTAAAGCAAAACACACTTAAATGTATACTATATGAGAATTGGAAAATTCTCTGCTTCAGTACAATATTAGTACAGTGATGTATTTGTGATTGCTCTAATCTGTGTGTCGGGTGACTGAACAGAGAATGATTAAAATACAGCCTTGAGGTAAATTAGCATGAGTTATGGCAGACTACACTGACCAAGCTGCATCTGTGCCTGCATCATTACAAAGTCTTCAACTAATTTCCAAAGTTTACAGCCACACATAACTTCATAGTAACTCCAGAATAATAAACCATAGGACCTAATGAATATGTTCTCTTGAATCTGCCAATAGCATATGCACATGAGTGACTATGTTACCATGGTAAATATCTACAACATTAACCTCTAACAACAAGTCACAAGGTCATACACACACAGATTACGAAGTTTAATACTGATACCCTCATCCTAGTCTAGGGATCCAGATGGTGAGATTGTGAGAGAGCTGAAGACAGCTCTCGCCTTACCGTCTGGGAACAGCACTTACTGAAACAGAATCGCCAGCACTGGGATGTGGTGGCTCAGACATTGGTCAGATTCCCAGAAGGTGATTCACAGTAGCGTTTCTTGGTTTTTAATTGTTGCCTAAACCCATAGAGCACCATCTTTAACTTTGGACCCATGTTCTCAAAGATGAAGTGACCGGTTGGAAAATATCGGATTTGTCTCAAGTGTTGTTGGGTTTATCTCTGAACTGCACAACTTTTGCTAGGTATATAATGGAGAGTTACAAGCCTGAAACACAAGGTTCTGCTCCTCTTAACACTGCTACTAAGGACGGTGGACATTGTGTTCAGCCTGGATATGCATAGGTTTTCAAGCTACTATTGCCTGACTTCCTCCATGTGAACTCATTTCCCAGGACTGTACTGTTCACTAGAGACTGCAAATGGGTGGAGCTACCATATGCTATCAGCACATGATTAAGGCAACCAAATATTGAGCTTTACAGTGTAGAGTAAGACAGGTGAAAGAAGCCAGTGACTGACAGTTAATTACTGGGGTTCATGAAATCCGTTGCCATTATATCTACCACTATAGAAATCTACACTGAACTGAAATTTATCCTGGATTCTGTTAAAAGAATTGAACACATTAACTTTGTAAACCCTTTTATCTGTGCCTAACTAACATCATATAGCTAAAGCCTCTAAAACATTGGCCCATATGTCCATTAAATAATAAACTCTCAGTTATGCACATCTAAGACATCTTGAGCACATCTTGAAAACGAAATATTTTATAAATCCATGTGATATCAAACTATTCAATGGCAAATTTTGTTTTTGTCTATATTTACAGACTGTATTTACGTGAAAAGTAATGCAATCCAGGAAAATGGCAGTCTTACTAGAGGCTGTAATTCTGCTAAGGATATGCAATGTGATTATGGGCATCTAGAATTGCCTGTGGCTGAGTTTGCAAATATCGCCACTTATTTACTGCACTGTGACAGCGAGAGTGAGGGAGAGTCGCTGGGTGGTAAGCAATGTTATGTTATTTAAATAATGCATTAGCCAGTCTGCCCATGTCCCACCGAGCCTGTCTCTGTCTTGGAGACAGGATTCTCCCCAGTATCGGTCTGTGTGACCGTATCACCCGGCTTCACTGTTTGTGTTTGAACTCTCCGGCTGTCCTGTTCTGTTGAGAATGTTTATGATATTACATTACGGAGGGATTCCCTAGTATTGATTTGATTAAAACTGCTGACTGACTGACAGACACACAAACACGCACACGGTGTCCAACTGATACACTGAATGACGGCCTGACACACTGACTGACTCAAACAGACGCTGCCTGACTGATGCACTGACTAACCGCACCAACACAGCGACTGACTGACATGCCGATTGACCGATAAGCTGATTGACACGCACACGCCCCTGCGCATTGACGCTGTGACTATAAAGCGGGGGAAAGAACAGAGGGATTTGAGAGGTAGGCCACATGAGACCCATGATACAAACAGTGACTCAGAGTGAGAAAAGACAGAGAGAGGATGTGTGGCTAATAGGATCAGGCAATGGAAGTGTGGTGAGCTGAATTCACACTTCGCTATTATTGTTGAGAACACTGATATTGTTAGTCATAATGCAATAAGCATTAACTCATCAGCTTCTCACTCAAAAAATGGCAATTTGGCGTGATTAACAGATGAAGTTAGTGGTTTGGTTTATTCAACCATAGAGTTGTGCTTGTTTGTGCTTCATCCCGGCAGTGAATGACCATGACAGGTTGTCCATGGGGCTAACGTTGTCCAAATGGTTAGGCTACTGCAATACAACAATGCTATTCCAGTTTTTTTCCTAATTACTGGGCACCTGGTCACATGTTCATGACCAATCTTAGAGCAGGAGTGCTTATCATGCATCAGAATTCCCATGTCCATGTCCTCACCTTATCCATTATGAGCTATAGACAAAACCAATCATCAATCAGCTCTGCTGCACAGAATGCCTCATGAACCACAAGCCTTGACTTGGGGTCTGTGCAGCAGCTACCTCTCCAGTGGCAGACACCAGAGAGATACCTGAGTGCTCTTAGGTGTCGGAAAGCTGCAACAACAGTTGTACTTTCACCCACAGCGTCTCCCACCATCTGCACTTCCTCAGCTGTGCTCTCTGTCATGGCTCCCGACCGTGCCACCAATGAGGACACAAGACGAGATGAGTCAAGCTTCAGACTTCCCACCGCGTTAGTGTTAGGATGAACATCAGTGTGTGTCAGTATGTGCCCCAGAATCGCTGTTCGCTGGAGGATAACAAAAAAACAGATGACGTTCCCGTGTCCAAACTGTGGGGATCTGTCAGGACGATGCCGGCTGCGCTGGCGATGATGAGGCCGACGCAGGTCCTCGTTCCGCACGGCCGCCCAGCGTTGCTAGCGCCACGGAGCTGCGTGCCCGTAGGGCGGTATCCAGTGGGAAGGCTTATGTGTGGGAGGAGATCACTGGAGACAGAGCAGGCTCATCACGCGTGATCATGTGATCTGTCATTACTGCTATGTGTGGTGGCCTCGCTGACAAATTCACTTTTAATAGGCTGCATCTGATCATTCACCTCTCTGAAATCATAAAGTAGGCCATCATATATCTGCTATAGGCTTCACTATAGATATCAATATTCTGGGCTGAATATGAATTAAGATGTTGTATTTACCTTCTACCATTAACAAAATAAATATATATATAATTATGAGGCCTATGCTTATTTGTTGATTTTTAAAAACATATTTGAATGAATCCAGAAAATCATTTGGCATACCTTGCTTGGAGAAACAGCAGCTTTACAACTTTGATCAAAGCCATTATGCTGAAATAAAATCTTTTATGATGTGTTCTTCAATAAATGTTTCGTAAACAGGACAAAAATGTTCAGCCTTGAGTCACATCATTATTAAATTAGGTTATGGCTAACGCTCTTCTCTGGGACAGAGGCAACAAAGAGCATTCATTTATCTGTGACCACTCTACAATATGGTATACATCGCTGGCTGGATCTCTTCTAGGTTTGTATTATGGTAGTATGGTAACACTTTCAGAAGTATCTCCACTGGTAGTTGTGTTATGTATCTGAAGGCATGTTTACACTGAAAATTCAGCATAAAAGCTGCACCGCAGCAATTTCAATTCCGGTATATTCCCTCACTGTGTGAAGATGGCTTAAGGTGTTCGGGCAAGGTAGGCAAGAGGATGAAACATTGAAAAAAACATTGTGTGAACCCTTTTTTCCTAGATGACAGTCCAGAAGGAATTTAATCATGGGGAATTGGATGCCTAGATCATGTTGTTGAGCATGTTCATTTTTGAGTTCATTATGGTTATTAGAACATGAGTAGCAGAAGCGGAATTATCAGTGGGTCAGTGTGCCACAGTATCTCTGGCAGTTGGGGACTAGGTGAGTTTGAGCATCAGCTAAGTTCATTTCTATGTCAATATCAGCAGATAAATAAATAAATAAACCAACTCAATTTAACCATCCTCCAGTTTTTTTAGTTCAAATTACTAACTGTGGTCTCAAGAGGCCACACTCAGATTGAAAAAATTGCCCAGAGACCATTCTGTATTTAAAGTTAATTAACAGAGGGGCCTTTGTAATTAAGTCATGTTATAATTAGGATTGGACTATGAGGAAAAAATGATACAATTCATTAATTCATTTGTGAGAATATACTGTAGGTGTTCATCTGCTCTTTCTTGTCTTCCCTTTTCTGACAGATCAAGTCTGGGGCACAATTTTCAGTTTAATGCCAGTGTAACCACTAATGTACAAAGCCCATTCGACCCTTTTTAGTGTTCATTTGCTGTAATATTCTGTCCAGTCAGTTGGGGTGCAGTAATTAGCTATGGTAGAATGAGGTTTCATTAACCCTGTAATGGGTGGAGGTACAATGAGCTGTCGACCACTGACTTTTTTAAGCAATGAAGAAATGTTCTCCTTAGATGTTTGATTCAATTCAGTCCTGTAGTGGTACAATATGGTTGCTTCATCCATTTGGGGTGTCATGAAACCTAATTCTCTGATACTAGAATTAAGCCTCACTCACAAAGTCTGTGTTCTGCTATCCAATCAATTCCCTTGAAGTTTGAAAAAAGGGTTTTAACAACCTATCATTATCCCCTTCCTCCCTTTCTTTCTTCCAGCGGCGGATGGTGTTCCAGTACAGAAAGATGGAGAACAGGTAGGTCAGACTTTTCATTCTAAAACAGCTTAATTGCCACTCTTAGGTTTCCTATTCTGATTTCACAACGTTCCTGCTTTCAAGAAGCAGGTGTCCATGGTATCCCTCAGCTCCAGTGGTGAGGCCTTCTCCATGGCTGATTATGGGAATTTTTGAGGCAAGATGTCCAACAGAGAGGCTCCAGTTTCACAGATGACAAGAACCTCAATCCATGGAAAGAATCTACGACTTATATCACTCCAGATAGAGAAGAGGGTGCACAATGTCTGCAATGCTACCTGTTACAAGAGCCACAACCACAGCTGATAGCAAGCTGGCTCTACTTCCCCCTGCTAATGCTACCTCTCCCAATCCTGTGATGAGATAGCCACTACTTCAGTTATTGATGTAGCACAATACCCAGGCACCACACCACAGCCTCCATTACCATCCCTCTCTGCTCTTGTTGTTATTGCTGCATCTGTCAACACTCCCTCGACCAACGGTACTGCTACCACAACTTCTGTGGCTGTTTCCAGGGCTATATAGATGCTAACAGGAGAAACTAAGAGAGAGAGACTCCATTACTTTAGAGCATATTCACCCTGCTATATAACTATGAACTGATCTGTCTTTCAATCCCTTCCTCTCTCTGTCACTTTATCTTTGATTCTATCCTCTGCCTCTCTCCTTCATCTTCTCTTTCTCTGAACCTTCCCTCTGTTTTTCTAACTTTTCCTACCCACCTCTCCTATTCTTATCCCTTTCTCTTTGGCATGTCCTCGAACCTTTGAATCTGTCTGTCTCTCTATTACAATCTGTCTCTCCTCTTCTGGTCTTTCCTTTTTTTTTCTATTCCTCTGATCTTGCTCTGTACCTCCCTCCTCCTCTTCTCTCTTTCTCTCAGCATGGGCGTACAGAATTTTCATGGGAAGGAATCAATGTAAGTCTTTGTGATTATCATTCCTTCATCTCCTTTTTTCATTTTAGCCACTCCTTAGATAACCTACATTTTATCCCTCACTCCCCTCTCCTTGTCAATTCCTCTCTCTTTCTCTCTCTCAGTACAGTGTTGGTGTACTGTAACATTCAGTACAGTCAGTCAACATTCAGTTATACTTTATTAACCTTTCTCTGTTTCTCTCTCAAAATATCTGTATTCACATGTTTGCAGACCAAAACCTACACTTCCCATAATGCAACTACAGAGCTGATGAGGCAGGTTTTTCAAAAATCGTGATGGGAAATGTAGTATTTTCTAGGCATCTGTTTAAGGGCACACGCTTTGTACTCCTGACAAAGTTGTTTAACTGAATATATTGTATTAACCTGGCATCTTTTTCTCTCTTTCCCACTCAACCTTTCTCTGCTTCGTTGATCATCCTCACATTCCTACATCTCACCTCAACTCTTTTCTACAAAATGTTTTCCGTCACCTCACCTCTTAACTTCTCAATTTCCTCCCCTACAATATTACCCATCCATATCCTGTGTATTACAATACGCTCTCTCCTCTCCTTCTCTCTGAACGTTTTCAACCATCACCCTACGATCAATATCCTCCGCTTCTCCAGCTTTCTATGGAAGACACCACCTCCATTCTTCCTCGCCTGAAACGAAACTCCAATGCCTATGGGATCGGGGCTCTGGCTAAGTCCTCTCTGACAGGTGTGTCAGGTGTGTGTCTGTCATGTGCCTGGTAAACTGACCCCATGTTGGCTCCAGTCCGTGAGGCTTGTCTGGGGTGGATGGAGCCAACATGGCCCCTTGTGGGTACCCTGTATCATTTCCTACCTTCATGGACAATATTTGTCAATGACTACCGCAGTCATTGATGGAAACAATCCAATCCCAATGCAAGAATAAAGAAATACACTACCCACAATGCATCCTCATGTGGCTTGTTGTTTAATAGTAATGAGAAATGCAGTGAATCGTTGTTCTATATGTGAAGTATATTGCATATTGTATATTGTCATGTAATGTAGCGTCCAACCTGTCAGTGTTTTTGTATGGTTTTTGTATGTGGTTTTTTTGTCTCTGAGTGCAGTGTCAGTGTTAATGTAGTCATATAGTGTACAGTGCAGTGGTAACATTTACAAAAAACTCCAAAATTACATTATCCATTTTTATCCATGGTCATCTGTCTCATCAGCCACATTTTTAAGGGTATTAGGGGCAAAATGACAGGTTGAGTGTCAGGATGAATCTAAAACAGTTACCCACCAGAATTTTGCAAAGTATTTTATGTGTGAGACAACAAATACAGTATGTAATAGTTAAAATTATGTCATGTTTGTGTTCCTGTAGGGGAAACAGGTAGGGACGTGCGTAAGGAGCTCTGAAGGGAGACTGAAGGCAGCTCTGTGTACTAGTGCAGCTTAGCACAAATCTTAGTGAGGTGTGATGTCAACAAGCCAAAACACTCTTCATCAATCACCAAACAACTCCATCCACCCCCATACAACCACCAGCATCACAAACACTCATGGCAAGAACAGCCATTGCTTCTCAACCTATCATATTACCCTCAAACCCAAACCATAGCCTCATTACCCACTATGCATTGCCATGTTCACTGAACCATCTCAGTCACCTAAAGCAGACATGGGACAAATAGCCTTTTTAAATGATATTTTAACAGTATTATTGTTTCTCTCCATTTTGTCTACCCCCTCCCACTCTGTCTTCTTCTGTACGCCTCTCTGTGCAAACGGACTACGCTCAGGTGTGACTCGTTCCATGAAGGACAAAGTGACGAAGCCCACAGCGATGGCCCAGGGCCGTGTGGCTCACATGATTGAGTGGCAGAGCTGGGGGATGCAGACCGTGGGGGCAGGGAGCGCTGGCCGCACCAACCTGCACCGCGAGCGGGAGAGGAAGCTGGAAAACGACGCCTACAGCGACCTGAGTGACGGCGAGAAGGAGGCTCGTTTTGCCGCTGGTAAGACACAAAGATGCTGATTTACAATGAAGACATGTCCTACTGCTACTACTTGTATGTTAAATATATTCACACATGGTATATCCATAAATCTGGCTAAATTGCACATGCAAGTCTTAGAAAAACAATACATCAAATATCATACACGTAAAACTAATTCCATCATAATCAATGACATGGTAGACACACTAAAACAAGCATACTCAGCAGTGGTGCTATGTGAGGGATGGAGCTGTGCCTGTAGTGTTCTGTTCTGCTATGTCATTCGGGTTGGCTGTTTAAGTAATTGCATCTGATTCTATTTTTTGAGTGTGTGCAAAAAGCCACAAATAGAGAGCAGTTGGCCCTTATTTTTTGATTCTTTATTTGCTGCAACAAGCACCTCTAAGGAAGAAAAGTGTGCAAGTGTTTTTTCTTTTTCAATAAAAAAGCAACCTTTTATGGCTTCAAACTATGTGTCCCAATTTCTTCCTTTGTGTCATGTTTAATCCAGAGTTACTCTACATTTTGCAATGCACTACAGCTGTTTCCCACCTCTTTTGTTTTCTCTCCCATCCACTTTTCACCCCCCTGTTCCTCTCCCTCTCCCCTGTTTTTCCAAAGCTTTCTGGCTCATAAACATCACACAAACAAAATACACCACACATCAATACAGAAATAGTGATATAACATGGTGGAGTACTGCTTCGTCTTCAAGCTCTGCTCTCCAATTTTACCAATCTTTTTCTCTCACTGTCTGTTCCACCTTATATTTCCACTCACTTCCTCACTCTCTCCCACTCACTCTTTCACTGTCTTCCTGGCCACTCCTGCAGGTGTTATGCAGCAGTTTGCAATCTCTGAAGCAACCCTGTTGGCCTGGACTTCCATGGATGGGGAGAGCCTGAGTGCGGGGTCCAACCAGGGGAGTGTAGCTCACCTCAGCGAGGTCAACCAGGAGAGTATCACCAGCCGAGGTACTGGATTACAAATATGGTTGCCCCTGCATGCTTGTTTACCTGTTTACTTGTTTAGTAAACTGTATCAGGAAAGTGCCATCAGCTGAGATACCGGACTACAAAAATGGCCTCCTCTACAGCTTTAGAATACCAATAAATCAGGGTAAAAAAACATTTAAAAATTGTTTGCAGAGTAGTATAGGTTTCTTCATCACTCCAATAAATTTCAAGAATTATAGCCACATGAACAGGCAAAAGCAATAATTCAATGATGAATAGCAGCCAGTCTGGAGTGTTGAATGAAAATGTGCCATTTTTTGTATTAATTTGTAAGCACCAAAATGATTTTTTGTTGATTTTTTTGTTGGTTTGATTTACATGGTGAAATCTTTAGGGCTAAATTAAACAATCCATATTGAATGGATTGTTTAGATAAACAACAGGTGACTGTTGTAGATTCAGAATAAGGGTTGCATTAAGAAAAAGTGCCAAGTCAACAACATCCAGCAGGACTGCTTGTGTCATGTGTCTTGATAAAGAAGGTATTTAATTTCATTTAATTTAGGCAGGAAGGTCAAATAAGAACTCATTTCTCATTCACAGCAATGAGTTGAGGAGACAAGAGGGGGATTGGAGAGCCAGATTTGCATTATATAAAGAGCAAATTAGCTGATAGTAAATCATTATTTATGATTATTTTCTGTGTCTCTTTCTCTATGCAATGTAATAAACCCCAGCGGAGGAAACCAAGACTGTATTTATTAATTAGCATGTCTGACAGAACATTATATTTAAATGGGATTATTGGCCACAGGCAGCAACATGCTTTGTCATTTGTGAAATACATCCTGTGATAAAACAGAGAAACGGAATTTAGAATGTTTCTAATTGCAGTATGAAATACATACAAATGACTGGCTGTTTCTTGGTGATGTAATGACCATCCTGTGCCCTGCTGATGGTGTCAAATGTTAGAAAAACATTGTACATAGCTAGAATACAGTATGTTTGCTTACACCCAGATCAATACTATATCAAATTATCAACAGAGCTCTAGGAACCTGGCCTTTTCTGAAAAGAGTCAAAAGACTACCTATGTCTGTGGTGGCAGATTGTTGGTTCAGAGTAGAAGTTGCAGATTGTTTGAAAGCCAAGACAGCTCAACACAAGATTTTTTTTGCTTAAGAAATTTGCTGTAAATATGAAGTAGATGTTTTGTCTTTGTCTGTGTTTATGTGACAGTGTTATGTTTTACAGGGAGTTTGTGTGACAGTGTTAAGTTTTATAGGGCATTTTCTTAAGCTTAATTGAAAGCAGAAGTCACTTATGATTTTTTCATGTTTTCTAACAAGTACATTTTAAATACAATGTGGTAGATTTGAAACATTCTTCAGTTAATTATGTATGAGTGATGTGTATTTTAAATAATGAATAAAAGGGGGGAATTCTGGGTATTGTAGCTCTTTGAATAAATGTGTCCTGGGTTTGTGCACCTCTGACCCCTCTGTTTCAGGCCAATCACGTCTCATTGGCAGTTTTATTTGGCTTGGTGTCTTGACAAATTTGGCATCCTTTGGCATACAAAATACATACAGAACATTTTCCCTTCTGTATTCCCATTCAGCAAAAGAAATGGGGGGATGTTTTACTAAGTGTTGAAGTAGCTCAAACTGGGTGGAGCTAGTTCTCCCACACATTTAATGACATGCATTGCAACATTACAACAATCAAACAATATGCATCAGGCTACAATATGCATCAAAATGGCAAGTTTTGCTCTGTTTAAACAGCAGTCTAGATCATTTTGGAGCTAATAACTCTGAGGTTACACGTTTGGTCCCCAGGTGCAGTGCTCCCCTCATGCCCCTTATTGGGATACTTAAGTGTGGGCAAAGCAGTATCTTAAGAGCATATTCTGCATTGGCGAGGTAATAACTGGCTCAGCCTGGCTGGGGAGTGATAGCCAGCTAGTTCCATCGGTCTTGTTGGTCTCTAGTGTCCAGGCTTGGTCATAAACTGAGAATATTCTTACCTTGTAATCCTCTAACAACATGGACAGTATGCAATTAGTGGGTCTGCAGTGTGGACACAAACAAGATTAGTCACTATGTGAATCAGCAGGAAGGGCTGCTAGCAGGAGATCAACAAGTTCAGCTGAGATTGGGCTGGATAAAAAAAATCAGGGGTAAAAATTTTCAAAAAAAGATGCTTAACCAGAAATACTTCAGCAAATATGAAGCCAAGTAACCTGTGTAAAAGGTTCTGGATTAGAGCACCTGCTAAATGGTTCCATGTAGAAAATAAGCTCTCTACCAAAACCAAGCCTATTGACTTGAATAATCTCAGGCACTGCAGTAACACCTTGTTCTCTTTCTGTAATTTCCTTAGACCAGATATTGCACCACTCGTCTGCAGAAGTGTGGCCCCATACATATGTCTCCCAGGGCCTCTACTGTCTCTCCTCTTCTGACGCCTGGGAGCCAATCAGCAACGAGCCCTCGGGTGTGGCCTCTCCTGCCACGGGTTCCTACGTGATGGCGGGTGGGACTGAGGGGTACGATGGGAACACTGCCCACTTCCTGTCTCAGCAACAGCAGCAGCAGTTCAACTTGCAACAACAGAATCAGCTACAGCAAATACAACAACTGCAGCAAATACAACATTACCAGCAACAGCAGCTACTCCAGTATCAGCAGCAACAGGTTAGAAACATCTGCAGTATTTCCTAGCCCATGTTATTGCCCATGTAAACTGCTACAACACAGCCCCATGGAACTCAAGATGTGCGCACTGATGGATTTGCTTCCCAAAACAGTCAAATCTAAGAAACGTTTGTTTGCAGGCAGTATGGTCAAAAGAAGCATAAACAAAGTCCATGAGGACTAAACACAGCTGTAAGAAACGGTGTGTGCTCACAACAGCACAGACTTCAAACCACTTCTATGGGCCTGGCACTGTTTTCTTGCTCACCATTTCTGGAGAAGTTTGTTTTTTTTTGACAGACTCTGTCATAGAATCTGTCCTTGAAATAGACACTATCAGGGGCTTATAAACACCTTCCAATAGAGAGTTCCTGGATACATCCCATCAGGGTGCGCTGCTTTATTTGTCTTCAGTTTCTAGTACTTTTCCATCCCTTATATTAGTTTCCTCTGTAAAATTCAGAATAGTGAGTGTTTGTGAAGGGATTTCTGTAACTTTTAGTTAGAACAATTAAATATATCAGTGGTTGCTTTGTTATTATACAGCATAACAAGAATACTACACCATTCAGTCTCATTTGTTTCGAGGCTGTCCATCTTATGAGTTTATTTATACTGCCCCATATTAACTTATTCATTCACTGTGGAGATTATATTTTCTTGCCTTTCGAATGACTTCACACTGTGCTTCAAGAATAATCCTTGTGTATGTTTCACTATGAAATGCCATCATGGTTTCCCATCTAAAAGCTTTATCCAGTCTATATTATCTGTATAGTCCTGCATCGTAATAAAAATGGCTTGTCTGTGGTTGACAGTTCTAGAGATGAGCATGCAGTCTAAACTTGCCAAAATACTGAAAATACTAATTCACAAAAGTCACTAGTCCACAAATTATTTATGTCCGGTTAAGCTGGAAATGTAAAGTTTAAAATGCATATTGGGTTGTTTCTATTTGGGTTTTTTTTATTCTCTGCTACATCACACATTTGTGTGTTTCTCTCTCCAGTCCATGGAGCATAGATTAGGCAGCGCTACACACTCCCTGCAAGCCACGCCCAACAGCACCATCCACAGCCTGCCTGCGCCCACCCACCCCCCACTCGTCGATTTATGGGGGGCAGGGCAAGCCGATGCCTATCAGGCAGAAGTTGGTGGGTATGTGGGCGTGTCGGCCATGGAAGGAGCAGTAGCAGTTGCTGGGGGAGAAGAGGCGGGGACAGAAAATGCACCCTTACTGGAACAGCAAGAAGAGGAGGAGGTCAAGGTAAGGCCTGTTTAATGAAAAAGGAGACCAAATGCCCATTGATCTCCACAAAAAAATGTAAAGCTCTTTTGAAAAATACATGGGTGTTGAAAAACACACAGGAATGTGTTTTGGATGTCATAGTTTTTGGTGTTGCTTTGGATTAATTTATCATTTACTACGTGCTTGGATATACTCAAGAGACTTTTATTGTTCCAGGAATAGTGATCACCTCATTAGTCACAGGGAGGTGACTGGTCACAGGTGTTTATGTAATTTAATATGCAGAGTGGCAAGCATTCAAGAAAGGAAAACACATATGTGGGCTTTGCAGGCAGTGTATTCCACTAACAGCACTAGTCCTTAGAGCATGCCCTCTGACCCAGAACTGATTCTGATCATGCTTTACCTCTGGAGGCTGGAAGGCCAGAGAGACCAACAGTTTTCCATTTATCGTGGTGTGACACCTACCACCAGCGTAGTGGAACCAGTGCTCCCACCCCCAGGACCGCCCTAACAAAAGAAATCAAAAGAGGCTATTCAGAGTGAGCTTCCTGCCCAATAGACAAAGCGTTTTAAACACAACAGAGCATTCAACCCATTGAATAAACCTCTGACTATGGCACTGCTCAGGGAGGAAAAGGTTTTCCCGCCTCGGCGCACATACACTCCACTCTATCCAATTGGTTGCCTGTGGCAACTGTGCAAGAGGTCTTTTTCAATAGGAACACTATGTTTTGAATGTTGCATCTCTTGAGCATGATGTTCACTCTGGTTGGTAATTCTTCACATGGGAGAGGTTTTATGGGGAGTTCCAGGGGTGCTATCGTATAACCAGAAATAGCAAGTTATGATAAGGTATGCTACAACCCTGTCAGCTGCCATAGTTACAGAACTGCAACCACAGGATTGATGCAGTGTTTCAGTTCATGAGACATTTTATTAAGCAGAAGCTGTGACAGGTGACACTTGCTTTGGAGAATATCTGTGCTGGTCTGGAAAAAATTCCAGACTGAGAGAGAGAGGGAGGGAGGGAGAGAGGGAGGGAGGTGGGAGAGAGAGAGAAGGGGGGAGAGAGCGCATAGCCTATCAAGGGCAAAAAACGTTTGTGTCATCATCATGCTGGAGGCTAGGCAGGTCAAGGCTAAGTCAACATGCCGGTGATGCTCAGGAGTGTTCACAGTCTGCAATCTGCACCTCAGCAGGAAGTTACTGCTAAATAGTCAACAGCAGGCTAAGACCTGTGAAACCACAAATAATGACACCACACCTAGATCGAGACACCACCAAGCACCTTCAACGATGGTTTTTTAACTGTCAGCTTTACTGCATCGCTGACAGCTACCTTTCAGCTGTGATGTCTTCCAGCAGCGTTTAGAGATTGCCTGTGGTAAAAACACTCAAGACTGAAAGCAACAGTGCAGCAACTTATTCCAGCATAACCAAAGGTGCTGCTCTCTTGATATTGATGATGATTGTATTGTGTTATTCATTTCTAGTTAAATCAAAAAGGCTTGAAATTTACTAATAAAGTCACATTCTCTGGTTTAGGGGTGTTCATGGGTTTTTACAATAATCTTGCAAATCAGATCAAGGCCAGTCATGACAAATTCATAAAAAGACACCAAAAACAATAACCACAGTCAAACGACCACAATCCATATAGTTTATACAAAAAAACCATTCATACATAGATACCATTTTTTGTGCATTTTACCTCAGCTTCTCTCCTATTTTCCCTTACCTGATCTTTAACCAAAGTTGTTGATCTCCCACAAGATGGAAATTTCACATAAAACAAATAAATACTAACGCAACAGTGCAGGTCTTTAGACACTTTGCAGCTTGGTTCAGCTGATAGGTGCTTGCTTGCTCTGCTATCAGTACTACCATACAATGAAGCTTCAAATGCTACAAAAATAGTAAGGATGTCAAGGTGGAAGTATCAAAATACATTTCTATTTTAAGATACTCCATGTGTTGTTATATTGACAATTTCATACAAATGTTTTTGCTGAATTTCCATGTAAAAAGGAGGAAGAAGTGACGTTGTGCATGGATCCTGAGCCTGTGACCTTGACCTCACCTGCACCAAAGGAGGATGTCGCCAGCGCTGGGGGTAGCAGTCCAGGGCAAGCAGCAGTTGAGCCTATCACAGAGCGGAAGGCTTCTGACATCACATCCAGTGTATCCCAATCACTGGATGAAAAGACGAAGAGGCAGAAGATGGGTCTGCTGTTGTCATGGCAACCAACTGAGTGACAGGTGTGGGACAGAAACTGACTGGTGTCATGGTGACAAACATTGTGAGAATATTTATCAAATATGAATCCATCCACTATGTTCCTTTCCAGGTATCAAACTCAACTCTGTGAAGGAAGACATTTCAGAGACTATTTAATTCAAAGAAGAAGTGAATTATGGACTGAGACTAAAAAGAAAAAGAAAGGCAGAGGGAAGGAGAGGGTTAAGAGAAAGAGTGAAAGAAAAATGGAGAAGGCCAAAAAAAATCAGTGGTAAGGTGTCACAAGAGAATGGTTGACAGAAATAATAAGTGGAGGAGGAAAGAGGAGAGAACAATAATAAAAGGGACAGCAAATCAAGGATGAGTAATAAACCAGACAACCAAAAGATAAGGACAGACAGAAATGTGCATGCTTTTTAAAATGAGAAAATGGAAAGAATTCCATCAATATATACAATAATAATAATAAAGGTAATGATACATGACACATAATAATTATAATAATTTTATAATGAAATAAAAAGACAATAAATATTGTAAATGTATATGTGTATAAAAATATATATGCCTAAAGACACTAACAAAGTTTGAATATTTCCAATTACACTGATTCCTGATGAAATGGCGACCAACTCCAGACACAAACACACCCAAGTTAACTTTGCACATATTTTAAATAACTGCAGAATTAAGATCACTCCTCTGTGAAGTGATTATTTCATCTGGAGTTCTATATTATCACAGATATATACACTCAAATCTGACTGGCAGGTTTTATTCAAGTATCAAAACCCCCTAGGTGAGTATAGCATTTAATCACAAAAATGAAATTAATCAGGGCAGAAAATGTTAATGGTGTCCGATTGTTGTTGTGCAGTCAAGTACAGTACAGCCCATTCCGAACAGTACAGTTCAAATACAATAATATACTGCACTGTTACTCTGTACTCCATGGCACTGCACTGGGCTGGACTTTACAATGCTTTACATAGTACTGCACAATATTGGATTGTAAAGTGATAGGCTTTCTACTTTGTTTCTTTGGTATGCATGCTGACTTTGACTTCAGTGTACTATGGTGTACTGTACAACACTTGTATAGACATGCACTGAACCATAGTACACAGGGGTGGAAAAGAGAAGTTCCAAAATTTTTATTTCCAGAATTCTATACTTTATTCATGAGTGGTTATGCATAGGGGAGAGTTGGAATGGTGTAATTAAAGTCTCTGTGCTCACATTGGACAGCAGATCAGTGAAGCCAGTTGGAAAAGGATATGACAAGGGACTGCTTCTGTTCAGGGCCTCTTTGCCTTTTTAGCACTAAGGCTCTGGAACCACCAACAAGCAGAACAATCTGGATTTTCCACATCACACTACAGAAACAAGATGGACCCTAACACACTGCTTGAACCAGGGACCAAAAGAAGAACATGGTGATCTGATGCTCTGTGCTGAACAGGAGCTGGAAAATGGCAGAAACTGCAAAAGCAGTGATTCTGCTTTGATCTGGAATGGACGATTCAAAGATGTGAATCTTCAGAGAGTGAGAGAGAGTGAGAGACACATGAATGAGAGGTCATTTAAGGAAAGAACACCAATCAAAAATTGTAAGACTGACAAACACAGGCTTTTAAGGGCTTACGCCCATTTGATCATACATGTGTACATACTCCACACCTTGTGAGAGCAGTCACCACTCCTCCACTTCCAGGTCTTCTGAGTTCTGTTACCAAGCAACAACAATCTATTTATTTATTTTTATATTGTCAAGCTGTTGTTCTGGACCTCCCTTTAGAATGATGATTCCCATTCTCAAGTTCTGTCAACATTTACGGCACGCTGCCATGATAAGAATGGGAACAAAGGGACAGAGCGGTTGTCGCCTGTATGAAAATCATAGAAACTGGGATTTTGAAAGGAAGTTGTATTTATGAACATAAAAATGGGGGAAGTTCACAAGGTATAAAATGTGGCAAACACGTATGACTCTGAACAGGCTCCTATCTGTTCTCTGCACCAATTGCACACAAACACACACAAACATATGAACTGAGCGAGGGACAAACTTAATTGTACTTGTATGAGTGTGCACACACATAAGAGAATATGCATCATTTCAGAGGAAGAGAGGCTGTTGATTTTTTTGAAATATGGAGCTTTTCTTAGGAAGATTATGTGCATGAATCACTGATGAAATGACAAATGAGTAATGACTATGATTATAGTTTATTTGGAAAGCATCTATCACTTTTGATGATTGTGTGAAAAAATATATTGACTTGAATTGATTAATTTATTGATTATTTATGCAATGTTGGAACAATGTTTATTTTTTTACGGAATTGTTGGCACTCCCACCCAAATAAGATACAGTACATATCATTACTTCCACTGGTTTCTAGTGAGCTTGGAGCTGGCCTGGACACTGCTGTCAGCCACATTGAGGTGAGTCAATGTGATGCTGCACCTCTTTGCAGTTTGCTATGCAGTGCAACGCACTGGTGATGTCCACAACATCAAAATGTGCTCCAGTATGACTGCACCACAAACAGGAAAGCTCTGGAATATGATATGTATTTATTTATTTATTTAATAATGAATTTGTGGTGGGATAACTTTGAATCCTGTACAAACTCTGTAATTTGTGTCACAGGAGAGTGCAAATATATAGATACTGACAAAAATATAGACACCCTGCTTTTGAAGCAATGTCATTTGCTGTGTAAAACTATGAGAGGTACTGTATTTTTGATTGCTGACATTTCCATTATCCAGCTGAGCTACACTTGGAAATGCTTTTTTATTTCTGCACCATGTCACGGATGTGAATATTGGTGCTGTCAGATTTTCAGTCTATCCAGAGTACTCAGTTGGATAAATGACTGTTCAATGCATTCTGAAGGCATGCAATTAGGAAATGAAATAAGTGTAATAAATCATGGATGAAAATGTAAATAATATTGCTTCAGACAGGGTGTGCTACTGCTTTTGTCTCTAGTAATGAAAACATGAATGAATAAACACAGAGAGAAGCCAAATTTCTTTTCTCGGATGTTATTAAGGTTTAATAATGTCCGTACTGGTATACTAATTGATTTATGATTTTTGGTTTATTTTTTGTATGATTCTACTGCCATCTTTCAATACAGACTGTCTTCAGGCATGAATTTATATCTTCTTCCTGTTTGCCTTCCTATCCCACTGTCTCTTTACATGTTATGTATGTGTGTCTTTGTACCATTCTGTCTGTCTTTCTGTCTGTCTTTATGTCTGTCAGTCACTGCGAGGAACGGTCTTCTGTTCCATAGGGAGGAATCATAACCTGAAAAACATAGATTTGAAATTCACAAAAACTGGCCAAACTTCATGGCAGGCCAAGCATTTTAAATACATATGATACATGTATATAAAAGAGGAAAAAAATTTTGAAATATGAGTATCTGAAAAATGTATGACCATTTTAACAATGTATTTGACTAATATAATCATGTGTGCCCATACATAAATGTGCATATCCACAGGCTGTAAATAAATGGTTCTTCCACATGGATGTGTGTACCCCTGTTTACCTCTCTGTATCACTCTTTCTTCCTCCCCTCTTCTTTCCTGCACGAAAATACTGCTCCATCCCAAAGCTGCCACTTCCCCTTCTCTCCTCCAGCCAAAAAAACAAACAAAAACAAAAAAATGAAGAAAGAGCAAATAAACAAACAAAACAAAACAAAAATGTTATGCGTATGTGTATCTTTTCTGAAGAAATAACTGTTACCTACCTACCTAATGTGCATTTTCTGTAGAATTTGTGTGGAAACAGTAAGAAAAAAATGGACAAGAAATGTGACATAGAAGTCAACACATTCAAGTGACACTCATTACTCACCTGATATTTTGTAATTCTTTACCACACTGATTCACTGTCCCATCAACACACACAAACCGTAACTTACAATTTGTACAGCAGGGAAATGAACAAAACAGTCTTAGATAAATGCAATATTTATTATATTTCATAAGAATATCAACAATTGTAAGCATCAATATGAATGATCATGACTCTTGTAATCATTATTCCAAAACAATTAAATACATTCATTAGTAAACATACACTGAATAATCTGAAATATGAAGACTTAATCAGTTATCTGAACTTTGATTCACCACCTGATTCCATTTTCATACATTTATGTAACTGAGAAACATCATGGACAAATACGAACAGACAACCACAGATAAACATTGTATATTGATCAACAGACATACTCCAGACAGGCAAAAAGATGCATAGATCAATACTGTTGATGAAAGAAGGAGAGAAAGAAAACTTTCATCCTTTCTTTTGCAGGTTTAAAGACATAGCGATGAAACCTGAGAAACTGAAAGAGCAAAAGAAGGGGGAGTCACTGTCAGAGCAAGACAATCTTTCAGACTACATTTCCCAGAAGCACTGGCACCCCATTTATTCTTCCCTATACTTGTTTATAGAAGTGCATTGAGTGACTCAACTAGGTCCAAACTAAACTGCTCTACATAGAGCGCACCTCCATGTGAATTTCCTGCCAATGCGGCTTAAAGACAATGGAAAAAGCAGTCCTTTAAAAAAAGAGAAAAAAATCCCTTACAAAAAGTCAATTCTTAGTTTACTTCAAAGAGGCTCCTCCTCGCTCTCTCTCTCACCATCCCTCTCTTGTTCCTGCACTGGATGGAGGGTTGAAAGAGCAATGGATGAGGGAGAAGGCGGTGGGAACCCCATCACCCTGTTGCTGCCGTTATCACTGCCACTGCTGCTGTTGTTTGCTGTTGCGCCGCTGCTACTTGAGGAGTCGTTCTCCTCCTCTGGCTCCTCTGGCACCTCTCTTGTTGCACCCTCGATCCACACATCCCCATCCCGTGCCGGAGAGGGGCGGGGGGTGGAAGGCGCGCCCTCAATCCACACATCCCTGTCTTGAGCTGGAGAGGATGGGGGCGAGGAAGGAGGCTGTGGTTGCTTTTTAGATTTCCTGCTGGCATCTCGGAAGCTGGCTAGAGGGGGGCGTAGGCGAACCCCACTGCGGGTTGAGCCTTCAATGGCCTTTTGCAACTAGGAAACAGAAAGAAAGAAAAAACCAGAAATGCTTTAACAGAATGTATCAGAGAAAGATGAATTGGACTTGCTTTGATGGAGGGAGAGAAAGAGAGAGAAAGATGGAGAGAATATTCATTACCTCCTTCAATGCCACGACTCCCACCAGTTTCCCAATACTGGTAACGTAGGCATGACTGAGTCCCAGTAGAGAGAACAGTGTGTGGGTCTAAGAGGGAAAGAGAGAGCATCTCAAAGTTCATCAATAAAACACAAGCTGTTACTCCATCTCAAGCCCTCTCCATGACCAAGACAAACTCAAGATAACCCTTAGATTAACCTGGGATAACCAATAAGATAACTAACAAAGGCTGAACTGGTCTGAGCTCTGACTGCTTTATCCAGGCTTACAGTAGAGAGATATAAGCCTCCGATCCAATGGCTCAGGACAAGGGCCAACATAAAACCGAGCCAGTAATGGTGCAGAAGGAAGAACATGTGGTCACTAATTATGATATTTTTACTGCACGGTTCAGCCTCTTCGCACCTTGTGTAATGAAGTTCTCTCCACCAGCTGGAAGGGGGACGGATCAACACGTATTTGATCAATGTCAATCTCTTCATCCAACTCCGCCTCTTCCCAGGCTTTGATCTGCATCAACCAATCAGGGAGCACATCAAATGCTGTATCATAAAGTTCATCCACCATTTTATGGAGGTATGCAAACAGATTAATGACACAAATAGCATTTAGCAAGATCAAAATAATTAAATTTTATTACAACCCTGGATCCAGTTTTCTTACAGCTGTGTTTGTGCAAAAATGCACTTAGACATACATACTCCTAGTATGTCGCTTTGCAAAAAAGCATCCACTAAATGAATAAATGTAAATGTAAATTTAAAAACGATCAAGTATTATCACCACATTGCCTTTACCTCCTCTGGTGTCATTGTATCAACAAGGGGAGGAGGTGTGGCCTCCTAAACAGGGAGAGAGAAAGTGAGGGTGCAGACAGAGGGAGTGGTGAGATACTCCTTCTCTATGACAAGTCCATATGATCTGCATTTGGTACTCAACCAAGTATTTAATTCTTAAATTGTGCATGAAGAACTGAACTGATCTTACTGTGTAACTCACAGAAACTCACAGAAAGCATGTCCTAAAATATATAAAAAATTTGTATTTTGCTATTTGCTGTTGTATTTTTAAATATTTCCTATTGTATTACACATTGCAATATTCTGAGCCATTGTAAAGTAGGAATGTTTTGCACCACCTGGTGGAACTGAGTTATAAGTACAACTGCACACAATGTGCTCCAATGGGAGCACACAGCACAGAGACCTGCTTACCTGAGGTTCTCTTTCTCTGTCTGTAGAAGAGGAGAACAGGCCCTGTAGAGTTCTCCTTACTGCCTGCAGGGTCCGTTTGTCTGTGAGGTGAAAGGAAAAATATATATATTTTTTTTTTACAAATCACCTCTCCTGGGACTTACACAATGTCAGTAGTCATCACAATGAGGATGAAGAAGAAGAAAAAGAGGAGGAAGAGGAGACTTTCTCAGCTTTGCTAAAAAAAAGAAAAAAAGTAAAAATCTAACTCATGTTGTGCTTCAGAAGCAGTGGCACCCCAGAAACCCTCCCCAAACCCCAAACAACCCCCCCATCCCATCCCATCCCACAAGGATGGCAGTGCCAACAGAAATGCCAAGGGAACTAAGAGCTCAAGCAGGGGTACAGGGCTGCAGCATGTATAAATGTGTCTTTCTGACTCATTTAACCATAACTCAGGAACACTGACTCCGAAGGGTTTCGTTGTCAGCCTCCATGAACACCCACACGCCCAAAACAGGCAGAGATGGCACTTCTGTCACACCCACCAAATCCCCATGGCAACAGACCGCCTTTACCGCTGTAACCGTACCAACACATATGCAGGGAAAATGAAAAAAAAACAATCAAGCCCAGATTCACAACTATAGCAGCTTTCGCAAAATAAATAGGGAAAACACAGAGGCTCACTTGATATACCGAAGGATGATTTGCAAAAAAAGTTTCACGAAAAAGGCTCAGGATGTTTCCATTCTTAACAGACTATGAAAGAGCCAGTTGTCCAACCCTCCTACGCCTGCTGGAAAAGGCCTATGAGCATCCCTGAGTCTGTCTCTACATCTGTTCATGTCTCTCACAGTGCACTGTAACTGCCTGGCCCTCACACAAATGCTTTCAGCTCACCAGATGTTGTGTGATTGGTGGATGGCTCCTGGGGTTTAGGCGCTGGGAGAGGCCCATTCCGCTCATCCTGCAAGGGTATGCTCTGGAAAAACAAACATTTAACAAAACACATTAAGCAACCAATAAACATTTAAAAGCACAACACAATCAGCGACTAACAAAAAGGTAAAAAGAAGCATATTCAGTGCAAATCACACATCCTAACTACACACACACTGTTAGGGATCATTTCAATAATTAGGCACCACCTCATAAGGGGTTGCATTCCTTATGAACCATTCAGAAATTTCTTACAGATCTACATGGCACACCCCAAACATATAGCCTCCTCAGTAAAAGTTTAATGAAGGCATCCCTTGAGGGTTGCTCTACTGAGAAAACACCCACAAAGAACACCCATGTGTAATATTCTGCTTGTAATATTCAGTTTACAAAACACCCATGTTTTGTAAACTGAACCGCGTTAGTGTCTTATTAGATAAGACCACATTCAAGGCAGTATGGGGATAAAATCACTGTCTACTTTGTATCAACCTGTATCAACATTGTAACCTGTATCAACATGGCCACTCATCCATGTCAGTCTTATTAAAGTCTGCCTCTGATCCTGAGCAGCAGCAGGGAAAGCTGTGGTGTGCCTGGACAGGCTGAGACCCAGGACCCCATGCTCAGATATGCTGCCAGGTTCCATTCACAGCCTGTGTGACATCATCCCAGGACACCATGATGTCATCAATGACCTTTATATGCTGTATGCCTTCCAGAATTTCTCAATAACTAGTTCACCTTTGCTTCTGGTTTTAAAAACCAGCTGTGCCATGACTAAGAAATTTCATCAACACATCAAAAAGTTTGTTACTGTAACATTATTATAATGGGGGATACACAAGTAATTTATTTGATGAAGAAAGCAAATATCTGCACTTTAAAGTATACTGCATTTTGTACATAACAGTGATGTTTTGCAGTTCTGTACTGTATATTTGTGTATTATGTGTATTCTCTTCCTCACAAACCTTGTCTCCAACCTCCTCTCCTTCCTCATCCACAAAGGCAAAGGATTCCCAGCTGGCCTTTGACCCCACCCCCTGGCCTTGCAGAGCCTGACTCTGTTGGTGATTGAGGACCCGCCTATCTGCTGAAAGCCACCAATCAGAGAGGGCCTGAAGCTCAGACCTCTCGATGGAGCCCAACAGGATCATAGATTCTAAAGAGAAAGACAGAGATGGGGGGTGGGGGGGTGAACCAAAGATGGCAGAAAAGCATCCTTGAAGGATACAGAGATGCCTAAATCACAGCTGCTTCTGTCAGGAGCACCTGTCATAGTATTTGTCTACTTTTTTTTGTTAAGGAGTTCAGAAAATGAATCGTGTGTAATCAAGGGTTGGAAAGGTCCATTTTATTTCAGCTGGAGGTTTTCTCTGAGCCAATAACATGACAGGTTCCTGAACAGCTTTTCTGACATTCCATTTAAGAGGCTCTGAGGCCACATAAGGAGAATGATGAACATGCACACAGCATGAGACAAACCATTTTCATTTTCAGAGAACATCTGATAAATCAGAAAGACTGAACTCTGCTATGCATTCCACAACTGGATTCTCCAAGTATGTTACCCTATATCAATTTGAGATAAGGCACATGGTATTCAGATCATGTGAATCGGCTATCAATCACTTCAATGCAAGTACAACCCAGACTAAACAAGAGGTTTGGGGCCAGAGCTCAAGTATATTTTATTTTACATGGTTCTCATTCAAAACTAAATGTTCCCACAAAATCAATGACTTTTTTTCCTTTTATTGAGTACATGTTTCTCGTTTGAATTTGTACAATATACATACATATTTCTTTACAAACAATGTATTTCATTACAAGACCAAAGTATGACATGATGCAAACAAGGTGTAGCTTTAATGTGTCAAAAATGTCTTAGCCTCATTTCAAACACGAAACAGTGTTCCTACCCTTTGAGTCCACCAGTGGGATAGTTTTGAGGGTGGTGGACCGTAGCAGATGATTCAGCTCTCTGAAAGTTGACTTTGTTGAAAGAAACTTCAATTTCTTCACCATTATGTCCTCCACAAAAATATTGTATTTGCTGTGTAAGGGAGAAAGGGGTTAAGGAGGCAGCTAGCATGATACATTCTGAACAACTGAATGGCCAATAACGCTCTGAATGTGGCCTTCAGAACCACTGATCCAATGACATACAGTCAAAGCAACCATGTCATAAGTCAAAGTGGTTCTGTGGAATTCAACATCCATCTGGGTTTTTGAAGCTCAGTCCCCTTGGCATTTTAAGGGAAAAAGCAAAGTCTCAGAGCCAAAATGTTGCCATCTTTCCGGTCTCCCCTCACCTGATGTGGCCAAAGCCCAGCTCCGGGAGATAGGGCAGCTTCTTGACTTGGATGATTGAGTCGTAGAGCGAGGGCTGCAGCCCCTGGGCCACCATGTTGGCCAGGATCACTGCCACCATCATGGGCAGGATGTGAGAGATCTGGCCCGTCAGCTCAAAGCAGATCACCGCCGTGGAAACGGTGTGGGTCACCGCCCCTGTCAGTGCTGCCGCTCCTGAGAAAGAGAGAGAGACAGAAGAGAGAGAGAGAGAGAGAGAGAGAGAGAGAGAGAGAAGGGGGGAGGGGCAGAGAGAGGGAGAAGGAGAGAAGGACGATTATTGTTGCTGTGGTTATTTTTCATGCTGCTGCTGTCATTTTGTTATTGTTTGTTTATCATTACCACAGTTTTAATTGTTAAACAAGCAGTACGCTTTAGCAATATGCATTTTCAAAGTAGCTTTGTGTCATGCTAATAAAGCATGTAAATTGCACTGAAATTCAGAGGGGAGAGGTGAGCGAAAGATGCATCAGTACAGGAAGCATCTATCAAAGTCCAAAGGGGTGAAGGAGAAGTGACAGGTGGGTGAAAGAGGAGAGATATTAGAGAATGGAGTGATGGATAGCTGTTAGAGTGATGGTAGTTATTAGATAAACAAGGTTTATGTGGGGGAGGGGGGAACAAATTAAATGGACAGAAATAAGTACCATTAGAATGAAAGGTGCTGGGAGAGGCAAGATGAGAGAACAGAGAATGGTGAATAATTTGAATGATATTAAATGGAATTAAACCATACAATACCTCAGCTGTATTTCAGATTGTGTGTGTTAGCACAAACAGTATATTTTAATTATGTCTGTATTAGTTGTTATTTGATAAATGTGAAACATTTTACATCATAATCAGGTCTCTTTTGCAATGGACATTACTCATTGAGACCTTCAGCTTTTATATGAAAGGTTAGAGAAATACATTATGTTTAATAAACCACAGCAAAAGTGAGAGACTAACCGATAACAGCATACCCTCCCGGCAAAATCCGGTACACAATCCCATCAAACAGAATTCCATTGGGGAAAAGAGTTGCCATGATTTCCCCTACCAACCGTCCAAATGCCGCTCCTGCAGCAGGCAGGAAAGGCGGGGGGGATACAGAGACAGGGAGTCAGGAAAGAGAGAGACAGAGGTCATTTAAACCAACTGACAAATTTGGATTTTCCATCTTAAATTGTTTCCACAGGAAATGAATGAAGAATTAGATCTGGCACAATTTTGCAATAGTCAAACAAAACTTTCAATGGCAACTCTATATCAAACTGATTTACAAGCAGCCTGCCAGGCAAGGTTTTCAATTTGTTTAATACTCTTTACTTATTGTGAAAGTTGTTTTGTCATTGTGTGGGCATCATTGACTGATGCTGTGATGGTGCTGATTGCTTTTGTGTTCTTAAAGGGCACACCAGACTGTATGTACCCAGCTTTGTTCAGCAATTAAGGGAAGTGCACAAATGGCAAATCACATGACACTGATGACCAAGGGCTGAAATTATTTTCAATTCTTCACTGAGTGAAATAACGAAAGTTTAAGAAATATATGTTCTGGTTTTTGAATGTGGAACATTTGAACTATTTTTGCACATATGAATGATTACATTGTATTGTATCATAGTCTTCAATCAAGACATTAATAAGTTGAGTCAGCATTGCAGTGCTGAGGTAGAGTAAAATCCTGCTCTGTGCCCGTACCAGGCCTTTTCAGATAAGACTGGAAACCCCTGCCTGAGGCGGATGCTGCTTGAGAGAGCTGAATCACTGAATACCACACATTTAAAATGCAAACCCTGCATTGCTAAACCTCACCTTTGCCTTGTTGACACTTGAAATCAATTACCACGGTAAGGTTGTGGTACTTACCCAATATGAAGACTGGCATGAAGGCACCTGAAGGAATTGGCATCGTGGTGGAAATGGCAGACATCCAAAACTGAAAAAGGAGCAGGGCAATTAATCACTGGCCTGCAGTACCAAGATCAGCACTTTCCAAAATACACCCCTACCTGTAAATACAGATGAATATAATGTCTCAAAAAATAAAAAAATAATCACTGCGAATGAACCCAAAGTGCTTTTTGGATATTGAAAGACTTAAAAGTGTTTATTTTATTTGACTGTGGGTTAAATTAGTATTTTATCACAATAAAAGATGATTGTTACCTATTGCCTTTGAGATGCCCTGACAGAAATGCATGGTTTTTGAAACATTTAAGAAATTGTTTTTTTTTAGGAAAGATCAACACATTTTTCCCCTGATTCCCTACATGAACTGAAGTATGCTGCCTCAGACAGTGCAGATCTCTGGTTTAGTTCAGTAAATTGGCACGGTGAAGTGGAAAGAATCATGTGAGGGTATCATCCAGCCAACACCAGCAGAGAGGATCAACGGGTGCTGCACCTTCATGACGAAGAAGAGGAGCAGGATGACGAAGACACTGACACGGGGGTGCAGCCAAGCAGAGGAGCGGCCCAGGCCCGGAGGGGGAGTGGTACCCCAGATTTTGGTCCAGGTGAAATTATCAAAGAGGGAATTGATAGCCTCTCTGGGCATCAACTGTGGAACAGGAGGGGTTAAAATAGCAGGCACAGAACAGTGAAAACAATGTGACATTCCTATAAAATGAAACATCATACACTCAAACAGAGAAAATAATTGTGTACCATTTTGGTACAGTAGGAGAAGCCTACAAGCATTGAATAAAATTTGGCTGGGTCAAACAGTTTTGTTAAGCATGATTTTGAAAGTAAAAATGAGAACAGGTATGTTAAATGACTGAAACAAAAATCGTTTTGTTGTGAAACTGTGTCATAATGGTCTCTTCCTGTCATTTCATTTGATCATGTCATTTAATTTGGCTATGAGCATGTAAGAGTTAATGTGAACCCTTCATATTAGCATTTTTAATGTACACTTTACACCTTGAAACCTGGAGGGCTGCTGCTTTTTAGGTTTCCTTTCAATCAGCAGTTAATTAAGACTTTAGAAACAAGGAGTATAGAGTCTTTAGCCAATCAGTGACCAGAGAGCTTTACAAAAAGTACAGCAGATTTAGTGAATGCAGGTACTGTATTTGTATATCTGCCTATGTTCAGTAAGCATTATGCATCCATTTCAAAGACTGTTATGTACGGTAGGGGATGCCTATATATGTGTAAGCCACAAAATGTGAATAGGAAAGACCAGGGAAGGTGGTTTGTGCGGCACTGGTTTTCAAGTATAAAAAATGTTGAGTGGTATGAAAAGTGATTGTAAAAAAATGAGTGAGGTTGAACTCTGACCTCTCCAGCCATGAACTGTCCAAAGCCAGGGGGAAAGGTGAAAGTTGCAATGATTAAAGTCACAGCACCTGGATAAATCAATCGACTGAAGAAACACAAAACAGCAAAAAATGAGTGGCATGAGAAGAACAGCAAACAATCATGACAACAACAAATAACAACAACAACAACTAAACAAGCGACAGAATAAAAACTGCACTGACTATAATAATGGTGATGAGTGAAATGTCATTCCAGTCAGAGAGCTAGTGTAGCAGAGTATCAGGGTTTGCTTTTATTGGTGAAAATTGGCTTAAGTCTTGAGTGACCTATTTGACATGCTGTGTACTCCATCCAGAGCATGGAGTGGCCTGAAAGGAGGAGTCTGAAAGGTATCCCCAGGGCAGAGTAGTGTGAATACATTCTCTGCATATTATGGCTTCTACACGTATGTGTCTTGTTAAACTAACACATACACGTAAAAGCTATCTGTCAAACGCCGGGAAAAACATTTCCTCAGTAGTGTAAACACTGCAGGAAATACACATCACTGATGTCGATCCTCTGTAAGCCAAATACCAAGAAGCCAATTTTACCAATGAAAACAAGCCACATATTTATTGATACTGTTAGTGCATCAATAAAAGCCTTGTATCTCCACTTCTCAGGCTTTCTTTTGCATACATAAGCAGAAAGATGTGATAAGAGCTGCACATTGTCAGCATTATAAAAAAAACGTGTATTTACATTTTTGTCATTTTTATTCATTTTACAGAAAACAAATATCATCAGCTGCACATTGTCAATGACTCATGTCATGTAACTAATAAAACTAAAATTTGTTGATGCAATTTCATAATAAAAAAAGTTTTTCATATTTCCTGAAAAGTTGTCTTTTTGGATATACAAGGTTTTTTTTTAAGGAAGTGGATGATCACTCCATTCTGAGAATCTCAGTCCCCCCTTGCCCTCGCCTCTTCCGCTCTCTCACTGTTTGGTCAGGAAGCGAGTCAGTGCTGTCTGCCTCCTCATGACCATAACCACTTGGCGATTCAGATAGACGAAGAAGGCGCCTAGGAAACCGCATGAAATTCTGTCGGGGGAAGGGGTAAAAAGAGAGAGCCAAAACAATACAACATAAACCCAGAAAGAGCCCAAATGGGAAAACAATGCAATATAATGTAAATATTTGGACTTTTACAAAATATAATATGCATATATATATGTATATTTAATAGAAATTTTACAAATACATACACTGTAAGAAAAATGCAGTTATTTGTTTATTTATATTTTGAAGCTTGACTCAGGTTCCAGTGTAACCACTGCTGAAAAGTAACCTGAAAGCTGCACACAGTTGCTCTCACGTACTCTCTATCTCTCTCTCTCACCCAATGATGGCAAAGGCCGGCAGCTCCTGGAGATCAAAGGGAAATTCCATCCGGAAATTTGTGCGGAAGAGAGCGGTGATGGTAACTATGGGTGAGTAGAGAAAAGGGCTTAGTGGCCAAAATATTGCTGTCCCTTTGAGGCTTTGAAAAATGTAAGGTGGGCTTCTGTGCACTCACCGGCATCTTTGTTCCACACTGATAATACTCTGAATATGAAGGCACTGAATGTCGCAGCAAAATACCCCCTCCAATAGTTCCTTACAGCAAAGTAGGTTGATGTGACTTCAATACTGAACAGCACCCCTAGTGGAGAAGCGAGGAGATGTGTGAGAGAAACCCGAATGAAGAAAGGTGCTGTGCTAAAGCAGTGCAACAACAAAATAATAAATGTGCATCAAAAAAGTTATAAAGAGCTAGGAGTTGAAAACACAGACTATTAAGAAGGGAGGAGGGAAAAGGAAGTTGAGAAGGGGGTAACAAAGGAAAATTAAATGAACAAGTAGGTTACTGACAGGCCTTGATTTAATGTTTTTTGAACAAAAAAGGAACTCTTCAGTGCTGAGGCAGCATATATGATTTGGCAAGGACACAGAGGTAAAGAGGGAGGGAAAGAAGACAATTTTTTAAATGAATGTATGTATTTTACCTCCAAGAGGAGTGCCAAAACAGCAGCCCACCCCCACAGCACAGCCCACTGTGAGAATGTCTGTATAGCCATAGGGGTTCTACTGACACACAGAGAGGGGGAGAGAGGGATCGACACAAGAAGACAGAGGGAATGGGGTAGTGGATGGGGAGAGTGGAGTGTAGGTGAGAGAAAGGATAAAAGAGCATAGAGGAAAAAAGAGGGACAGGGAGAGAAAGTAATGAAGAGCAGGAGGGGAATGGGAATGGACGAACGGATATGAGAATTGAGGAGGGAAAAAGGAGGGGAACGGACAGACAGATTGGGGTAAGGGGCAAAGGGTGTAAGGGAGGAATGTGACAAAGAAATGAGGAGAAAAAGAGAAAAGAAAAGGAGAACGTGAATTAAAAATGCACAAAGTAGTGTTGTTAAACAAAGCACAGAACTGTTCAGGTAAGGAGGAGAGCAAACCTGAACAAAACAGAGGAGAACAGAAGTACAAAAAACTGTTATAAAAGAGCTGATTTCTGGAGAGAGCAAAACCAACAAAGCCTTATGTGCATAGACAAAGAAAGAGAGAGAGAGGGGAAAACAGAGAAGCTGAATGCATAATACACAATTATCCCGCCATGCCTAATGCTAATGAGGCAAGATGCATGATGGGAGGTGGAGTTCTGACTTGCCTCCCACTGGGGCAGCGAAACAGGTGGCCACTCCCACTGCACACGCACAAACCAACAGGTCCTGATTGTGGGCGCTATTCTAGAGTAGAGTTTGCAGAAATAGATGGAGGAAGAAAAAGACACAGACAGACAGGGAGGGGGGAGTTTATTGTTAATATGCATGCCAGACATTATTATCACAAGCTATTAATACAGCGGGGGACAGCCACAGTGTCAACATGTGAGCCAAACCAAAGGCATGAGTAAGAGAATTGTGGAATGGAATCCACTATTGCGAACAACCAACACAACTGGCATGATAGCCAAGGTAGACCTGTGCCCACATTCAAAAAGTGTCTGAGCACAGTACAGGATCAGGCCTCTATTTTTCATATTCTAACCTTACCAATATGGGTTTCAAGGCAAAACTGATCCCAGATCAGTACTGTGAGCAGCACACTTTATGGTATTGACCCCAGACAGCATCGGAACTGTTGGCAGTTACCATTCCCACAACATTCCTGTGTTGCTGTGGGAGCTGCTCCACCAAAAATATCAAAAATCATATCTTCATTTCTTACTCTGAATATGGTCAATTTCCAATGATTTTTTTTTCTTTGAGTTTTAATTTTTGAAAACGATGCATCTACAGTTTCACCCATCTTGGTTCTGGTTGCAAAAAACAGTGCCAACCTAAGCAAGCTAGTCCTGTCTTGATGTGTAATTTCTGTCATTCTGAACCTTACTTATCTTCCTAATAATGTGTGTGCATACTGGTTTGTCCCTTTCATTTGATTACCAAACTTATGCTTCCACATATATTAAATAACAGGCCAAATGTAAGGCGGATCTGGGTCCATATGCAAGCACCAGATAATGGGTGCTGACCCAGGGTCAGGTTTACCCTTGTCTATATCCATTGAGAACCCTAAAGCAAGAAGGATCTTAGATCAGAATTCCTACATCAAAAGTTGGTATGAGCACAGGCTTCAGGCATGATTTCAGTTACTGGTTTTTCCTGTGGTTTTGCTTCAGAATTAAAAGTAATGTATTGACCAAAGATGCACACTTTTATTGAAAAAAAGTGAGTAGGTAAGTGCCCAGAACCCTTATATAATATATATATAAGCTATACTCAAAGTAAGAGCATGTTTAATGATTTTGATTTTCTTTTCAGTGGAGAATTCCTCTTCATGCCACAATGTATAATGGGAATTGTATGTTTTTATCAGGCCTCTGCTTACCTCATAGACACCAGAGAAAATGGACATGATTTTGCTCAGCACTGCTGCGCAGATACTGGCAATGTGGACAAAAGGACCCTGTGAGGATGAGGAAAGGAGGAAGGAAAGAAGAGAGGGGAAAGAGGAGGTGGCAAGGTAGAAGAAAGAAAATACTTAGCACAGGTTTATTTAGGCATATGAGAGAGTTTGCACTGTTCTTTAGGAACTTGTCAAATTATTGAAACTATATAGTACTGGCACAAAATTTAGAAAGGAAATATAAAGACTGAAACATCATAGCCAACACTTTTTTTCTATTCTATTCTATTTGTTATTTCTCACTCTCTAGCAAACAGATCTGACACACAGATGGAAGATAAATCAATGGTCCTCATTCCTGGTCCTGGCTTCTGTTCACAGCTCTCAATTGATACAGATGGAAAATTACTAAAACAATTCAGTTAAAGTACCTTGCTCAAGGGTACAACAGAAGCTCCTCATGTGGAAACAGAACCTGCACATCTGAGTTACAGGCCGAGTTCCCCATCCATTATATTAGTGTGGATGTAACTCTCCCGGTATCCTGGGTCTGTAATGGTTGTGGAATTTTTTACATTTATCAGGCCTACCCCCTATTTGTCTCTGTTGAGACCAAGCCTTTGTTGCCTCAACAATTTGGATCTCCAGCCACAGTCAGTAATGGAGTGGCTGGGACTCCAACACCCAGGATGCATTGCTGCACCATAAACATGAGCCTTTATTCTGTGCATCACCCAAAGGTCTGGTGTTGTGGGATTTAAGGTGAAACAAAATGCAGCAGACCATGCAGTTGTTCAGGCCTAGGACAGAGGACCACTGACACAGAAAGGACAGCTGATGAGACCCACCTCTTTCCCCACTGGCATCCCGCTGCCCAGCCCAGCAGTCAGACCGACGACTTTGGCCAGGAAGGCCTTCAGGGTCAGATACTCCTTTAGCACCACACCTCTGAGGATGGTCTTCAGTTCGGGAATACCAGAGCCTGAGGATCATAAACAGAACAGTGGGGGTTGAAACAATACAGGGATATTCCGAATTTCATCAGCTATTTGAACAAACTGTTTATTGGTTTCATGAACATTATTCTTGCAAATAATTCATATAGAGTGTGCATATTGAGTTATTCTTTTCTGTATACTGCCATTTTACAGGAGATTAGCTTGATTGCCTTTCAATGAGTCAGGGAATAATTTTCTGTTTTTTTCTAAATCTTGTTCAACTGGGGTATTTTAAACTGTTGTTTAATTCCCTGCAGAAAATTCTGACATGGTGAACAAAAACCTGTTTTTAAATTGGCTAAAACTATTCAAAAATAATATTGACAGATTGAATTATTATTTGCTCTAACCACACACTACCACACCCGACTTTCCTAATTATTTTACTGAAAATGGGTCAAATCAGGTGGTGCAGTGTGTGGTTGGAGCAAATACCAGCAGTCCTCAGCAGTTGGAGGTGAATAGCCCCGGCGTAGTAATTACCCTGTGTACAGACAGTGTATTGATGCAGACATAATGAACAGATGACTGGTACACTGGAGAGAGGATTGAGTTCAGCTGTATATTACATGGAATGGAGTATTGATACCATATGGACACATACTCACTGACTGGCATGGACACTACAGTGTATCATTAAGGTATGAAGATCTCGTTCATTAGTTAATTAGTTAAAGAAATTGCAAAATTGAAATGAAAAATAAAATCACAACGTTTACATCTAAGCTTAAATATGTTAGACAGCACAATCTTAATGGTATTACACAGTCAATCAACTTTAACTTGAATCACAGCACAGATTATTCAAGAATTGTCAACCCATTGTGCAACAAGGATAATAAAATAAGAATTAAGAATTCATTGAGCCACAACGTCAATAACAAGCTGTCACCACATGCAACATGATTAAATAAGAGAACATAATCATAAAAACTGTAGGAAAATTAGATAAAATCAGCAATAAAAAACACTGCGGTTCAGCCTCCTGTCCCCCATTTTTACTTGCACAGTAAAATAAGCTTGCGGTGATAAATGGCAAACCTTTTTAAAGTTTTTTTTTTTTTAAAGAAAGAACAGGACATTGCGACGAGGTCATCTGTCATTCACCACAGTACCGTGAACACATTTCCCTCCATACAAAGTAACCTCTGTTCAGTTTGGGTTTTTTCCTGTCTGACAGTAGACAGGAACCCGAGCAAAGGACAGTCAAGTGCAGCAAGGTGCACTGAAGGTTAAAGCAAGCTTTAATTCTCTCAAAGCAACTGTACATCCTCTGTGTTTATGACTTAACTACAAATATTTGTCTAATCTAAACTGTCACCACAGCTACCTACAAACATGATACATCAAACAAGCCAGCCCATTTTAATTTCAGTTCTTCAAACTTAAAAACCTAGTTTAGGTTAGTAAACTTTTCAACATAAAAATCCCACATCAAAAATGGCATGATATAAAATCACAAACTGTGTCTGAATTATTTGAATAGCAGTAAAACATGTACGCCATTTCATTGCAATTAACAATATCTTAGTAATAACAATGCTTTCTAAGTATGGTACTTAGACAAATATAACCAGGAGTTCTATCAGCTTTTTGTCTCTCCCACATGCTATATACAAACACACAACAAAAGCACACATGAACCCACACACCACACACACACACACACTAACACACACACTTGCCCAGGGAGACAGAAAAATATAGGCAGGCAAGCAGACAGGCAGACCAGAGCAGACGGTCAGTGAGGGAAGGGGGACTGGGGAGAGCGGAGATTACAGAGACAGGGGCCGTCACGGTCAGTACACACCGATGGACTGCGGGGCGACCAGGTGGCAGAAGAGGGAGGCAAACATGATGAGCACCATGGGGTAGGTGACCCAAGCCAGGTACTGGAGCAGAACATTCCCGCTCAGTTCACCATGCATCCACTTGTACACTGAATGAGAGACAGAGACAGAGAGGAGGAAAGAGAGAGCAGTCAATGCAACAGATGATGTCGTCTATGTCAGACACTGTCACATCCATTTTTCATTCCTCATCCTCAGTAGTGTTGATATGTGTCTGTGTTTGTGGGTAGGGTAATGGGGTGATGAAAATGCTGGTTTACTTGTTGCTGTGGAAAATTGTGCATTTAGCGGAGGTATCAAACACAAATCAGTGATGCTGGACAGTGTGCTGACAGTATGCTCCAGCAGAACTCAAACCTGGGATTGCTGTCACATCAAATGCAGGAGAATTATGAAAAAGGCCCATTTTATATGAACGAACAAAAAAACAACTCCAAGGTCTGCACACTTCAGGGCAGTTATGCTTTCTGTTATGCTTTCGTAACCATGGCTACCAGGAACATCGATATTCTGAGAAGCAAAATATATTTCATTCTCCTCCCTATGCTTGTTGTGGGTCATGATTTACTGTCTTGAGTATCCTATATATCACCTGGAAAACAACGTTTCAGCATTTCCCATGGCGACCAGGTTTTTCAACCTGTAACTCAGCTGAAGCCTGCTTTGTGGTCTCTACAGCTTTTCCAGCAGAACACAAGGTATTGTGCAGTGGTTAATTAGATAAAGACTGACCGATCCTCCATGACATCAACACAGTCCAACAAATTATAGCATTAATTGAATGGATTAGAGTAGATATTTCTGACAATGGAAGAAGCAATGACATTGATAATCCTTTCCTAAAAAGAAATAAAAACACAGCAGACTGTACAGGGCATCACTATGGATATATCATTTTACACTAGGCAGGATTTCATATGATCAAGTCAATCAAATGGAATACAATTATGATATTTCAGGTACTACAGTTTTTCATCATTTTTCCATGGTAACACCTACTTCTTGTTAACAATGTTAAATAACTAATCATTTCTAGTGATAATAACGAATAATCATTAAATGGATAATTGATACTGTCCAGGTGAGATGGTCCAATGAAGCTACTGTATGTGACATCAACGGGTGACGTCGCAATGAGTTGGAACCAAAACCATGCTAACTGAGGTCTGTATTCTAAAAAAGTATGGCAAGAATCCTGGGAACTGTAGTACCTTGTAGGCTCTTGGCACTAGCATAGTCCATGATCCAGCTGACCAATGCCATGGTGAGCCCCAGTAGCACAAGAAAGATCCAGTCTTCTCCCAGCTTTGTCACGATGTACCTCTGTACCCGTGCTAGACAGTCTGGAAAATCAGACACAGCTCATATGTATGCGTCTCTATCTTTTAATCATATGCATTTATCTTACATATTGACATATATTTTTTAATTTGACAAAGGTGAGGTATCAACAAGCCACAATGCGTTTTTCTACTTTCTATTGACGTCTTTGTTACATTTTGCACTAACGTTAAACTAAAGACAGTCATCAGTATTATGACAATCACCGCTTCACATTAAATCCTCTCTCATTCCAGTTAAGTCGTCTGATCACCTACCTCTCTCCCCCCCTTGCTTCTTACCTTGACATTTTGAGTAAGGGCGGGGTTTCTTCACTGTAGAGGTGTGGCTATGTCCTGAACCAGCTCCTCCACCACTGTGGTGCCTGTGCCCATGCCTTGCCTTGGACGCCTCCCCTGCATGTTTCCTCCACTGCTTTTCAGTCAGGAGACGTGTGGCTTCCCTCCGGGCAAAACTCCCCAGCTGCTCTCTGTACTCTCCATAAAGCTGGGGTAAGCAAGTTAATGCTAACGTTACTCACAGTTCTCTCATCATAGTCATTCATCATAATTGGGCAATATTTTTGTGGCAGCAAATGCATAACAGCAAGCATTGGTTTCATTTCTTTGTTTCTATATGTATAATATGCATAACACTGTAATGTTTTTGGCAGATTAAAGCAGAAGTCTTGTGGGTGTGCTATTGTACATCCCTGCGCATATACTAAATTGCAGATATTAATGATATTTAATTGTACCTGTTCATACAATTTTCCATGCATTGTTTACCAAAATATTTATTTTCAATAATACAATTGTCACAACATGACCACTACACAATAACAAATCAAATAATATGTAAGAGAAAAATTTGCCTTGCTGATGTTTCAGAATAAATACACATGCATAGAGCTGATGTGGTCCTTTTAATGTACTATGCACATGAAAAGCTTGCACTTCACCAGGCTGTAAATCTCAGGTGAAAATTTACATTAATATTTTAATTAATGTGTAATCCAGTATGTCATGTGGCAGACAGCTATGTAGGACCATATTTTAATTCCAAATATTTCTAACATACCATTAGTAATTATCAACATTTGGTTTCCATTCCATTTCCATGTTCCAAACTTTGTAACTGCAACAGCAACTGCCAAGTATTCCATGAATAGTTTAGTGTGGTGTGTCATGAATTTCATGTCCTTTTCAAGCCAGTTGGTTGATTTACAACAGATCGCCTTCATGTAAATCATGTATTTACTTTCAGCTTGTAATGCAGTGCTGTCAGTGATGGCTTACTGCGCAGCCTGGATCTTTGAAGTCTGGCAATACAGAAAATGAAATTTGGAAAAGGGAATCCTCCTTATCTGTAGACTAAGCAGTGGTCCTCAACCATGGAACAGAGGAGCTAGGGTTGACCAGATTACAATAGAGTTGTGTAAGTAATCAACAACCTTTTAATGCTCTTAAAAGGTTCCTGTTTTTTTTGTCCTGATTTCTTTTTCCAAACTACTTGATTCACCATAGCAACCATGTAGGCTTACATGCAGTTTGTGCCTCTACAGGCACCCAGCCTGACCAGGAGCGGCAGGTAGAGAGCGATGAGGCCAATTAACGTAACCGGCTGATCCCCCTATCATCCCCAGAGAGGCTGGGCCAGCTGTTGCCTCGCCTGCTGCGGACCTGCAGCCATAGCCAGTAATGGCACAGCTAAGATTTGAGTAATCACTTAATTTAATTGATCAACTGATCAAAGTGCTGAGTAACAACCAAAACATGCACACCCAGTGGCTCTCCACTACCGCGGATATAACAGATGACAATAAAATACCACAACAGAAAATAACACATTGTTTTAAGGTGGAATTACCTATGAAAAAGAAAATGATAGTAGAGTGGGTTGACAGCAGTTTTGACTAAGGTCATGGGTTATTATAGCTGATTGAATGTTCTGTCTTCGATCTACTATAAACACATAAAGAAAACATAATGGACGTTTTTAATGGTCAACACTGAGGGTGCTGCGGGTAAAATAATTGCCACCATGATTATTTCAAAACTATGTAGCATATGTTTCTCACAGGTAAAATGTGATGGTCACATTCCAAACTGCTATAAAATGAACACTGCCCTGACTGATATATAGAAAGGCCTGACTGCAGGTTGATAGAAAAATTAGTTGTGAATAGGATGGCACTTCATATGCTCAATCTCTAATTGAGCATCTACATGCATTCAGCATACAAGAATAAGCAGATTTACCAGCGACAAATGCATTTTGCCCAATAATTAGTCTTCTCTTAGCCCTTGCTTGCTGTGAGTTGTTGGGCGAGGCATACAGACAGTACAGACAAACTAAAGGCAATTTGACTTGAACTTCACTAAACACCATGTACAAACAGTGGTTAAAAGTTTAGCTAAGGTTTGTTTGTATTTTTACCAAGACCACTGATAGAAATAGACATTTGAGTTATCCATAAAACATGTTATGCTGTTTGTCATTGCACTTGGGAAATGATTTTAAGATGAATGCTCATGCTACAGACTGAAATATCTAGTTGAAAAACTATGAGCTAAGCTGGCCTTTAACTTTTCTAATAAAAGTAGCAAATTTGAAGTTTATAAACAACAATTGCATTTTTAAAAATAAAATGCCTTCATTAAATTTGTAATTTTTGTCCACGGAAAACAACATTTGTTCGTATTTAAAATGAACAAGACATTACAATATGAAGAACCTTATGCCTAAGGACCCATTCAAATAATACTTCCGAATCAGAAGAATTTAGATGTTGAATGCAATGTAGTACCCAGTACCAGATGTGTCACCACATGAAACATGATATTATTAATCATAGATCACCAACTACCTTCAAATAGCAACACATATATATAAACCCAACAGAGGGTTTACAATTTCCCTAGCGGTATTTTCTCACGTTTATCATGTCAAGTCATGCTTCCGAATGAAATTAACAAAGCAATGTACAACATGTATTACAAACAGTTAAGTAAAATCTACCTGCACACTTTGCCTTGTCTTTTTTCCTTAAAACCAGGTTTTTCACATCACATGGGCAATTACAACTGGCATGGTTACACCAAAACTTTGCCAAGCGAGAGTGAAAAGGGGAAAGGAGAGAGAGAGAGAGAAAAATGTGTGCGTGTGTGTTTGCATTAGACAGAAAGACACACGACAAGAATACACAAAGACAGAAATAGACAAAACGGCGCAAGAGGATGGGAAAAAATCCTCCGGGCGGAAGCCGGAGGTCTGGATGTATCACTGTATCCAAGTTCCTAGGATCCCAACTGGACTGGAGCCAGCCAGCCAGGGGAAGAGTCTAGGGCAGGGAACATTCCACACCCCCAGACGCAGCGCACCCCGGTCTAATAGCTCAATCACCACCAGGGCACCAAGCACTGTTTCTATCACATTCTCAGCAAAACACATCCAAACATCAGAGCACCACCATCATGAGAATCTGCCGGACTGCATGCCTTCATGTCTTCATACCTACACTGAGTAAGTGTGAAACTCAACCCCCACCAGCAAAACTTCAATCAGCACAAACATCATCAACACAATACTTAAATAACAACTCATGAACACAATTTTCCGATGTGTATTTTTTTTTTCCAAAACAACAAATGAAATCTTTCAGCCCCATGTCTCACCTCAGCTGAACCACTCAAATCATTCCCATGAGTAAAGGATATAAGTGAGCCTGATATAAATATAGATAAATAGCTAAGGCTCAGGTTTAATGCAGAAATGCTAATGTCATTAGTCCTGCTCTTTTTAGTCCAACAATCCTCATTTCCACAGCCAGACTGTTTCCCCCCCTCTTCTGTCACCACTAATGTCAGCCAGTTTTTGGAATGGAAGCTCAAAAACTGCTCTGCCACTCCTGCTTTTTATCATAGCTGAAACCTGACACTAATAATTTAATGGCTGAGGTAACACTTCAGACTTATAATTATGCCTGGCATTGCAGTTATTGTGATTACAACTATATATACATATACTCAGTGCGGCTATTTATACATTAAACCCTAACAGCAATCACGCAACAATACCAACCTGTTCTTTGGCAGTTCTCATGGGCATGTTGCATATTGAGACACCTCTCCCATCCTGGCATAGCCCTTCCTTGGTCTGACTTTAAAACACGGTCACCATTACACATTAACTGCATTGGGTTATCAATCAGACAGACAGGGGTGGTCTTTATTAGACAGCTATGAAAAATAAAAAAGAGGAAGCTGAAGGTAGAAAATGAAGGTGGGAAAGTCTACCAGAGACAGACACAGCAATGGACTACACTGGCAGTAATGGTCTCCAAGGTCACTATCCTCAAAGAGGGAGCAGTGCTAACCTGTAGGAGGTTGGTAGCAGGTGGGGAGGTAGTAGAAGCAACAGGGCAAGGGAGACCTGTTGAGACCAGTTCGCAGGATCAAGACACTTTTAGGCCTGGACATGTGAATCACTGCATATGAATGATACCAGGGCTGAAATAACCCTACAAAAACCACAACAAATTAACTGTGGCTATGCTTTCATTAAGGCACTAAAGTTGTATGCCAGCTGTCATTGTGGCAATAAGGGCCAAATTTATAATTAAAACACTCAGTAAAGGTCTAAATTATTCAGATGATTTGGACACTCCATTATAGACAGGGAAAAATAGTTTGTGGTTTTACACCATGTTGTCTGTGAAAGCTAAGCATTGTGATATCCTGCCCAATGAATTAGTGAGAGAATTAGAGAGAGTGAGAGAGAGAGAGAGAGAGAGAGAGCGTGAGAAACCCACTCAAAATGTCAGTCATTGATTATTTATTGTTTAGCAGAACAATCTCTGCCACACTTTATCATTCTGTGTTTGTCTAATAACCACTGAGTCGCACTGTCTACAGCTATCCAGGCCCCCCGGCTTTTTCAAAGTGACCCCCAAGCCTTCCTCTGTTAACACGGCCAGGTACAGTCGGGTGCCAAATGACTTGTTTAACATGTCCAACTGTGGGAAATGCACCCAGCTACTGGATAGATGCACACATCACACTAAGTATTGCAGAGAGAGAGAGAGTGAGAGCGAGCAAAAGAACGAGAGCTGCCAACAGATGCAAACAGTGAAGGACAGAGTGACTTTGAGAGTTAATTAAAAAAATAATAATGACAAATTCCTTGTTCCCGGTGTATGTGAGTCAGTGCATGTGATTTTGAGCGTCTGTCAGTATTCACAATATAGCGCTGTCCTCAGTGAGAGCATAATGATAAAATCTGACCCGGTCACTGATGGACAGATGAGGAGATTAGACATTCAGCACCACAAACATATGCACACACACACACACACACACACACACACACACACACACACACACACACACACACACGCACGCACACGCACGCATGAAAGCTTGCTAAAACTTGAAATTCACGGTCTAAATCGACAATAGAATTATTGGGTAGTAATCATTTGATCATTACACAGAACCCATGCTAGTCAACCAACAGACACAAGACATCCAGCTATTATCACTTATACAGTCATTATTCAAATGGTTTACAAGGGTGCCAAGTGGTTTGATATATAACATGACTAGAATCACTTCTTCTGACCATTATCATTCCTTGCAAAAGCATTGTTTTAGGTTGTTGCCAATTATTTGAACCATGTCCTATGGATCATGTGAATATTATGTCTTACCAGAATTTGATCTAAATTGAGGACCGTTTCAAAAGTGTTGATGCGTTCTTTCATCTTCTCCTCTTCTGCCGTATCTATGTCCACCGCCTCTCGCGTTCCTTTTCACTGTCTGTCCTTTTCGGACTCCTTGTATCTCCCTAAGTCTCTCCTTTTCCCCTTCAAAAATTCTAATTACATTGATTGTACCTGCCTCTTTTCTGCAGAAGGGAGGGTAATACAGTAAATTCACCATGACTGACTGGATGCTAAAGTGGGCGAACAGGACACCAGGAGGGACTCAGGGGAGGGGGCAGGTTAATACAGACACTTTGGGTTTGACAATAGCTTGTCAACAGCTCTTAATTCAGCGAATTTCTCCTGAGCCTGTCAGTGTCAGTCCAGTGGCGAACAGGCCGGTCATTGGTTCTGTCGGTGTGCGTGTAAGCCCTCTGTCTGCCGGAGCGTTGTAACACAGAGCAGCATCAGTCAGAACGTATGCACCGTGCCTATATATAACTGCGCAGTGTTGATACCCCGTAGCATCAATCAGTCAGCAACATTCTGCTCCCACAGTCAAGATCACCTACAAAAGACGTTCATATTTCTCCTGAGCAGTATTTCTTGCTGCCGCCTTGGTAACATGCCCTGTGGTTCCCACGGTGGCGGTTTCTTTCTCCCTGGTGGAATCCCTGTAGCCCGTTCCTCAGCTCACAGCCCTTTCACAACTCACTCACTCTCTCTCTCCTGAAACTTCCATTTCCTCCAGCTCCTCTCTGCCCCCCCAATGGTACCCCACACATCTCTCCCCCAAACTTTCTCCCTCTACCGTCTACCTCTCTTCCCTCTTCTCCCTGAACCCCCCACTCCCCCACCCCTGGTGTAACTCTACTCTGAGCTATATTTAGCTTCAGTGTGACCCAATGTTCACTGACACACTTCTTCACACACCTCTCACTATATCTGTTTATCTCTCTATTTCTCCCATCTGCCCATGCGTCTTCTCTTTTCTCTGTCTTCTTACTGCACACCTTTGCGATCTGTTCCCAACAGGCCACAAAAAACCAAATAATTTCAAATAGCAGAATCCTTCTGTTCAACACACCGCTTACAGTCAGTCAGCGGATATGTTAAATCAAAACTAAATTGGATAGAAATACAGAACGTAAATTCAATTGAGGGAATATCAATCCATCACCAATTGTACAGGTTCCTTCAAACCTGGACTGTCAGTATGACAGGCTTCAGCCCCCAAATACACCAAATCTTAGATTGATGATTTATTTTAGATAAAAAAATGCATTTTAAAATAACAAATGTTATATAGCTTTAATTACTCATTTCAATATGTCCAGTAACGGTTGGGTCAGGTATGTACTTTAAATCAATACTGCACTCGTCCACTTTCACACTCTGCTCTCAGCCAGTCAAACTCTGTTCATGTCTGTCTGTCAGCGCAGCTTTCGTCTCCAAGTCCACTTTCTCACAGCGCCTGGCTAGGGGTCAATTACAGCTGTGTGATCTGTAATTGATATAATTGATTATTTAAGTCAGTTACAGGGTCATGCTAACTGTTCCACAAGCCGAAAGCCCTGGGGGGGTACAAGCGTGAGCGTATATTCACAACCCATTTTGTTGGGACACCCCCGTGCCTCAAGTTGCTTATTTTAACAGTATCAGCAAGTTTGCAATTAGAACTGAGGGGAAAAAGTGTTGTTACTGACTCTTGAGTTCTAATTATAACTGACCTATGGCCTGATATGGCATCTCATCATTGTTTTTCCTCATATCAACCCACTTTCAATAGAAATTGTCATCTATTTATGCTTCTGAAAGAATTTAAAATGCTGTTCCCTTAGCCCTGGTCCCCTGGTCACCAGCTCCATACTTCCAGTCTGGTGTGGAAAGGACTGCGCTGCTATGAGAATGAGTGTGCCAGGGAGGAGACCCGGAGCCTGAGTCATCCAGCCTTGCTCTCGAACCCTCCTCACTGCTCACTCTGACAGACACGTCACCTCACGTCAGCCCTCCTCTTTCCCTGGCCATGTCTCTGTTCAACCTTCTCTGGGAGCCAGCCTAAACTCTACTCTCCCCATGTGTATGTCTCATTCTGTAGAGGCCACCAGCATCTGCTGCCTTTCCCCCTACTTGGGAGTAATGAGACAAAACTTAAATAATTAGGTAAAAAATAGTAAACTAAATAGTAAGGTAAATGATTTAGAATGAACGTTTGCTCTTAACTTTGTTTCCACAAATAATAAGTTGTATTTGTGGAAATAGCTCTAACTCCCAGAAAACTGCTTATAAACAAGGAAAGAAGGATAGCAGGAGTGTTGCGTGCCACCTAAATACATTTCACACCTGAATAAGAAGGAAAAGTATTGCAGAAAAGGGTTCAATGGGGGACTCCAACAGATACCCCTTCCACCATCTTCCAGGAGCTCAGAGATCAATTTCTTTGGCATCAGGAAACAATTTTCCAGTTTTTTCCCCTGAACTGGTTCAAATGGGGTTTTACCTGTGATTTTTTTTAATAGCCGCTGGAGTAATTCAGCTGTGAAACTTAGTGCAATGCGTTATTTGAAAAGGCGCAGTATAAAACATAAATACTGATTCAGGTTCCTAGCCTCTTTTCCAAACCAGATCTTAATTGCTTATTTGGTGTCACAGATTAGTACACAGGTCACTCGTTGTTCAAGGCATCAGCTACTGGTTGAGACACATCTCAAAAACCCTCAGGGCCAGAACCTGACCACCACACTACACACAGGAACTTTAATTATATCTATATGGGAAAGTGTCAGGCCAGTCGTAAAATATGAGAAATTTGATGCAACAGATACACATCATATTAAAAGAGAACTCATTTTCACATGGGATTTTTTGGAATATGAGTCATTTACATGACAAGCCTACGGATACAAATATATTTAACAAGTATGATCGGATTTCCCCTGTATATGAACTACATATTTATATCCATGCATACAAGTCACACTCAAGAGATGCACGGATTAATGACTTTTCAAGACCACGTGTTAAAGAACATATTCTGACAGAAAGACGATGGGTCGAGCAACTGGACGGAAAACCTTGACCGGGATCAGAAACAAGTTCTACAAATATCTACGCTGCCGGGAAGACGTGGGAAACTCTGACACAGGTAAGAGAAGAGTCTGGACAGAGGGGATAAAGAGATGGAGCTAGGACATTTTTCCCACCAACAAGGCAGGGATAAAGAACAAAAACTAAAATAAGACTTCTGAAGAACATTGCAACCAGCTAAACATTATTAGCATGGGCAGGTGGCATTAGAGGCACACAAGGCAGTCTGAGTGGAGAGAAAAATGAGTCAGGGATACAGACAGGATAGATGGCAAGCAGTGCACGTTACCTAACAAAATGTACATATATAAATAAAAATATTTTTCCAAAGCCAGCAGGAGAACAGCAAAGAACACTATAGGGGGGAGATAGAGGGTAACAGCAAGGGAGGGAAAGGAACAAAGAGAGACAGGAGAGATAAAACAGCAAGAGAGAGAGAGAGGGAAGAGATACTGACCAGGGTCTGTTGGTATCTCAGAGCCTTCTTTTGCGACGCATCTGCAGCCATTGACACGCTGTCACTGACCCAAAAATAAACGCGCTGACTGTCTCAGCATTTCCAACCTGGGGCAGCACTGCACACACACACACGCACGCACACACACACGCACGCTGTTAACTGGCTGCTGCCGTAGACCCCTCTGCTCCTCCGGTGCAGTGACCCCCAGCTCTATACCCACCGAACTGCCCGCCCGCCCGCCAGCCACTGCCAGTTGGAGGGTCCCCCCCGTAACGTGTAAATGATGAGGCTGCCCGAAACGCATTAGTTTCCTTTATTAGAACTGCAGCTCATCATTCTAGCTGGCTCACATTATCAACACCAACACACCCCCCCACCTTCCTACTCCCCCTAGTCCGTTGCCCCTGGCAACATGCTAAGACCTTGATCACCCATTACATTTTTCAGAGGGTGGGTGGGTGGGCAAGGGTGGGAGGTTAAGATGGGGGAGCAGTCCACCCTGAGGGTGGTCCTTTGCGAGGGTTATGAGGTAGGGGGCGTCCTAGAGCAGGAACTGGTCCACGTGAAAAAACGGCAGCTCCTCCCTTACACCTACTACTGATGCCATGCCGCTCCTCCTGCCACTCTGCACCACGACCTGTTTCATAACCCCATTACCTATATCTCCCATTTATTTATGTCTATTGCTGCTGAACACCGTGATGCATTTCTGACTTTTTTAAAGCTTCTGACGATTTCATTGCCTCAGCAGCAACCATTAACCATCGACAGCACATCAAATGTCTGATTTTTCTCTTCACCTGACCTGCCCTAATGTCAATAAAAGTGTCTTTATTCTCATTAACACAGTCAAAGGCAATGACTGAGCCTGATGCTAATGTAACAGGCTATTACACAATGCATGAGGAGTGCTGCAACCCCAGGTACAATGCCATGGTGTGAAACAGAATGACCATTTAAAAGCTAAAGTCCCAGCACTCCCCTTAGACTTGGGAGATTTGCAGGGAGCAAGGGGTCACAGATTTTCATGACTTTTCAGAGATGAGAACAAGCAGAAGATTGTGCTTTTACATTCATAACAAATTCATAAATGGGTTTCACACGTTTCTATCAATAGAACAAGGGAATATACTGGAAATTAGTTATGGGTAACAGATGAGATATTAGGAAGTACTTGTAAATATTAGAAGAGATTGACAGATAATGTAGTAGAGGCAGAGACCACTGAAGAATCTAAGTATAGGTTTGAAGCAGTTCTGGATTTTCTCTGGTCTGTAGGTACATGATGAGCCTAGGTGGACTGAATGGACTGTTTGCGGTTATGTATTCTCATGTTCTTAGGAGGTGACCGCAATTCTCAGTTTAAAGTCAGTACGGCGCTCACACTGCCCCTGTATCAAGGGGTGCGGTGCATGTCACAGAATACTGCACCCACACACACACACACGCATAGCTAGCTGCATGCTGCAACAGGGAAACAAACACAGAACATGCAACGCACACACACTCAAACCAAAGAAAGCTGAAGGCAAACAGGAGAAAAAAAAACATTTTTGGAAAAATTTTGAAAAAAAACAAAAAACTTTTAATTCTGTGAATTATATATACATATACATATTTGTTGTTTGTTTTACATTTGGCAGTCAATGTAGTACAAAATTGTTTAATTCATAGCACATTTTCCCAGAAGCAACCCTATGCCCCATCACCTCTTGAATAACTTGGTAAGGACAAGATCATGGCAGTAAATTAGACCCAGAGTATTTCATAAGCTCAACTAATATGCATGCTGCATTCCCATGTCCTCAGCTGCCTTGAAATCTGGGTCCTGAAATTAACTTTTTCTATCAATCAGCTAAAATGACTACAAAAAAAAAAATCACCTGCCAGCCAAAGAATTCAAGTCAAATTTGGCCAATTTATTTATTTTTTTTACCAGCCAAATGGAAAATCTACCAGCATTTGGCCTTTGGCTGGCATTCATTTCAGTCCCTGCTTAACACATCCTGGACTGTGCAATGTCTCTTAAAGCCAGCCAGCCACAAGTCAACTTTATTTAACCATGCAATCAATACTGCTCCACTCCAAGAGCACTCCCACTACACTGTAGTAAAACTTCTCCAACCGCTCTTTCATAATGGCCTGAACCAATACTGCACCTTCTTTTTGAAACAACCACATACTGGAGTTTTCTGTGTCACGTTGCACAGTGATGATGTACAACAATGAGGGAAGCACAACATTTAAAAACGGAAAAGGGGGGGGGGAATCAGCACAGTAGAGTCCTTTACAAATAACACAGCACTTTTGGCATATGAAAATACAACAGAATACCATATGGGAGTTTTGTTGTACACAAGTACAATATGCCATAGGAATTGAATTGCTTCCAGGATTGTATTCAACACATCTATGTGCTGCTAACACCACTGCATATAACTAGCAGACCTCCCATAAATTACTGTTCTAAACAAATTGATGAATAATATTTCAATGTTACAATATCACCGTATCAAAAATATACACTTTCATAAACTACTGTGCAATGCAATAAAAAAAATGAATTCCATTACTTTCTGTGCCACATGGAATCCAACCATACTTGACAATTTGGGGAGCGCAGAGCTACTGTCGCTCACAGCAGCATTTCAAACCTGGGCTTCAGAATTCCCCCAGTAGTAATGGGTACACAAACATAGGCTCCACACTGTGATGGGCATCAATGAGGAGTGAAAGACGTTGTTTGTCGGAATGCTGGAAACAGAAGTGTCTAATCTGTCCAAGGGTCTACTGGGGCCTGTTCTCCCCTTTAACTGTCAGTATTCATCTCCACCTGTCTGCAACTCTGTCTCCTTCCACATCTCCATCTGCACCGCTGCAAGGGTACTAACATCATCCTCTATGGGCTGTGCCGAAACTGCATTCCTTGCCATCTCTCAAGCAAATAACACTATAACAGCACCATACTGGTCCTACATCTGTCCTAACTACAAAGATCTTTGTTCTCTCAAGTAATGAATTTCTTCACGTTACTTTTTTTATTGGAAACATCTTACCCATTACTTGAACAATTTAAATTTCACAAAAACTCATTCTCCCCAGTGAAGATGCACTCCAATTTGACCGGCTTGAAGTGAACAAAGACATAATAAAATGGACATAATGACCATTTCCCAGAATGATTGCAAAAACGGTCTATAAAAGTCACATGACTTAACCTCAGAACTATTCACCACTTCTTTAGTTATTTAGCAAACAATGCTTCCATTGAAATTTATCTCACTCATTTTGACAAAAAAATATTATACACCTATAGGGAATGAAAAAACCTTTCTCAATATTGATATTTTCAAATGTGTGCTGCACTTGAAATGGTCCTTTCGGAATGTGTCCCCTGCCCAGTATAGTGTGTCCTGTTTCCCACACTGTAAACCATACAGTGCTACAGGACAGCTCTCTCACTTACAGACTGAGCTACTCCAGGGACCATGTGTTACATGTCATTGGCTTGTGCCAAAACAAGAGTGGCTAAAATATTAAATGGTATCCAAGAAGTTTCAACTCAAGCAACACCAGATTTACCACTCAGTTTCAAGGCCACTGTGCTCTGTTGTTAAACTGGACTTGGGCCATGCTGAGCATTACAGAAAATTACATTCTGGGCCTCAAAGCCATGGAGCACAAGCCAGCTTAGGTCCAGCTGAGGGACGAAAGCATTCCAGAGTGTCAGGGACATCAGTGTGCGCATCAGTTCATCAGGCTGTGTGACACTCAGCCAGGATGCCTGTCACAACAGCACCAGGCTGACAGGAGGAGAGAACCTGCTCCAGTGGGACAATCCCAGGTCCACGCAACCCCCCTGCCGGCTCAGCTCTCAAAACTGACAGTACAGTGACGACGAGAGACAGAAACTCATGCTCGCGGTCCCTGAACGCTATGAACTTAAAACACTCTCCTATAGAGAAGACTACTCAGAAATACTGGCTATAAAAGAAGAAATTTACAGAGCTACACAGTAGGTAGCTTTGAAGTTTCTAAATGACATTTCTCAAGCTTAAAGCACAGAAAACTATATCCCCCATTCAATTCCACTACCATCAGATGTGTTTCACTATAACTTGCTGTAACTACCTAAATAACCCACATCCACTCTCAAACATCTTGACCAGGTGAGAGCACACATGGGTTATTTACAGTCTTGACTACTACAATTGTCTACTGAATACCACTGAAGCTCTTCAGTGAAGTTCTCCTTTATGTATAACCATACATTGGCTAGCCTTCCCCAATTGCTCTGCGGTTGCAGAGGGCCCCAAGGGGAGGGTGTACTGTTGTTCCATGCATAAACCATTTCCAGTTACATGTAATTTACACATTATTTAAACAGCATATGGTTTGTCTATAAAACTGCTTAATATTGACAAATTTTAACATTTAAAACCAAATGAAAAACAAATTAAAATATTAAGAAAGAATTTGTCACAAGTTCCTAACACTTAGCTTTGCATATAAAATTGTTTTTAAATTATTATAAAAACAAACCCAGATTTCTGTGCCATTATCAGGGACATTTTATAAAATATGGTGGAAAAACCTAAAATCACAAAATCAGAATACAGTGCATTCGCATTTTACGCAAAGATGTGGTCCTGAAAAGGCTTGCGAAAGCAAAATCATTACGGGGCGTTATGCGTATTTGCGTATTTTAAGTTCGCGTAAAAAACGAATGCACTGTATTTTACAGTGTTGGATGTGCAGATTTCCTTTAAGTGTTACAACTATCCAACGTTTTTGGAATTGGCAATAAAAATGTACAATTATACATATAGACAAGGTTCGCACACGCTACATTCAAATGTTGCTTGATGAGTGTGTGCGCACATGCTCTCGTGCAGGAAGAACACACCCTATGAGTTGATCATTCCTGGGGGCAGTACTTGGGGAACAGGAAGAGGTTTTTGCACAGGGAGCTGGTGAATTCGGACATCTCCTTACAGCGATGGTAAGAGGTCCCTGGAGCATACCCCTCCCTCTCCTTGATGCGCCCGTTCACCTGTGAGAGACAAGAGGGTATGAGAAATAGGGTTTAAAACTGGGAATGCATGACCTAGGCATCAGCACTCACCATACAGCTACACTGTCTAATACCAGATGTCTGAGATGGAGTACCATTGAGGGCCATGTGCATGTTGGTTTTTACTCCATTCCTCCACTATTGGTTATAGGACTTCCATTATTTGCTAAATTAGCCCAGTTACAGCTACAGTACAGCTGCTAAAAAAAAAAAAAATGTGTCTGTACTTAAGTGTCCTTAGGCCTTACTTGTACTTAAATGTGTATTCATTCATATTTCAACTAAAGTACTTCTGAACTGAGCAACTGCACTATTAGGTTATATATTAAATATAGAGCAGGTGTTCCCAACCCTGGCCATGGGAGAGCAATGAATGTCAAGTTTTGTTCCCACCAATATCATAAGATCATTTAAAATATACATGTTTCAGTTCCATAATTTTGAAAATTCATAAAGTTTAATGACAATGCAAGATGGGCTAGTTACTAGCTAACTAGTTGGCAAGGTGGGGAGGGCTGGGTGTAATTGTACATTTGCACAGCTTGGACAATTTTTCCCCCTGATAAAGATTTATATCTTCTTATAAATATCCACTAAATTGAACTTGCTCTGAGGTCATGTTCAAAGTAATCCCAAACAGGATTGTGGTATCTTCTCCTTCTTATTTATTTATTTTTTTTACACAAGGCTATGCATGGTGGTATTTCTTCCTTTGCTAATGAGTGAGCATGAGGTGCAGATTGATTTGCTGGTCTACAGTACATCATCACCATCTTGTGGTATAGTTAGTATTCAGCAGAAGGAGGGGAAACATTTTCCAGCTAATATCTGTATTAAAAGTGGATAAATGTGTGCTTGTGTAACATGGTAACATCTATTTCACCCAGTTTTGTAAAATAGATTTTACCATTTTACACAAACACACATGTAGCCAACAAGTCAAAGCGCAGTAAATCCCAGTTAATTTTAGTCAAATACAACTACACTACCGCTTCAATCATGGAGCAGATAGTGTGTCAGGTCTGAGAGGCCAAAGGAATGACAATATCAGAAAGAGGCAAAGATCAGAGGTTACCTGGACCAGGATGTCAGCAAGATGAGTGTCTTTAGCCCTTTGCCGAAGGGCTGCATTCAGTTCCTGGATGTACCAGGAGCCCCTCTTTGTGTTCCTCATTGCTGCTGTGCCTTGAGACACAATAACCAACATCAGAAACTGAGTTAGACTGTAGACACACACAGACACACATTAATGTACAAATATGCAGGTATACATACACAGATTGACACATGCATGTTCAAACATATAGACACATGTACACACACAAATGAGCATATAAACACATAAATGCTCTGTCTCTCCCACACAAGCATGCACACGCACACACATGTGCACACACACAAAATACCTACATGGCACAAAAAACCCCTCACAACGGTGCACAGCAGGCTCCTGCCCTCACCTTTCAGAGTGGCGAAGCCACAGATCATGTCCGAACGCTGGGGCAGCTTCATCCTCTCTCTTTGTCTCTCCTCCCTCTCTCTGCTTTCCCTCTCCCTGGCTGCATCCCTCTCCTCACACCCTGGGGACTCTGTCCTCTCATTGCCATCAGTCTGGTCCACACCACAGTCCATCTCCTCTGAAAAGGAAGATACAAACACACAAAGGGTAAAGGCCACAAACACCTTCCTTTCTACAGGGCAGCAAAGATAAAGCAAATGGCTATGAAGGAGAGAGAGCCAGAAAGGAGGAAAGAGAGGTAGAGAAAGAGAGGCAGAAAGAAACAGATGGGAAACAGGAAATACAGACAAGAAGTAAAAGACAAGCAGAAAGGAAAAGACAAAGGCAGACATGAATAGAAGGGGACAGGATGGGACAGAGGCAAAAAGGAGGGATCAAGTCAGATTACTGATAAAAAGTATGATGCAAAGTAGCAGCAGACAGAGAGGGCAGGGAAGCTGCTCAGAGATCCTTCCACGCTTGACAAAGAGCATGGAAGAGAGAACTTGAGTCAAAGAGAGAATTCATACTAGTCAGGTTACTGCAGTTTATGTTTGTGGCAACCTTTTTAAAACTTAAATTAATTTAACAAATTAAATCACTGTCACTTCCTGGCACTTCCTCACTCCTCAACAGCATAACGAGACTCCCCTCCCTTTGCAGATTGAACAGCTGCTGAGCCCAAGCAACCTCAGAATTGGGATGATTCTGTGTTGAGAACGGAAAGCCACAACCTCACTGACATGAGGTGGAGCTTTCTGTCCACATCACTCAGTCATAGTTTAAGATGAGCCTACCTCCCCTGCAGGCCTGGACAAAGAATATCTTGGGTTTGTTCTGAAGCTGAGGGCAGTGAGCATTGTCAAAAGACTGAAAAACCCAGTCCAGCTGAGAAAGACAAGGTGTGAAGACACATTAATTAATATGGTCTCATATGTAACATCACATAATTTCACACATAGACATTATGGAAAGGTTGAAAAAATTGTAACCAGCAGCTCAGTTATCACTTGACACATACCCAACAATGACTTTTGGAGTGCACAATGAGAAGCACTTACTCACCTCTAGGAGCTGTCCATCTGAACCATATACGGCCCCCTCCACCCCATGGGAGAGCAGGCACACAACACAGCTGTCCACCATCCGATGATCCGGCCTCCTGGTGAACTGCTCAATGCAGGCCCGCATGCCCTAGGGGGAAGGAAGAGGGGAGGATAGTGCTGTAGGTGTTACCATGTTACACTGCAACAGAGCCCTGTTAACAACTACACCTGAATATGGCTGACAGCATCCCTGCCAGATCTTAACAGAGTCAAGTACAAGCAGCAGCTTGTAGAAGGTTATCAAGCCTGCTGCAAACACTTATCAAATTCCTTCACTAAAATGTGTAAAATACAAAAAGAGAGAGGAATAATAATAATGACAACGATAATTAGAAACATACTCTAAACAGTAGCAAATATTTTCGAAACAGGAGCTAAGAAATGCTGAACTTCATTCAAGCACACTGCAACGGAATAAAATTACAATTGTTCAAGGCTAGACTAAACACTTATGTCTTTTAGCAAAGAAGCCCAAAAACATGATAGACATCATGACACCGCATCTATTTTGAATTGTCACGGTGAACAAATGAACAATTATCTGACATGCAAGTGAGCCATTTCAGTTGTACATAAGGTAGCATGACATGTGCAAATGAGCAAACATAATAGTACTGAAAGCAGCCTGGTTACTGTGGTTACTAATCTAAAAGATGTATGCATGGACAGTGACTACCAATCACAGAATTAACAGGCAGACATTCCATGCCTCAGGCACACTCACTGGTATTAGAACTGTCTAGGGCAGGAGAGTACAACCTTACATACAATTTTACTCAAGAGCGTTCAGTGTGGCAGCAGGCTTTTATCGCGCAACAGCACTGTCACCTCACTCAGCTAATCAAGGTCTTTACTAAAGTCCAAAACTGCTTGATTATTTGACTCAGGTGTTTTAGTGCTAGGCTACAACTAAGGCCTCCAAGAAAACTGGTCAAAACACCACTCATTGATGTATGTGCGAAAGCAAAAGCACTGTGAAATTCAGTCAGTGCACTGGCCAAATAATTGGCAAAAAATCCCACTTTCTGCATGCTATGGGCTCCAGATTATAGCAGGTCGTGTTATGAAGCTTCATCAACACACCTGAGCAGAGAGATTCCTATGCAGGGTCACAGTGTAGTCCAGCTCTGTAAAGACTTTCCTCAGCACTTCCTCATCCACTTCACCCCCAACCCGTCTGTCCAAGTCGTTAGGAAGACCAGTTGGAGCCGGAGGGTCAAAGGTCACGTTGCTGATGACAAGGGCTAGGCCCCGAGGACTGGAGACCATCCTGTAGGACTGTGGACAAGCCGGTTAGGAAGCAGCCATGTTATTCCAGCAATGCAAGCCCACAATGAGGCAGTGTCTTTCAGCAGTGTGAGAGAGAAACATTGTTCCTGGCAAGACACGGCCAGAGCCGAAAAACTCGAAAGCAAGGGATCCCTGATCTTACTGAGGAAGGGCTGGTGTGGGTGCAGGCTTCTGTCCAGCACTACACCTGATTCAGCTGATCTAGGTCTCACCTGAAGACCATGATTAATGGGATCAGCCTGCACCCATGCTGAACATATTTAGTATAAGTGTCCCCAGCTTTAGGATCATGTTCCTCCTTCCTTCTTTCCCCAGGCCTATATGGTACAGACAGGTAAAAACAATAAGGCAGAAACCTTGCCTAATTAATTAGAGTCACTTCACATCAGTACAATAACAAAAGAGGAGCGCAATGGAAGGAGGAAGATTATTCAAGAGTATTTGGCCACACAACAGGAGTAATGACAGAATGAAGGGGTTTTTAAAAGCACGTGAAGAGGTGAGGCTCTTACCTGTTGATAATGAGAGAGGTAGAAATCATGAGAACAGGGAAGCACAGCACTGATGCCTGGACTGTCTGCATCCAGGCACATCTCCAGTGACTCTGAAAACCACAGGCACAGCCATTACACACAGTATACTTGTGAAAGTATCTTACAGGTACACAACAAAAGATGAACTGTGTATTTACAGTTGAATTGTGAGGCTGCTCTCTACAGACCTTGCATCCTGGCTCTCTTGGGCTTGGCTGTATCCTGCATGGGCAGAGGTAAGGGAGAGTCCACACACCTCTGAAACACACAAAAAATGCACTTATTGATTAGAGTGGTCAGTTCCAGTGTTGCACTACCATTTTATTCAGCATGAAATGGTTGTGGAATTTAAGGTAAACACAAAGCATCAGAACCTGCAGCTTTCCAGCACCAGGAATGAGGCCCACAGGGCCATATATTGTATGAATAGGCCAATCAATATGCTGCAGTATGGATGTGTGTGCTGAAGCTGTATCACTATCAAGCTCACTGTCTGGGCAGAAGCAGTGCTAATGCTCAGTCCAGTTGATTTTAGGCACTTTGTGTGTAGCTCACCTCTCTGTGTTCTGTCAGCATCGCACACAGGTGCTCCTGCTCTGTCTCTCTCAGCGCTGTGCAGAAGCTACTGAAGGCCTGGGGCCCTCGCTTGGGCAGGAGAGACAACAGACGCCAGTTCCTCTTCTGGGAGGTTGTTTCTGCCTTTAAAAACAGAGATGACATACAATGTTCATTTCTGTGTAATGGACAAAATTACATTATTAGGTGAATGGTGCATTGTACATGGAATATCAGAGATGATATATGAGGATTTCCACAACTTGAAGCTGTTGCACCAAAGTGATTTTAACTTTACACTGCAAAATGGTGCACTGAATGCAACCCAAAAGCACATACAAACGATCAAACAAACACATTACAGTACTCACCAGAATGCTCTCGGCCATGCTGTCAGTGAGAATGCCGTCCGCCTGCAGCATCTGAATCAGCAGCTCATCCACCACCATCTCTTTGCATAGTGACACCGAGCGTTTCCTCAGCATGTTCTTGTCACGCTCCAGCATCCCACAAGCTCCTAGCATCCTATGTATGATAAGTCAAAACGCACGGCTCAAACACGTCGACTTGGAGCTATGGGGACAAGCTACGTTATATAACGCTACAGACCACAAATTTATGAGTACTTACAGTTATGAATATTAACAAGTAACTATAACACAGTGCCTAATACTGTAACGTGTTACGCAAAATTTAACATGCACATGACAAACGCCAGTGTAGCATCATACCTAACGTTAACTTGCGACTATTACCACAGCTTGCTAGCCAATGTATATCCACGCTAACGCCACCAACCTGAACATTCATGATAAGCTAACTGGTTAGCAATCATCTGTCTTCACTAGAGACAGCTAGTCCAGTGGTGTGTAAAAAAGCGGTAACTTTTTCCAAATTACTTGCAGGAGAGAAGTTACAGCCGTAAACTAGGGTATCTGACATATTATGCATTATCTAGTAAACATTATCTACCTATATCGATACAGGTGAACAGTTAGCCAACAATAGCCATCTTAAGCAGTCAGACAGTAACAAAATAAACATGAGGGGTAGTTACCTTTTTGTAGTCTCCTTCATGTAGCTAAGTGACGGATGAGAATGTGGTTGAAGCACAACCGCTACCTAGATTCTCGTTAACCTTTTCCACTTTGGCCCCCTAGAGAGCAATTTCCGCCAAGTTTTTACTAGTCCCACATAATTGAAAATATCTCAAAAACTACTTGTGATACTGCACACACATGGGTGAGAGCTTAAAAGAAACGTCAGCTAATCTGGCACTGTTCTCTAGCTATTAACCGCGTCTAAACTAGCCAACTAATGGTGTGACAGGATTTTGAAAAATGTATTGAAAAACGTTAACATAAGAGGTGACGAAAGTTTGGGAACTCTAGCTAGCTACAATGTAACGAGTCCATCGTTAGCTTGCTACCTCTGCTATCGGCAAGCATTCCTCAGAACAAGCAAGCAAACATCTAACATTCAATCAGAGCTTAATTAATCGGTCAGCCGTTACGTCTGCTTTACAAAAAAAATCTCATAGATAACCAAATAACGCTACAAAACAAATTAAACCTTTAGTCAAAATAGAAAACAAAGCCATTTGCTAACGTCAATTTGGTCATTTTGAGCAAGAGAACTAGACAGCCATTAAAGTGTAAAAATGCAAACAATGTTATGAATGAAGGTACTCTCCTCTTTTTCTAAATTTTAGGTTTTTTTGAAGCCATACAACTCAGATATTACGCTAACTTTATCAGTTTATCTAGGATACTTAAATTAACAACAACGCATCCGCCTCAAGGCCACTTCCGCGCGAGCAAAGAATGGGAGGGGTTGGAAGGTCTTTTTGAGCCCAACCTCTCAGAGTTCAACTAGAAGTTGACTGACATGTCCGTATACCAATACAAGTCATTGAATAAAGGGGTGGGGCGGATGAAGGAGGCGGGTTAAGGGCATACAATCTCGCAATCAATGCATTTGAATTCGAATTCCTGCAGAAAATAAATAGACAACCAATGGCGCAGAGAAGATCCCTGACTGACATTATGTGCTATGAGCAATAGAAGCCGATAAGAAAAGGCGGGATTATGCAGGAGAGTAGGGAATGTGAAGTCCAGCACTGTCATTAGGAGACAGGTACAAGTGTGCTGTGTTGGACAAGATTGTTGTCCTTTTGATCAGTATTATATTAATATACTTTAACATGAAGATTTTAATCATTAAACGGTTTTATTTTCCTGCTATATTTCTACAGGTATCCATCCTTCATATTTGTCCTTGTGTGTTAACACCTCCTTGCTTGACAGACATATGATAGACATATGCACTGTGACAAATAGCAGGCCTTTCCAGGGTTTGCTGGGGAACTCACAACTCTGAACTCTCTTTTGGAATTCAACACATTTTTCAGCAAGATTCAGACTGGTGACCTTTTTACGCATAGTGTCTAGACCTCTTCATTATCAAGTACACTACTCTGATCTAGTTTTGTGAGCGTGAGAGTATTGTTGAACTGACTGAGAGTGTCTGAATTTACAAGTTGCAATTGACTATCCAGAACTGAATAAATTAAAAGCCATGGTGTGAGTTATCACTTTGTTCATGAGAGACACAAACCCTCTCACTTATATTATGGACAGTATTAAAGATAACCTGAAACAACCTGCAAGTCAAATGTTATTAAAAGGCTGATTAAGGCTATTAAAAGAATCTACTGTCACATGTTATAATTTTCTCAATTTTGAAAATCATTTTCAGTTCCCTTTTTTGTGTTCTGTGTCCTCATTTATTTGCCACCCTTCCTCCCTCCCTCTCTCTCTCTATCTTTCTCTCACTCCTGCTGCCTTGGTCTCCCCTCTCTCAGTGTGAGTTTTCAATAATTGATGGTTTTTACTGACTCAAAGGGTAACAGGTCTAAAAGCTGATCTTTCATTCAACCAGCCTCACAAGCTGTTTCCAAATACTGAACCTCCCCATTTGTCTGCCAGTGTGAATGTCTGAGAGTGTAAGCATGTCTGACCATCTCAATGTATTGCAACATAAAGGCAGGTGTGTGTTGTGTATATCTGACAACATCTGTTTCTTTTTGCCCATGGAAGTGAAAGGGTTAACCACGTCAGGCTCCGTAACAGCAGGACAGAGGAAAGGAAGTAGAGAGATTAAATGAGAAAGAGGCAGGGGGTAGAGAAGAGCGAGATTGAGAGGGACAGAGAATTTGATTCAGTAATCATACTGACTGACAGCCTGGCTGACTGATTCAGCTGGACTGAACAGCACATCAAGACTGACACAAGAGAGATGGAGAGAGAGCGTAAAAATGACAAGTTATTTTCAAGGAAGAGAAGTTTCACTTTTGGTGCTTATGGAGGGTAAGTTGCTTTGTGATGTATGCTGAAAAGTTAAGTATTATAATAAACGATACATGAATGACAGATTCTGATTTGTGATCAATGATTTAGCAACAAAAAATAAATTCAACAGTTGTGTCACTTTTTTCACAGGGTGGACAGGTTCATTTGCTCAAATGAAACACGGTGAGTAACATTCTCTTCTTGTCTGTCAGTGCATGTGTGAATCTTATTAATAGTACATTGATAATATGTATTTTCTTTCTTAATGGCTAAATGGCTTGCAGCAGACCAGAGTCCATAGAGCACAGTATACTGGACATACTGGACTCCCCCACTAATGAAGCCAAATCTGTCCTCTCTACAACCACAAACCAGAGGGTAACTGATGACTGTTATAACATTGATTGTCCTCCTTTTAACATGTCAGTGTTCATATAATGACATTTCACGCCTCTTTTTTACATTCCAGACTACAGACCTCTTTGAAATAATTGAGAAGCTCCAGGTAATTCTGACATTGGCACAATGTAGTGATGTAATTGAGGTTACCAGAGCCCTCTGTCATCAGTCTCTCTCTGATATCTCCTTTCTGATAGGGAAGCCGTCTAGACGAACAGCGCTGCGCGTTCCCCCCTCCACTCAAGGTAAAGCGGCTTGACTAGCATTGTAATAGTGATGTCAAATTCAGTGATATGGAGAGCACTGGTTTATATTCCAGCTCATTAATGTCACCTGAACTGGTTCAATTATTCATTCAGTTGTATGCATGCAAATCTGTGTCAGAGGTCAAAATTTCAGTGGCAGTGGGAATTTAAACAACAAAAACATGCCATTTCATTTATGTACAGTATGTGCAAACCAAGAGGCCTAATTTAGAAAACAAAGGAGCGTATGTTTAATTGTGAGCGGAGGCTGGAATATGACCAAGCGAACACATTGCCCTAAATGGCACTGAGTTTGACACCACTGCATTAAACAATGACATGAGTAATATGTTACTGTCTTTGCTTGTGATAACCTTCTCCAAGTCAATGCTTAGTTGTTGCCTTTACACTTGCTTAAAGGAAAGAACAAGCACTGTGTTACATGATGGCATATTACACATCAACCACACTCATGTCACTGTAATCTTGCTTTGAAATACAGCTCTTAAAGATGAGCGGCACCCTCCCCTTGGTTCTCCCTCCAAAATCAGGAGGCTATTGGATAGACCCTCCCTTTGAGAAGTTTGTGGAGACCAGCACGGACTCTTCTGCCCCTGGACTTGGGAAAGACAGTTACGACATCATAGAAAGGGATAGTGAAGCAAAAATGTACAGGGAATTCTTCAAATACAAAGTCAGTCTAAAACTGAACATCTCATTGTTTTTCATTTTACAGTGTATTTTTGTGCCTGAGAATGTCAAATGGCTCATTAGCTTTTAACACCACTCTCTTTTTTAGTATCATCATTCATTCACAGCAGTCGACCCTTCTCTGGGATCACTTGTTCTCTCTGTTTGTTTGGAAGAAGAGGAGAAAAGGCTCAGAATCATACTGAGGTCCATATTTATGATTTTATTATCAATCTCATCAAAACAGCCTGTGGCCCACAGATATGCCCTTCCACTTCTAGTGCTAGTTTAAGAACTGTAGCAGCTTACCAACTACAAATTTTGCTCATCCTATCACATTCACTATTGTTGGTAAAAACTGTTGGAATTCACGTAGCTGCTACTTAAAGCCTCTCTTTCATTGTCTCTGGCTCTTAGAATGAAAGACTGCACTCTGCATGGCGTTTTCTCTCTCTGTCTCTTCCCACAATTCCCTTCTACCGTTGAGCTGGCCAAGGTACTGCACAATTACACTGGCAGATGTAGTGCCATAGTTCCTACTTTCACCAATAGCGTAGTATTTGTGAACATACCTAATGATTAACCTTGCACCTTGTCTTATGTAACAGAACATAACTATGAAGTGTTAATAATACTTTTTACAGACAGTATGTTGTGCATTGAGTCTTTGGTGGAACTATCGTCTGTAGTAATGAGCATATCAAGTTTGATAAATGATAACAGATTTTTTTTTTCTGGTAGATGCTTTGTGACTCTTTGACTGTGTCCCGATTTGAAGCAGTCAGTTACCTCAAGGTATTCTCTGCCCTCTCATAATCGTCTTGTAATATGAAAAATTCCATATCACCAATTTTATCTCTCTTTTTTTAATTTTAAGTTTTTAATGGAAAATTAAAGAATGGCCTGCATTTTCTACAATCTGTTGGTATATTTCAGAGTGTGAAATTAGTTCACTTTGATGAATAATTCTAATTATTAGGTGGTGAGTATGATGCTTAGCTTTGGTTGTTATTCTTTTTCTCTCACATTTAATATATTTTTAATAATTAAATAAATAATATTTTAATAAATGAAATGTAGTCATTCAAAGTGATATTTCCATATACATAAATTTCCAGGTACCATGTTCCTTTTTTCAGTGTTTCATTCATTTTAAAAAATTGAATAGTTTAAATGGATGGAATCCCCAATTACTGTTAATTGCTCATATGTGCTATTCTTTATTACCCTGAATGTGTGTACTTCTTTTCTGCCCCCCACCTATTATAGGGATGAGCTCTTGGTTTCTGTGTTTTGATAATTTTGTTTTTTTTTACATGTTTTCTTCAATCCCTTTGCAATCATATTTATTCTCCACATTTATTATTGCTGTCATTAATATGTAGAATTACGAAACAAGGCTTCATCAAATGTGCACATACCTCATGATTTTGCTGTCTCTCCCCAGGCTCCAGAACTCATCACAGCATTTGATGAGCACAGAGTTTCACAGAATTTCAAGTTTGGTGTGCTGTACCAGAAAGAAGGCCAGGTAAACTTAAAAGCTAATCCAGAACAGAGAAAAATAGGACTTGCTTTTTGTTTTTGACATTTACATTCTTCTCTTTGTGTCTGTTTAGCTGACAGAAGAAGATATACTTAGTAATAATGAAGAAAGTGAAGAGTTCCAAGATTTTCTGTCACTTCTGGGGGAGACAGTAAAACTACAGGGCTTTTCTGGGTAACAAAGTCAGCAATACCAAAAGGCATAAGTAGGCTTTCTGTACTAGTGATGTCACCATTTGTCCAAGTGAACTGGTTCAGACTAGAATGTCAAAATAACTCAGAGCTTTTCTGCAGGCATCCTACTCAAATAAAACATTTCACAGTGTTTTGTGTCTCTTTCTCCTGTTGTCATTATCATACATGAAGGCTTGTCTCAATTTATATGGAAACCGTCAAGGATTAACTATTTGTTACTTATCTCTCTCCTAGGTTCAGAGGAGGTTTGGATGTGTGTCATGGACAGACAGGAAGTGACTCGGTTGTCACTTCCTTCTGTGGGAGAGAAATAATGTTTCATGTTGCCACCAAACTACCCTACACAGAGGGTGACACACAACAAGTTAGTCAAAGTCAAACAGAAGTTTGGGATTCTATCCTTTGGTTTTCTTTTAGATAATTTTAAAATCAAACAAATGTAGGCTGAGCATAAAGTAAAACCCTTCCTTCATCATGTTCTTTTCTGTTTAGCTACAGAGGAAAAGGCACATTGGGAATGACATTGTTGCATTGGTGTACCAGGAGGGCCCCGCCCCTTTTATCTCTGACATCATCAGCTCTCACTTCCTGCATTGTTTCATTGTTGTCAGGCGGGTGCCAAGAGGAGGTGGCAGTGAGGAGACGAAAGGTGCAGCTTTCCAGGTGAGAGGAAAAACAGGCAGAATAGTTGTCTCATGGTGGATGCATGTAGTTGAATGTATAGAACCAATTAAGGGGGAGTTAATTGGTTGGAGTGAAAACCTGCTGTGAAAAATCAAGCGATTGTTCATAGTTATTTCACACCTATTACACCTATAATAATCTGATTTCCCTTAATTTTAATATCCCGTTTCTCATCAAAAGGTGTCAGTCACTGCCAGAGAGGATGTGCCTCCATTTGGCCCCACGCTCCCAGATCCACCAATTTTCACAGAGGTGATATGCACAATTTTTATTATTTGAATTATAACAAATGATACATTGATTTGTTAAATTCTGTCAAATCTGTATACTGTATGTGCATCGGTGTTGTTTAGATTGTTAGTGTGTATTAGGGCTGGGAGATATGATGGAAATCTATATTATGATAATCATCTGGGCTTTTCTTGATACTGATAAACATCACAATGTGTATCAACAAGCATAAATTGCAATTTTTGAGTGTCACAAAAGTTTTAGAACTCATTACAAGAGAAAGGTGCCTTATGTTTTGCTTGTTATCCTGACTTTCGGCAAAAAAAATGGATAGCACAATATCGCATAACATAAGAAAATCATTGCATTGTGATCAATTGAAACTCATTAAACAATCACAATGTGTTATCGCCCAGCCCTACAGTGTGTTAATTTAATCCACGCTGTCTCTCCCGCTCTCCCACTCAGCGCTCCAGCTTCAGGGACTTCTTGTTGACCAAGCTTATCAATGCAGAAATGTCCTGTTATAAAGCAGAGAGATTCAACAGACTGGAGGTAATCAGAACACTGCATAATCCCTCCGTCTCCGCATCGCTGCATTACATAGGTGGCGCAAAGCCCAGTCATCGTGTATTTTTGTGTAAATCTCTCTTTCCCTGCAAGCTTCGCACTCGTTCATGTCTCCTGGAAGGACTGAGATCAGAGTTATCCTCACAGTCCCAGTGCATGCTGGGAGACCAGCCCCAACCAACCTCTCACTTTCAGATGGGGTTAGGGGTGGATCAGAAGGCGGAGGTGGTTTCATTGAAAACTTTAAGGTAAAAAAGTTATCTTCCCCTTAAATCTTGTGGACATTGCTGAATGAAACATATGCTATTTTACATTTTATATACTATTTCATATCTCACTTTCAGAGAGCAATCAGGGTGCGCAGTCACTCTTTTGACACCCTGGGGGTTCCTAAAAAGGCCGGTGGAGGAGGACCATTGCAGAAGCCTCGCATTCCCCAGACTGTAAGCATATCTGGGCAGGACTTTCAAACACAGATGGCTCTATTCTGATACTTCAGACTCATGTCACAATGAAAAAAGTAGACCATATTTTATTGAAAAATTAGTGCTTCATTTACTTAAAAAACCCAAATTTCTTAAGCCAAATGTATACCCTACACATTCTACAAGCATTCTCCTCCTTTTCCTATGGGAGAAACTGTGATGAAGTGCATCACTCAGGCTGGAGCAGTGCCTCCTGTCTGTGAGACATACACACATATTCCTATGGTACAGAGCTTTCTAAACCAATCAAAGCAAGGCGCTTAGCAATTATGACATTGAAAGTAGCAATTAACCTGCATACCATATGACTGAATATACAGTATATATGAATGTAAAGTTTTTCATTTGACTGGCATTTTAGGCATCTTCTGGAGCAGATAAAGAAGGAGACAGGTGAGACATAAAATACACACATATGGACATGTTTGCCCAAATAAAACTTTTATATTGAAATATATTGGTCCTAAAATTGGATCAAAAAGGATTTAGAAAGCGCATTAAAACCCAACTGTGCTACCTGCCTACCTACCTTTCTTTCACATGTGTCAGTCTCTTCTCATAAAAGCCTGTCAAGAGACTGTATGACAAATGGAATCCTTGTTTAGTGACTTCTATGTATTTCAGTGAATCAACCACCAAGCAGTCAGGACCCAACACCCAGCTGAATGACAGCCCCAGCTCTGCAGATGCTAAAGGACAAGGCAGCCCACAAGAGGAAGAGTAACCCAGAGTAAATTCAGACTCATTGATAGGCCTGTTGTTTGCACTCAGTGGATGGACCATTGAATCCCATCTTATTGTGCAGTCACTCTCTCCTAATATTAATAAACAATGTGAACTTATGTCAACTACTAATCCTCATTACCCTGTATTTTTCAAAGGTTACTAAGTTCCCATGGAAATTGTCTTACCTTAACTATAATCAATAAGCACTAGCAACATTAATGTCTTATCCCTCATGATATTGTTATTGTTTTAAACAAATATAACATGTGGTTAACTTAATGTTTATTTAAAGAATGAGTCATAGTAGAATTACATCTACAAATATGTGGAAGCTGTTGTATCATGCCTTGAAGCAGAAGCTTTACATAGGCATGGTCAAATGTAACTGGCTGTTTTTACTACCTTTAATATTCAAAGATATATTTAGTTCATAAATACTGTATGTAAACACACTCACAGCCAACAAAAATGCCTCAAGAACATGACAGAATGTTCAAGGTAGATTTTCAGTTATTTGTGAAATAACATTATAATGTGAACGTTCCCTAGAAATTCTTACTAAATTTATTGCACCAAATAAATTCTGTAATTAAAAAATGTTTCAGGTGTTACACATACAAACCTTTTGACAACATATCCATACAGATATTATTTTGTCGTGGCAAAAAGCATTTAAGTATGTTTTCAGGTGAAAGTATTAAAATGGCTGATCTATTGCATTGTGCTGTTATAAGTCATTAAATTACATCCCTGATCATCCACAACTCCAGTGTTTTTTTGTTTTGTTTTGTTGAGTTTTGAACTGGAGTAACAGACCATTAAGTGAATAATGTTCTAAGACAGTTCTTGTGATGTCCCTTGTTGCTTTTGTGGCATTTAGGATTATGTGTTTATATATAAAAAAACATGTAATACACCCATTACAGTATTCAATGCTCAGTTCTTATTACATGCTATGCATTAACATCAGCTGGTCACAAAACATTATTCAGTGAGGAGATCAATTTGAGTGAATTTACTTCCTGACTCAGGATAGCTTTCAGTTAGATTCATTGTGACTTCAGTTCTCCATTGATACCTTTGCAGAATAACTTAAAGTACCTCATGGACTTTGATAAAATTGCACTTTAGAAGAGCAATTAGATTGTTTTGTGGGAAAGGACACCACTCATGCACTGTAAACTGAGAGTCTGGTTGGTTGAATGAAGGTCTGTTGGAATGAACAGTTGCAACAATATTTTTCATTTTATTGTCACAAGTTGTGTTCTGTTCTCTGCTGTCTAATTCTTGATTGTATTCTATGATTTATTAACCTAAATATTTCACTTCATTTGATGTAGATAAATAAGTCATGCTAAGAAGCTTGATGTGTACAAATAAAACCATGGCATCCCGGTAGCAAACTCATGCAAATACACCGTATAAATATAAATATGGTCCATTGAATAATATGTAGCTTCTACCCAGCTATATTTACTTTGCATGCATGGGTCTAACCTTACTTTAGACTAATTTATTGGCCATCTTTAAATAAAAGTAATCATAGTCTAGAATCGATCAATGATGTGATGAATACATTATTCGAATATGTCTAACATAAACATTGATTTATCTTAGTTCTTGCAGTACAGACCTATACAATACAAACATGTGGTGCAAATGCTTATTACTTTAAAGCAGAGGTCCACAACCTTGGTCCAAGGGTCACCTTCATACTTTCTCTTAGTTTGTTAAAAATGTAGTTTTAATTACAATTGAAAACAAATAAATAGAAAGTATATGGAAAGAAAAACACCATATACAGGAACACTCCAGTACCAGGATTGAGAACCATTGCTGAAGAAGATTATCCCTGATCAAAGTAGCTCGTTGAGAACCCATACGAATTACAGAAGAGCAAGACAACACATTTAGCAATTTACTAGCAATAGCCCTCCAGTAGCATTGGGGGCAGCATTTCACGCTACTGTCGCCACCATAGCGTAGCGAGAAAAAATTCTGTAGAGCTAAAATGGCAACAGTACTCACTGTGAGTGTCAATTTGGAGCATATACTGAACTCTTCAATGTACGATTTTTCAATATGCAAATATAATGCATAAGAACATGCACATCTTTTTACTATAGCAGGCAAAGTAGAAAGCTGTCTGGATGCTCACAATAAAACTCAGTAAACGATTAATTATGTCATCATTTTCTTTGTTAGCTTGCTAGGTAGCTACATTTACACGCAAATATGCGTTAGGAAAATTAGCGATTGAGTTCGGAGCAGGTTTACAATTTTCTGTGGGCACTATGGGTAAGCACGGGAAGTAATATTAGAACAGATACCAATAATGAGGCGTGACATGGTATGGACGAAAGAAGCTACAGTTATTCTACCCAGTCCATGTAAGTTGATGAACTTTGACATAGTTTCCTCCTGTCTGTCAAACAGTAGCAAGGACGTAAAATCTGCTGGGAGAGCTCGATCAACAGCAAAACGGTGGAATATAAGGTGTGTGCACTTTGTTGAAAACTTGCATTAGCGATTTACCATACATTACCACATACTCGTCTAGTGCAACCTACACATTTCTATACGATAGCCATTTATACGGTTGGACAGTTACTGAGGCAATTGGGGTGAAGTGTCAAACGCAAGTATACAACACTATTGTTACTGGGAATGTAACCTACAACCTTGGAGTTACACGCCTACCTCCCATACCGCTGTACTACACTCATGTTCTCAGGTATGGGCCCATGTAAATTCCCAGTAATTGTGTCTATATTTGATCATATGTTACTTCATAATGCATTTTCAGATGTCGGTCTCCAGGAAAGTGATCGAACTTTTCTATGACGTGGTATCTCCTTACTCTTGGCTGGGGTTCGAGGTCAGTGGTTTTAGCGTAAATGCTAACATCTGTGCACAATTCTAATACGTGTTAGTACATCGTTTCAGACATGCCTGAATGTGTGTTGATTATGTCTACAGTATGTGAAATTTTAAATTAATTTCTCCACTCTGACTTTTATTAAGGTCCTGTGTCGCTACAGGCATGTGTGGAATATTGACCTTAAACTCCGCCCAGCCTTTTTGGGAGGAATCATGCAGGGGTCAGGTGGGTAATGAATTAAAAAATTAAAACATTTAAAAAGATAAAAACAGACCACAATGCAATAGGATCTAATATTGTGACCTCTGGAATTATGCACTTGTAACATGTAATAATGTACTTTATTAACTTTCATTTTCAATAAGTAGTTACCATGAGTCAACATACTCTTTAATGATTTGATGAATAAAAACTCTCCTTTTTTCATTGGAAGGTGGTGTCTTAAATAATGAGAATTGTGTTTATTCTTTCTGTAGGCAACAAACCTCCAGGTCTAGTCCCTAATAAGTTCCTTTACATGGGAAAAGACTTGTCACGACTGGCGGTGTACTTTGACGTTCCTCTTGCCTTCCCTGCAGACCCCTTTGAAGCCATGTTCAAGAAAGGTGCATGATTGTGTCATGGTCAGCTCCTGTCCGTTCATTTATGTGCTCCCCTCAGAGGCCTGTTCCACATGAAATGGACATTATGATGCATGTGGCATCAATTTGCATAAGTTGGACAGTAATGTGGCTTCAGCTGTTACATTCGATTCGGCTGTAAAATCTACCTTGATCTGACAGATATAACACATATTTTGATTTTAATAAATGATGCACAGTGCAGTAATTATTCAGCATAATATAGTATTGTGTATCAATGTATACTCACCACCAGGTTGGACTGTCAAAAAAAGAGTTGATAATGAACACAGTCAGATGTCAGTATGAATGTGTGCATGTGTGAACATCAGTATTCAGATCCACATCCTGAGGACCAACCTGTACACAGGTATTTACTCCAAGTATGCACCACACCACCTGATTTCACCTGGACCAAGAAGGTAAATGAATTAGTCAGTCAGGTGCTGTACTGCGTGGTGGGAGTAAATCCCTGCAGACACTGTAGCCCTTGTGTCCTGGAGTTGTACAGTGTGTCATAGATCAACCCAATCGATCACTGTGTGTGGTGTTCTTCACCCTCAGGGTCCCTGTCGGCCATGCGCTTTGTCACTGCTGTGGCAGAGAGTGGGGAAGGTAAAGACGCAGATGTAGAGAAGGTCTCCAGGGAGCTGTGGAGGAGAATATGGAGTCGAGATGAAGACATCACTCTGCCAGCCTCACTCTCTGAGGTACAAGAGATTCTGCCCTGCTGGGACTCTGCTTGCTCTCTAAAGTGTGCTAAATGACTGTCCATTTGGATGCTCTGTCTCAGAAATATATGTTTTATTTATATATATTTTTAAATTTTCCACCTCAGGCAGGCCTGAAGGCGGGACTTCCTGCCAGTGAAGTCGAGGAGCTTTTGAAACTGGCCAGCTCACAGGAAATCAAGGATAAGTTGAAGAGAACGACACAGGAAGCATTAGATCATGGGGTCAGACTTCATTGCTCCTCTTTTCCTCTCAACCCCAGTATTTCGGTTTATTTCCCTCGCTATGTTAGAAAAAGGCAGTCCAGCCCTGTATTCGGTATGTGCATTGCAACCTGCACATTTAAAGGGGTTGGCCATTCTGTTTGAAATTCAGATTTCAACAAAGGGAAGGTCCAGTATGAAAGTAAATGTAAAGAAATGAAGAGAAAATGTAATAAAATTGTAAATGATTTGTTATAAGTTAATTGGAGCTATTTTTTAATTCTTTGCTTTTCAGCTGGCCAGGCCAGAATAGAGAAACCTTCTATCTTTGTATTGTTTTATTAAAACGGGCCAACAATGTGAAAGCATTGAGCAAGAGGTGGTAGAGACTTTTTCAATGATGATAAAAGTCCATTTGGGCCATTTTGAGCTCCTGAAGTCCAGGTCATTAATTTCCATTGTTCCAGTGAGAGGTACAAAGAGAGGTACAACTGAGACAAAAAAGCATGTCTGGAGATGACCCTTGGAATGAAATGGGTGGGGTCATTCGATAACTGGACTGTACCTGCAGTGGTGTCAAACTGTCTTTGTCCTTTTTCCTCAGGCATTTGGATTCCCTCTTGCCATATGCCATGTAAATGGGCAGAAGGAGATGTTTTTTGGATCTGATCGATTTGAGCTCATGGCACACTGCATAGGTGATTATATTTCTTTGATATGTGTTTACCAAAAGAATATAATTTCAATGTGCTGCACTTCAAGGCATCTTACACCAGGCATCTCTCTATATTACATGGAGAATAGCGCAAAGCTATTTTTATTTGTTTGAAAGGTAGGTGAAATTGATTATAACAATAATGCAAATATTTTTATCAAAAATATTGGAAAACCACAAAAAACTGAAAACAATTAACATTGAGCATATGGCAGAAAGCATGCACTGCACTCATTAAATATGACAAATTTGCTTTTCTGTGCAGTTCTGGAAACCTCACTACAAGCAATCTTGCTATTCATAAATACCATCAAAATAGAGAATATAATGGGGCCTATTTTATGGCTCATTGTTCTGTGGCTTTTATTACAGTTATGTTACAAAATTGGCATATACATTTACAATGTTTTACATATAGTTATTTTGGGCTAGCATTTTCATTTCATGTTCTCACTGTTTATATGTTGTATTCCATGCAAATGTTTAGACTCTTGTCCAGTTTGTTCATTTTTGGTGTTTTGGAAAACATTTATTCAGGAAATTATTTTCTATAAGGTAAACAGGTTGTTCTAAATAGTTAATTTTGCCCCCACTATCATGGGTATTCATAACAGAACAGAGGCACATTTCAATCATTTTGTACAACCCCTTGTAGAGTATTTTAACATTACAGATTATGCCTAATTTTAACAGGAAATCTGTTTGAAATAAGGTCACATGTGAGGGAAGACTGAAAGACATGGAGCTATCTCAGGTTAACTGAAATCACTTTGGATGATCTTTTTACCCAAAATTCTATTTTTTGGTAATATAGTGTCTGTCCTCAGTTTTGTCCTTATCTTGCCATCAAACTACACCCAATGAGCATACAGTTTTTGTAGTTCCTGTTCCAATCAGGTACATCTCTGTGTTTCAGGTGAGAAGTGGGAGGGGCCTCAGCCCACCAAACCAAGTGCCAAAATTTGACCATCGTCCATATCCATCAACAATGAAAACTGTTTTTGTAATCAGATTCCAATAAATATTAAATATAAGTTTTAAAATGTGTTTGCTACTGTCTGTTCATAGAGATGTTTAATGTAGTGTGGACACATGCATACTGTCTTGGAGACAAACAAAACCAAATAGATCTGAGAGGAAGTAGCACTGAAAGCCAGAATTTCGGGTTTAGGGAGAGGCTGGTGGGAGATATGAGGAGCAGTGGAGCTAGACTGTGTTAGATGAGCCTCACAAAGGAAGTGAGAGAATAAAATGAAAAGTGGATGGACTAGTTTCACAGAGAAAGACAAAGAAGAGGGCAGTAGGAGGGTGGGAGTTAACACTGTCAAAGTACAGATAGGACCTCAACACTACAGGACACTAGCACCGGGGAAAAAAGGGGTTAACTACATTCACACCTACCAATTTGTTACAAAAAAATACATTAAGCAAATCAAAAGAAATTGAAGCGTCACAGAGAAAGAATAAGGAAGATGGAAGAACCTGTGGAGAGGGTGGAGCTAAGTACCTGATGAAGGTGTGACCAAAGCAAACAGAAAGAAAGCCACATTATTGAGATCTCAAGGGACAGAAACCATCTAGTAAGAGACCGCAACATAATAAAATGAGACCTGTGTGAATCTTTTTGACTTTGAAACTTGAATAAATTTGACAAATTTGTAGGTTTACATGAGCACAAGGAATGTGATCAAATGAAATAAAGCTTTGGATTAAAAGACATTTCTTCAAGATCTCAGACAGACCGAAAGGTAAGGTAACTGCTTCATATGTACATACAGTATTTGTACATGTCTGTGATGATGATGATGATGGTAAAAATGTGTCAAGTAAATGAAATGTGTTTTGCGTGTGCACATGAATAATGTAACTGCATGCACAAGTCACTGCGGGAGTGCCCTGTGTGTTTAGGTGAATGAAAAATGTTGATATACAGGTCGCTACATCCAAATGCTGACGTAAACAGAGAAATTGGGGCATAGTAGACTGGAGTGTACAATGTTTAAATACAGAGTGGGGTGTTCTAATCTATATTCAGATACCATAAAGCGTATAACACAAATTGGTATTCAACGAAATACATTGCCAACAGCATACAGGACAGGTCCACACCTACACTATGTTTGTACAGATGCGCAATTTTGTGGTAACATGACTGCAAAACCAGGTGTGTCTCTTGTTTTGAAGCTAACGTAGGGCTATCCAATTTCATTTCAGTTACAATGGACAGTCTGAGAGTAATTGTGTGAATTCAGTTTGTTAAATGTTAGAGTCCATCTGAAAGGAAGGCAGAGTTTTGCTGTTTTATTAATGAGCTGGTCCGAGAGGAAAGATAGTTGTATCCCATGCCAGAATGGCATCGATATGTCTGTGTTCAGATCCTGCAAACTGAGTGTCAATTACAGCATGGATTCTTTTTGGCTCCTCTGACTTAACCATATCGAGCTTCATTTGAAATCACTGATACCAGCAGTGGTAGGCAACATCAATGAGAAACTGGCCCAAGTTGAACTGAGCATTTACATTATCTATTCCAAAACTTAATGTAGCAATAATATAGCAATAATAACATGCCTTATGCTAGCCGATACACATAATACTGTCTCTTTTAATAATTTGGATATAACGCCATCACAGGTTTTTGTCAGGTTTTCACAAAATAGATGTACAATACTGCTGCAGCTCTGATTCTTGTGACGTAATCAGTGAAGATGTTCCCTCTGAACCACTGTGGGCTTTATCACGCTATACTAAACTCTGGACTTGCATTCAAGAACATTCAACGACTTAATTGAAAATAGCAAACAGTGGAACTGGTGCATTATGGTCTGTTTATGTAAATCCTATGTGACCTTTGTCAGTGAACACCTTTTGACAAGTCACACTGTTTACAAATCGACAAGATTTGTTCACAACAGCAATAACCTGTATGACAACATGCTATTATTGTATAACCACTGCTGAACTATGCCAACTATTCAAAGATAACCTTGCATACCTGTGCATACAGTATGAATGCATAACCAAGATGGAACAATGCTGAGGCTTAACCAAGACGGTGCAAAGCCACTCATTATCTAGGGTCTGGGTTTTTGTCTCCTAGGATGTCGTCGTTGTCAGAAGCAGATTATCGGTGTCAACCAGGAGACACTATCTGTGGTAAGCAGGTCATTTCCCCCCAAATGTTCCTTCATGAGCTTAGCTCTTTGTGTTTTTACTCACCACTCTGCTCCTTTTAAAAATATGTTTAATTGGTTTTTAACCCCGTCTTATCTCCTAAGATGAAGAAATTACTTGTATTCCGTTCCCTGTCTAAATTACTGCAACAAAAATCTTCTGGTGTGTACTGTCTTTGACATACATTTAACAAATATCTGTAAATTACAAGACCATGCCGCAGTTGATATTTTGCTCTAGTTATGAAGTTAGAATTTGTTAGACCACATTTCAAACTCATACCCTCAGATCCTTGTGTCTAAAAATGTAATGTAAATGAACAGTGTAATAAAAAAGGGTTGCGGGTCCATCCCATTAATTTTCCCTGGAATGTTCTGGAATGTAATATACTACTAGCCTCCCTATATAATGGTATGAGCCATGAAAGCCTTATCTGGATTTGATATGTCAGACAGTGGAGTGCATACACACACTGGAACCCAATTTTTTTCTGGTTATTCATTTGTTTTACTTTGCTGTCCATCTCTCTTTGTCTGGGAGATGCATGTTTGAGAGGACTCACATGTATGAACATAAAATATAGAAATACATAATAATGTAACAATCCAACAGTGTGTCAAGGGTGGACTTGAACACCATATGCATCACTGGCTCTACTAAATTAACTAGAAGACTGTTCCAAGCATTGACAATATTTTGTCTGAAACAATACTTCCTGGTGTCGGTTGCAAATGTACCATTACTACTTTCCATCCATCCATCCAATTCCCTGTGTTCTGTAAGTGTAAAGTATGGTGACTTGTTTTCCAGTCTGACGGTACCTTTTCTTCTCTGTCTCAGAGATTCGGGTGTACGAGCAGGAAGTGATCGTGGTGCCTGTGCTGTTCCTCATGGCCTTTCTGATTATGCTGGTCTTTCTGCTTCTGCTACGGTTCTGCCCAGAAAAAGTGGACCGTATACGACCACAGAATGCTGGCTCAGTGGTTCGGGCAAACGACAGGCGGTCCCGGAGAAACCTGCAAGGAATCGATGGTGAGTGAGTGAGCGAGTGAGCGGGCATTTGAGAGAATGAATAAATTTGTGAGCGAGTGTGTGAGTGTGTGTGTGAGTGAGACTGACACATCAGAGATGTATGTCTGCTTTATTTGGTGTCATGTAAGAATGACCTCCCTCTCTCTCTCTCTACTCTGTGTCTGCAGCACCCCTAGGACTGAACCCCTTAGAGCACGAGAGCATTGCCCTGGATGTCCCCATCAACTACTCCACCTTCCCCACCTCTCACCACACGCCTGTCAATGTCATGGTGCCCCCCCCAGAGCTGCCCAGGCAGAGGCTGCCGGAGAACTTCAACCTGGTCTCCCCCCTCCCACTGACCTTCTCCATGAAAGCGTCAGACTCTGTCTCTCTCTACAGGGCTAGGATGGAGCACAGAGATGTGGTTCTCCGAGTCCTCAAAGGTGTGGAACTGTGTGAAATATACAAACATGAGAATACTGATGAGAATAGACCACTCAGCCACATCATTCAACTACAGTCTACAGCTGGGTGGACATCCCAGGCACTGAAGGGCCATACGGTCTGCTGGTTTTTTTTTCAACTTAATATAAGCAATCAGTTCAGATCCAAGGAACTTGACGAGGTGGGATAATTGTAAAATGAACTGGTAAACAGACTGATTAAGTGCTGAGTAAGCAGACCCCACAGCCCTACAGGACCAGGGTTGGTCAAAGTCTATCCAGCACTGAGTCAACCCTGACCTGGGTATCTCTTTGACACTTAAACATCACATTCACCTTTTCTACTTCCATCCATCACTCAGACATTTTAGTTTTCATGTGTATACATTATTTGCATTGCTTCATAGGGAAATGACCAAAACATTAGAAGAGAGTGACCAATTATGTCTCTTCTTCTACACGTTGCCTTGCATTAGCTTTTGATGGCTGCTTTTTGTCTTCATCAGCCCTGACTGCTTTTTCCACACTCAGATTCTAGTTAATTCTGCTTGGCAGCTAATGATTTATAGGTAATTGGAATTTGAGCATGGCCCAATGATACCATCCCTTGTTGCAGATTAGGTTAAATCTATTTGTTCAAGGAAATGAATGGTGTAATGCTAGGCTAATTAGATACATCAGTGTACAGAATTAAACACCACTCTGTAGACGCACAGCAGCAAAAAACGTTGCTTTAAGCTGCTCTTCCACTGATCATGGCTCCTTATTAACTATCATAAAACCTTATTTACAGTTAATGGGGGAATGAGGTATTGTGACAGTGAAAATGTATGGGGCTGCAATTAGGTATCACACACTGATGTGTTACAACCAATCAAAATGTTCTGATAATCACAACAAAGCCTAGTGATTGATTAAAATAAATCTGTTTTTGTAACATATGGTTGTTCCTTTTTGTGTCATTTTTGTAGATTTCTGGATTACTATAAAACATAAATTATTTATGTAATTATGTAAAATGAAATAGTGCACATCCCTGTTTTCCTCCCCAAGCACTCATTTCTTTCTCCATCCCTCTTTCTTCCTCAGACTCAGCAAGCGCTGGTGAGAGGCAGTCCTTTTAGGGCTTCGCCTCCTTCCTGTCTCAGCTGGGGGCACACCCTTTCCTGCCAGAGGTGTTGGGTGTGGTCTCCCTCCGTGCACCACTGATCACGGTTGTGGAGGAGCTGGAGAACCGGGACCTTCTGGGTTTTCTCTGGAGGTGCAGGCAGGTATGAGCTGTAGGACTACATTTCCCAATATGCCATGCCCTAAAATCCTTGTTGGACAAAGAAAATGGTACATGACCCTTCTATGATATTTTCCACTGTCTATATGTTCATGTTATAATACAATTGCTAAGGATAAATTTTGCTGCTTGCTGTCTTTGGTAGGATCATGTGGGTAGTGAGGCCCCTTGTGACCTGACGGAGAAGCGAATTTTCACCATGTCCAAACAGGTGGCATCTGCTCTAGTGAGTGTCTCCAGTTCTCCTTCCCCCTCTCTTCTTTCATCCCTCTTTTGCTTTCTGTCTGTACTTCCATAGAACCACGATTTAAAAAAAACGCCCTGCAAACATTTTCCTGTCTGCTTATATCTTAATCTTCCAAACCTAGGAGTACCTCCACAAACGGAACATTCTGCATGGCAACATTGGGGCACGAAGTGTGCTGGTTAGCCAAGAGCTAACTGCCAAGCTGTGGGGATTTGGAAATGCCTATGCAAGAACGAGCCAGACAGAGGTGACAGCAGTAACAGAGGAGCCAGGGCACAAAAAGTGGCTTGCCCCTGAGGTATTGGCTCGGAGAGGGGCTACCCAGGGCAGTGATGTGTAAGTGGCTGTCTAAATGACCTGAAAGGGATTCTGGTGGGGTTTCTTTACAAAAACACTTTTTAAAAAATGTTCTCTTCTTTTACAGCTGGTCATTTGGCATCTTGCTCTTTGAAATGATCACACTTGGTGAGTGTAAAAGTTGGTCCTACCTGTCTCAAGCTTTCACTGTTACTTGTGGCTGCACCTCATCGACGGTGCCCGTGAAATATCTTGACAGCGCTCTCTTGTGCTTCTTCTTTCTGCTCTGCCTGCTGAAAATCTCTCATTAACAAATTTAGAGCCATTATTTTGGCCACATACTGTAATAAATTCAGCATTTCCATGCATGTGTTGCTGCATAGCAAATTAATTAATATGTCCTTTGAAGAGTTTTTCAAGTCTGCATTAAACATTAAACCCAGCATTAACCAAAATGACTGGAGATTCCAATAAAAATCGTAGGGCTGTTTATTTAAATGATGCATAATGCAATTATTGCCAAAAAAGTATGGCAAGCTGATCTTAATTTCTTTATTAGTTAATATTTATATGAATGTGTGCTTGGGAGAGGCAAAAATCATTAATCTCCCTCAAGAACCTTGACTCCAAGGAAAGGAGAGCTGAATGGTTTTTTGTAATCTGTTTTTTGCATATGGAGCATGAGTTTTGAATTTCAGAATGGTGACATCTAGTGGTGAAAATGTGCACACTATTCACAGAAATGTCCATGCAGAAGAGACATTCATACAAGGAGTATTTTCTTATTTTAGGGAAAAAATATCAGTGTAGTATTTCCATACGCACTTAAGTATAAAAGCAGAACATATGCGTCTAGAGAGAACCTCTATTATACCAGCATGGAAGCCTCATCTCTATCTCAGTATTCACTCAATGATCAAGCAAATATGCATGTCACAGGTTCTTATTCAATACTTTAAATATTTTTAAACATGTTTATCCAAATTATACCATCAGTGGGGTTTATTTGGATTTGTGTTAACAACTGCTTCCCTATATATATAGATATATATATATAAAAATAGGTATATCTCATATCTATTTTTCTTTCTTTCTCTACCTTTCAGGGGATGCTCCCTTCTCCGAGGTCTCAGTCAATGAGCTACTGCAGTATCTGCAGAGAGGAAAGACCCTGAAAAGACCAGCCAACTGCTCCAACTCATTGTAATCACCCACAGATATAACTACATTTCAATTAATACATATAAAAGACACTATTAAACCAAGGGAATATAACTCCAGTCCTTTTGTGGTTTCAGTATTCATTGAAGAGTCTACACACCCAAGGCCTAATTTGGTTTCTGATTGAAAGCTAACCACAGAAACATGTGGCCATTGTGGTTCTCCAGCACTAACGCTGGACATTATTAAAATAATGGAAATATTATTAAAAGGAAGCTGTTTTATCTATATTGTTTTTTTTATTGATTGATTGATATTCTAGATGAATGGCCTAAGGTGATGACATGACATTAAATACCAAATAAATAAATAATTATAATTATAACATTGAAAAGTAGTCTAAGCAATAATTCTTTACTCTTTGTGATGTAATATTATAAGCAATGTTCAATGATAATTCAGGGAGTTAGATACATGTGTATACTAACAGAAATAATCTGTGCTGTTCACCTCATTCAGGTACTCCATCATCAAGGTCTGTTGCCAGTGGAAAGAAGGAGATCGCGCCTTGTTGAGTGAAGTCATCCGCAAGCTCCAATCAGGAGAGAAGAGTGCCAATGACAAATCCGTTATTCGGGTTCCTGAGCCAATCAACATTGAAAAGTACCTGCTTGAGGCGGGATTTGGAGAGAAGTACAACTATACTGTTTTCTGATAGGCAGATGGACATGACATTAGCACTCATCAGATGACAGGCAGAAGACAAGAGGGAGGACGGGTAGTGGACTGAGATATGTAGACTTGAACCAAATGCCAATGCAGCAACAATTGATAAATGACAGTTTACATCTCATTTACAAGAATGATGTACTATAAGAGTAATATATAACAAATATTTTATCCAAGCCAGAGATTCAAAACAGCTTTTTATTTCTATTTTTTAAATGTCCTTCTTAATTTTTGACACAATATATGAGGTAGGGGTGGACAGTATTTCAAAAATACATATTTGAAATTAGCATTGTACTGTAATTTAGCTTTTCATGTGATATGGGTTTCTCACTGTTTGGACCCACCTGCAAAGTGCCTTCACTAATTAAATTTTACTTAGGGGTGGGCAAAAATAATCTAAATGTATTTTATTTATTTAGTGATTCCTCAATATGTAAAAACTTCAGTCAAATTGGTGGAGGTTGTTTTGCAAGTGAGCAAACCATGTCAAATAAAGTCCATCATGCTAATTAAAAAATACATGTATTAAGATCCTGCCCATCCCCGCTAGGATGATATGTCATTGTGTTGTGGAAGATTCTTGAAGCATTCCTGCAGTGTTTGTTCATCCACACATGCAGTATTTCTGGTTTACACTGGTTAGAGGCACACAGGGGTGGGGCAGCCAGGATGAACAGGTTTCCTGTGGTGTTCAATCAGTGCTGAACTCCATTTAACATATGGGGACTATTTCAGTTCAATACATTGATTGTTTCAATTCAATCAGGTACTGGCAACACAGCCCATTTGCGTTGCATGAAACATCATTTTCCCATTGCTGCAGAGCAGCCCCACATACCATTTACAAACCAAAATTTCGGTCAGTCAAGAATATGAAGTTAATTCATACCACTAAGACATTGATATTACCTTAGGCAATGTGGGAGAAGGCCATGTTGGATGGGCCTTACAGAGAAAATGAAGTTACAAAACAGGTATATGCGATACCTGACAAACTTTCTGCCTGCTGAAGCTTCTCTGCTGAAATCAAATTGCTTCTAGAAACCCATTGCTTATTTTTGATACAATTTCAAAATGTCTGTTGTCTTCACAAGTGAAGAGAGTTGCCAATTTAAAATGATTAAACAAATGCATTCCAAGTCTTCTTGTCAGTTCAATTCTGTACTATGTTTGTGATGATGAGGACATAGAATATCAACACACATAGAAAACATAGCATGACTCATAGACTCATGTGTTTTGGGCCATGGAAGGGCTTGTGTACATTGAGAAATACCTACTTGATCTGTGGCTTTCATGAGACTGACATTAATAATTTGCATATTCTGTAGCTTTTACACTTCTGTGAAGGGATTTTCCAGGTGCTTAATGGAAAGGCCAGTTTGGGTGTGAGTGTATATAGGAAGATATGATAAAAGAATGTCTTCAGCAAGAGACTGCGTTTATACTCTTCCAGCATGGGGAGCATTTCCTTCTTGGAACCTTCATATGCCATTTCTGAAGGTGAGGTGGAATTTGTCAATCCGTGACAACATCCCTCTTGTTACTCTTTTTTACATATTGAGTTTAAAATGAAACATTTTAGCCAGTTTTTGCCAATGTAAACTAGCCCAGTTCCTCACCCTTTTCAGACAGCATCTACCACAATGGCTGCTGTGAGTATCCTACTGTAAGGGGGGACCAAACAACAGACTGGCACCCTAAACTTGTCAGATGAATGAAATTTAGTTTCCTTCAGCACTATGGCTGTGTAATATAAAACACCCTCATTCCACCCCATACCCAAACAAATTCCAACCACAAAATAAAGATTCCAAATTCCACCAAAGGTAAATTCAATCAAATAAATCTAAGATCAACACTTATGATTACATGACAGTGCTTAGGGTAATTTCACTCTCTGTTGTTAAACTTTCACTCTCTGTTGTAAAATCAATGTGATATCTCTACATTGAAATATATCAAATGATTCTCCACACAAGTTGTTCAGTAATGATTCTTGTTTATTTCCAGCATAATAAGCAGAAATAGGGCTCTCTGGTAGTGACTGAGTAGCAAGGATTCAATAAACCAGAAATAGGTGGAGCCACCACATGCTGTCATTGGCTCTTTGACTTAAACCAATCATTTGAGTTTCTTTAGCCAGATTCTTTGATTGGATGAATCAAGTAAATGATTGACAGATATTTCCAAGCTCTACCCATTATGTGGTTCACAAAACCTCACTCTCCATCATCACATTCCAGACTCAAACATGTAGATACTTAAGCAGAGTAATGTCTATTCTCAGAATAATCTTAATAAATCATAACTGCAAAAAGGCAAATTATTGATTTAATACAAATAAAAAATAGCTAGGAACCAGACCCACTTTTATAAAAACTATCTAGGGAATTCAAGACTCCCCTGACCCCAATCAATCCTGTTTAAAACCTTGCTGATCTCAGTTGAACTACATTATCCAAAAACACTCAACCACATGGAATGATGGGCGACGTAGGTTTATCATCATTAACTTTGGAATGGAGGAATCTGGTATTGCTAATCCCAATTCTACCACTATTACTTCATATTAAAGCACCATTGAAACAGTGAAAAAGGCAACTTTTCTTTTGACTCGAGATATACTGTAATATAAGCTAATAATAATGATTACCTTCTATAATTGTATACGCACATAGCACAAGCTTGGGAATATATTTTGTTGGCAAAAACGACATCAGGCACCCGCACATACGCATGTGTCTGTCTCTCCCATGCGAAACATGAAACTCGAAGCTCTCTCCTTTTCCTCCACAGACACAAAAACTCTTCTATTTTCACCACTCCTCTCCTGTCTTTCCCACTCTTCTTCCACAAAAAATAAAAGTTAGAAAACATTCAGCACTTTCGTTGGACACAAAAACCATGTCAGAGCTGACAGAGCTTCTCCTTCACTTCCCTTTCCCCTTCTTCTGATGTGACTGGGCAGAGCAGAAGGGTCACCCTGCCCACTGCCCCACTGCACCTTAGTCCCTCAAGTTATTGATGGAGGCACAGATCTTGAGCGCTGGTCCTAGCTTGATGTTCATAGTGGACATGAGGTGTTCCTCCCTCAGAAGGAGCAGGGCCTGACCATCAATTTCCTGAGAGAGGAACTGACTTGCCAGGTCTTCACAGCCTGAGGGAGAGACAGACAGATAGTGTGAGTGTTTGTACAAGTTAAATCCTGCCATTTCAGCAGAAGAGCTCTATTGACATAGTCCACACTCAAAAAAAGGAAAAAAACCCACAAAAAAACACAACAATTAAAAAGAAAGAGTTTATTACCTTAAATAACTACTGTGGTTGTTATTATCATTTGGCATCAATTTCACACAAGTAGAATGCAACTGTTACATTGCGGACTGATGTAAAATGAACTTTGATCTGGCACAGATGTAACACAAATCTGGGTTTTCAAATGAACAATACGCTGACTTTATATCTTCACAGCATGAGATTGTATTGTCAAAATAGGGCCAAGAGGCTTAAATCAGAATGTATGGGAACACAAAGATAAGACAGACTGGAGAAGATGCAACAGTATCACTGAAAATACATTTGAACCCCCTCCTCAAAATTAGAATAAAAAGTTCAAATGGGAAAAATGAAAAATGGACATGAAATGACTACACTCACCTTGCAGTGAAGAGATAAACTGGCAAACTTCCTCCACACTCCAGTGTGAGGGGCTGCCAGACAGAAAGTGGCTGCCATCCAATTGGAGACCACCAGCAGTGGAGCCATCTGACTGAGGCCCACAGTGAGCCGGTCGGGGGCATGAAAATGAAGAGCCAGGTGAAAGGGACAGAGAGTCTTCCTCCTCCTCTTCCTCACAACTGGATATGTCCTCCGAGCGACTGGACTCTGACCGACACTGGGAGAAAGAGCAAAGAGATCCAGGTTTTACTGAGTTGTGGAAAGTACATAACAAACAATATAACTACTAAGAATACATGAGCAGATGTAAAAATACCATAGTACCATACTTGATTTAATATGCTAGCATAAGAAGTGCTTGTGTTCGTCTCTGATTTAGTACCATGATGAAAAAACCCACTGTATGGACTTCTTTAATGAATATGCCACAGTAAAGACAATAAGGAGTATCAACTGACTATTTCAATTAAATCTTTGTCATTGCAAATTCTCTACCTTACCTTGACAGGCAAATGTCTCCCTGCTATTTTGGCACAGGCAATCTCTGAGCTGCTCCTGCGAGGACCTCTGCGCCTCAGGATTGCCTCTGGCCCCCCTGGGCCCCCCACTGCCCCACGAGCAGCTCGCCCACGGCGACTGCGGAACTGGTGGCTGCAGCTCACGTTGTATCTGGGAGCAGAAAGAAGCGTAACGCACAATAAGCATTAAGGCATGGGAAAAAAGAGCATGGGGACAAGCAAAGTGTAAATTATTAGAAAGCCTCAGAACCTGCTACTGCCCCATACTATAAGAACTGGGTAGGTATACAAGTTTTCCCAAACTGACTGCCATATGTACACTAGTTTTTACTCTGGACTGCTCTCAATGCTCTAAATAACGACTGTTTCTTATATTCTTATACTCATGCATACAGCTGAATGAGTAATTTATTCAATTAAGGCAGCCCTGATTGGTTGAGATGTAACACAGAGGTCTCAGACATGGTGGACTATCTTAATGCAGGTTCTCATTCCAGCCAATCACTGCTGTGTTAATTGTTTCAAATACTCACTCAGCTACATCAGGACGTACACAGAACATAAGAAACAGGCACTGATATGTTTGGAGGCACAGACACACAGACAAAGGCAGCCTAAAGGCAGGGTGTACCGATCGTATAAAGTGCAGGGCTTTGGGATGGCTGGAGAGTAAACATACCTCTTGGCACAGGTCATAGAGCAGAAACGTTTGGAACCTCTGAATTGGTTGGCTGGAGCAAAGCCCTCACAGTACTCACATTTCATCACTAGGAGGAGACAGGAGCAGAACACGGTGACTGGGTGAACGAGTTAACCATGAAAAGGAAATTACATGGCACTATGATTCCAAAGCATTGACACGTACCTGTAGGAGCCTCAGTCTCTGCTGGACCAGTGGGTGGGACTGCCATAGGAAATGCCCCCTCAGCTCGCTCTTTCACTGGCCCAGTGACCTGTCAATCATCATTTTTTATAATTGGTGAAACATGTTTTTAATCTCTGTTCAGAGGCATCCCATGGACCCCCTCTTTTCTTTTTGGGTACGAAAAAAAGTTCTTATGAATATTGTAAAATTCTCATGTGCCTTTTCAAGGACAAAACCCTGTGTCCTGGGTACTCACAGGGAAGGGTTCAGCTCCTTCCTGGATGACAAAGCCCTCTATGAGATGTGTGAGGACCTGGGGTTTAACCACAGCTTGTGGTGGAGGTGCCCTCTCTCCCTGGGCCCCTCCTGCCCGGGCCAGAGACAGCGCCGGCGGGGATGGAGAAGCAGTGCCCCCTGCAGGAAGGAAGAAGAACAAATAAAGGCCTGTTTAGATCCAAACTGCCTTCAGCCAACCAGACAGCTTTAGAACTATTTTTATTCAACAGTGTAAAGCGAGGTGTAACGTAAATGGCTGGCTATCTTTAACACTCTTCGACAAGGTGGTTTTTGGTGCTAAACACTTCCACTAAAAACTCAGGAATGCAAGACTTTTAACGTATGCTTTGTGGTCTTGCTGCAAGGTTTCGCTTTTGATTTGAACTACCTTGTGTTCCTGGAAAAAGCCCATAAACTTTAGTTCGTTTTGATAATTATTGATGAGGATTTTTCCGGCAATTAAAATAGTACCAGTGTGTTTCTGTGCTCTTCGTAAGTAAACAAGACCGCATAATTGGAAAAATGCTAGAGTATCCCTTTAACCCTTCCAACTTTTTTAAAATCTCACTACCCTTATCTCAACAGAACTATCTAATCTGAACTATGCTTAAGGCTCAGGGTCAGAAGGAATGACAAAGTTTACAGTCACTTTTCTGTATCAGAAACACAAATATACACTTATACAATAACAGTATGTGTAACAGTATCTGTAAAGCACGTGTATGCCATGCACAAAGTGTGGAAGCCGAAAGATGAGAGTGAAAGGCTTGCCTGTATCGATGGCTGGTGCAGAGAGAGGTGGGGAGATTTCTCTCAGGGGCGGAGCACAGAGAGGAGTCTCACTGCCTACGTCAGACTCTGACTTCCTTTTCAGAGACCCGGGCTTTCCCTGAGATACATCAGGAGAAATACATGAGTCCTTTTTGTGTTTAATACATGAATTGAAAGCTTGCATCATCAGGCTGTTCATGTGTCATGGCTGTGGCAGAAATGCATTTTAATGAAAACATCACATGGCCAGCACTTGCCTTATGTCATGTAATAATAAAACACTTTTTTTTACAATTTAAAAAACAGGCTGTATGATATAAAAACATATAAAAGTAATCAGTCTAAAACAGCAATCTAACTCATGACAAATATTTGGGTGATTTTAAGAGGATGTTTTTGCAAACAGTTACAATCTGTTTTTGCAAACAAATACAATCTGTAAAACTCACCTGAGTTTGTACAGGTTGCACATACACAGAATCACCAGTGGGAGGCACTGTTCCTGATGCAGTATTCTGCCCATCCACAGGGAGAGGAAGAGAAAGGCAGGGAGGGGAAGAAATCGAGGTGGACGATGAGGAGGAAGTGGTTGAGGAGGAGCGATTTGGATTCAGACCTGAACTCTGATTGGTTGGGAGGTGAATCTGTGAGATCTGGGTCAATGGGAGTGTAGTTTGGGGTGACTTTAGGCCCACCCCTCCACCCATGCCTGCTCCTATGCCTGCTGTCATGGAAGGTACCATGGTAACAACATTGGAATTGGTGGAATTGTTTATGGCACCACTGTCCTGGGCGCAGCAGCTTCGGGCCTGGGCCAGGGCCAAAGCCTGGGAGTTTCCTAGTGTATTCTGCCTGGCACCCACCAGCTGAACAGGGACATGAGGTGGGGGGTGGGAAGTGTTGGATTGGGTGTTGCTTGGAGGGGCTGGGAGAATGGGAGGTGGGTGTCGGGGAGGGAGTTGGAGAGGCAAACGCAGACTTTGGACAGTTTTAGGCTGAATGGGAACAGGGCCTGAGGTGTGCCCAATTTTTTCTGGGTTGATATTAGCATTGGACTGCTGCAGTGGCTGAACCACCAGCGTCTGAGTGTTAATGTTTGCCTTGGCGGCGGCAGCAGTGGCGGCTGAAGAGCCAGTGTAGACCTGGGAGGGGCTGGGTGTGCTGGACGTGGGGACCAGGATATGTGTTGCCGTGGCGGCTGTGGTAACTGTGGTGACAGCGCGGGCTTGGCAGAAGCCAGAAGGAGAGAGGAGGAGCTGGGAGAGTGGAAGGGAGGGTGATGGTGAGGAGGAGGGAGAGAGGGGTGGGGCTGAAGGGGGAGCCATGTTGGCCTGGTTGCCATTTTTGATGCCTATGCTGGGAAGGGTGGCTGTAGAGGCCTGAGTGTAGGTGGGCACTTTGTTGTGTATTTGCTGCTGTTGGGTAGTAGTCTGTTGGGCGGTTTGAGGAAACTGCTGCTGCTGGGGCTGCTGAACGAGGGAGAACGTAACTGAGAAGAGATGAAGAGAAAGACGAAAATATGTCAATAAACAACTTGGCAAGAGTTAAAAACTTGCCAAAGGAGACCAACACATTTATTCCTTATATGCAAACATGCTAATTTCTTAAGCTGGCAAACACAAATGCATTGAGAGTATGCTGTAAAAAGTCCTCTTTTGTGTCTATTTATAATTCCTGCCTGTGTTAATGTGTACCTGTGTCTTTCCGGTCTGGACACTCAGTTTTTACCCCTGTGACTCTAGGACTGGAAACACAACGCAAAGCCAGGTTCTGCACCTGAGAGAGCACAATGAGTGAAAGATTGGGGAGGGAGAAAGAGAAGAGGGAAATGGGGAAGACAAATGTTGAAAGGCAGGAGCAAAAGCACTGGCAACAGTATACTACAGTGGGTGTGATAGCACATGAGATATCATAGTCCTGGCTTATTTCTCTCAGAAACCTCTGCATGACAGATCCTGAATAAACATCAACCACTGAAGAGGAGGCTGTACCTGATCGCTGTCTGACTGGTTACTGGAAGGGGTGGAAGTGACTTCCGGCTGCTGCTGCTGTTGTTGTTGCGGTTGTTGTTGTTGTTGGGGTTGATGCTGAGCAACAGTTGCCACAGCAGCAGTTGCTGTGCCGCCAGGCATGAAGATGAGCTGGGATGATAGTGGTGCTCTGAGAGAGCGATTGACCTGAGAAGAGGAGGAAGAGGAGGAGGAGGAATGGTCACCTTTAAAATATACATCCTGTTCCTGACTGTCCCCTCACTGGACTTTCTTGCAGCGTGTATTTGTGCAGATAAAAATATGTTGGTAACAAATGAATAAAGAAAAGGTATGCATAAAATTCAATCTTAAAGTAATTGTGTTACTTTGGTTCTCTTTATTTCTTAGCCACCCTTTTTCGAGATAATTAAGATAGTAAGCTGTTCCAATTATTTTGTTACCACGGCCCCAGAACAACTTAACTAATTAAAGAACTGGGACATCTGGCCTGAATTTGTTTAACAGGCAAATTAGTGTAATTAAATGGAATCATTTTGCCATCTTAAAAACAGCTCCAGCTGCATATTTGTTTCACTGAGCTCTTTACAGCAGGTAATACTCCAGGTGTCACATACTGATATTTGTATTTGCAGCTTCATCATGTTTCAGTTCTTGCACTAGCTGAACACTGGCAAACATCCAGGGTTATGTGGGAATCAGTGGACAAAACGATACCTTACAAAAATATCAGACATGGATAATATTTAAAACAGGAATATAATTCATTCTAATTCAGCCTTGTGAATGAATACAACAAGTGGCCTGTCTGGTATTTTTTTCCAAGATGACAAGTTAAAAATTGGATGTGGGATTACAACAAATATATTCCTGAATTAACATTACAGTCTATTAAAACTTCTAAATTGTACAATAAAATTCTAAGGCCAGTATGACAAAAGCTCCACTTTCATTTTTACTGTCATATTTTTTTTTGTTAGCAGTCAACAGGATATTGTCATATTGATCCAGTAAGCCGGGACCATGATGGTGCAACACCACTCTAACATTCTTTGGGGAGAACCTTGAAGTTGGAATGATAAAATCATCAAAGCCCTGAAAATATGTTTCTTACTGCTTACAGTATCAGGATGAAATGCTCACAGTGATACAATTGGCACCTCACTGCATCATCCAGATTTTAAAATCTCAAACACTGAAATGTATACCATTTCCACCATCACCTTGAGAGAAACAAAGAGAAAGCATTGGATGAGAGGACTCACTCTCAAGTACATTTGCCCCTGTCCAGCTGTGTTTCCACCCAACAACACGGACTGGCTGAGAGTGGATGACGTTGCAGAGGAGGCGGGACCAAGAGGACGTGTATTGGTCATGGCTCCTCCTCCAGATGAGCTTAAATTCACCTGGAAAAAACAAATGCTTCAGTAACACCAATATCAATATATTTTTCTGCTGTTATACTTCAGCAACAAATTCAGCTGATAGGTATGAAGTTCAGAATTCTGAAGTCAGACAGAGGTATTTGTATAGCAATATTTATATACAGTGATGCACACATTTCAAATATTCTTCTTATACGTGTTTTATCAGACTGGGCTTTCAAAAAGCCATCATCTACTCTAAGGGGCAGTCATTCAGAAACTGATACACTCTGCAGTGGGGCCACTTTGAACAAGGTTGACACTGATTTCACTGAAACCCTTCACAAACAGTTTTAAAACAGTAGTACTGTGAGTAATCACAACTAATTCTATGCAGCCCAATGGGAAACACAACTCCCACATGTAACCCACATTACTGGAAACTGAACAAAAATGTATAATCTTGGTGAAAACATACAGTAAGTGTCATATTTTAGAAGGCAACACCAAAATACAACAGTAAATGAGGATGTTCTTTCAAACCATACACAGTACATATGTAAGTAGTTATTAACAACTTACATGAATACACTGAAAGTATGAATTTAAATGTTAGAAATCAGTTACAAAAAAAGACCGCTGCTGAACCTGTGAAAGCTTCCTACTCTCACTGCTCAGCAAAAATGCTTAAAATGACAGCTAGATACTCTGTTTGCACAATATATAACTAACAGGTAATCGGCTTACTTAAATCTGGCATAGCACTGGCACAATTACATTACTATGGTCGAAACAGTACTCCAGCAGTGACCTCATCATGTCTTTGTTGCCCTAGATAAAGGCCATAAAAGAGCATCAGCTCCCACTCAACAGTCACAACTGCTTTGGGGTAAAGTAGGGTAAAAAAGCGTTTGACCTGCTTCATTTGCATAGCGACCAGGTATGCTAAAACAAATCACAATGGGGACAGCTTTGGAGCACGCATAACACTATGTGTAAATGCATAGCCTATGACCAGATTTATATCTGATCATGTGCTGACCAATTTTTTTTAAATGAAGCTGTAAATGGGGACCATGGTTACTGTAACAGCTGTGGAAACGTTCCTCGCTGAGGCTGAAACCTCTGTTTCTCAAGTTGCAGCCAGTCATGAGCCTGTTGTGCAATCAGGGTATCAGTGACCTACAGTGCATTGGGCTGTGCTGGTGGCCTGGGAGACACTGTTACTGGGAGAACTGGACTGACGACTGGCAGCAAGAGTGGCCTGAGAGAGAGAGCCAGAAAAAGAGACAAATTAAGATACAAACTTCATAGTTATGGACTGACCAGTCAAACAACTACACCAATAAAAATCAAGTTCTAATGCCAATTGGTGAAAAATAAACTGAAATCACATTTTCATGATTTAAAGAAACCTAAAAACTATTCAAAACAGTGTGTAGTAGTAGTGCTATTGCTGAAGAACACAATTTGATATAAAGTCACTGCGAAAAAAATGAATTATCTACTCAGCAAACATGGAAACACAAACATTTTAGAGTATCACACAAACTGTAATTCTGAATTTTATACAATAAAAAAATGGTATATTTCAGAGGTCCTATTATTCGTTTAAAATTAACACAGGGTTTAAAGCCCATCCCATCCCAGCTGCAGTACCTGTTGCACAGCAGCCAGGTTTTGGAGCTGCTGCGCATTGTTTATCTGCTGCTGCAGCATCAGCTGCTGGAAGTAATGAGCTGCATTGGGCTGCCTCTGCAGGGCCTGGAGAGCCTGGGACACAGAAACAGGCAGGAGAGCTCCTCATCATACACGCGCCACAACTGGGTCCACCATGTTAGGAATCACACAAGACGTGCACTGAGTGTGATTGAGAACATCCTTCCACAAGATGAAGACCATTTCTGCAACTCTCAATGTCTTCAACAACTTAAGCTACAGTATATATTTTTTTTTCAAGACATAACTGCTCCAAAACACACACACACACACACACACACACACAGAAAGGGTAAAAATGATATGCAAAAATACTGTCATGAACATCTTTAAGAACTTCTGGAGTCATCTATGAAGCTTTGGAACTCTTCTAAAGCAGTAACAATTGTTATACAGCAGTCCATATTACACAATTTAAGCTGTGAGAGGGATGTATATTGCAATGCAGTAGTTAAAATGTGCAGGATACACACACTCACCTGTACAGCCTGTCTCTCATACAGAGACATTTGTGATATCTGAGGGGGCCGAGAATTACCCCCTGAGGGTGTGTTCCCATTGGCAGCGCCTGAGTTCTGATCCCCCTCGGTATCCATGCTGTCTGAAGACAGATGTCAATCACACACCTATTGAAAACAAATGTCTGCAAGCACACTGGCACCCCAGACACTATAAACAGTAGAACCCATAATAATGCATCAGAATGTTAAAAAGCAGGCTATACTGTTATCTAATATCAATTTAGTGCACAAACAAAGGTAATTCGTTTATTTATGTTGTAGTGCCATATTCATAAGTGCACATACAAATCCAGGATTATTTATATTATCTAGCTGGCTACTCTCGAATTACATGTGGTCATTTTTGTAATATCACCTCTATCAGATAAAATTTTATTTAAATTTTATATCTTGGTTTTGGAGCTGTTTACATAGCAGCAGTAAGGCAGCCAGAGCTCTGCAGACATTTGGCAACAAGTCGAAAAGGTTTTGAGCTTCCGCCACATATGCTGCCCAACATTTCAAACTTTTTTCACTTATTTTTCTCATACGCTCGTGTAAGTCGCTGAAGAGGAACAGTTAATTTTTTTTGTGTAGCAGGCACCTCGACTTGTAGTATACATAAAATAGCTAGATAGTCAACGGTCAGTGCTGGGGTGATTACGCAACCAAATACATGTTAATTAGCAAGGTAGCAACATTGAACTATTGCTTTCTGTCGAAACAAAAGATGTACCAGATGTATGCATTGCTTTGGTTTGACTATAATGGTTAGCGAGCCAATTAGCTGATCGCTAACTGAATATGCCGTTAACTAGCTAGCTAATAGGCTAACTGGGGTAGCTAGAAATTTGATATTGCATTGCTAAAACTCATGGGATTTCTACGACAAATATGAACAGCTAAGTTAGTTGGCTGGTTACAAAAAAGTAGCTCGCGTACTAGCTGTACAGCTCGTCCTAACTATTTCTTCGCCGTGGCGCTTTCATGGAAGAAATTACGGTACTGTAAAATTCGGCGCTCACCCCGACCTCCTTTTCCTTTTCCCTCGTTTAGCTATATTTTCCGGATTCTGTGAAGCGATTAATGCTTTTTCTTCACTTTGTATGTCAATAATTTTCGCTAATCTTTTTCACGTTTTGCATGTACTCAGTATGTTGATTTAGCTCGCCAGTTAAGTAACAGCTAGCTAAAAACATTAGCTCGCTATCACTGTAGCGATTGTGCTTGAGGGAGAATCCGCCTCCTCTGTTGTTTCTTGTTTGCCTTCCCTTTCCGGCGCTAATAAATGACGTTAACCACCACTAAAGAAAGGCCGTGTCAACACAACTTTTGCTTTTACATGAAAACAACTTAGCGTTAACTGTTAACAAAGTGTAATACAATCATTTTATCAGTTTTCTCTTATTTTTTTAATACTGTCGGTAAAGCTTGCCTCAGTCTGAAGCTGTGATGTGATTATAGCTCGGCATTGTATTTTAAATGAAATCCTTTTTCGTGTATAAATTATCAGCCCTTATCAAATAAAGAAAAAAAAAAACCATCAGGTTTGCGAGAGGTCTTACTGTTTACGCTCTGTGTAGTAACATTTTATGTGTTACACTTAAAGGACAGATCTGGATAGGACAGAGGGGTTGAACCATGTTAAAGAGTCAACAGTTGACAGACAGTAGTCAGCGAGACACTCACCCACAGCGACCCATTAAAGATGCATTAGGAAGAGTGTGATATTAAATTATTATCAGTATTAAATAGTAGACACAGAGTGACACCACTTCACAAAAGTGAAATATATACTGTTGATCAGTTGTAGTTGTTGCTTGCCCTGTGATGCAACCCATTGGTAGAAGTGTCATTTTCATAATTGAAATACTTATTAACTTTGGTGATACCTTTGTGCTTTTTGTCTGTGCAATTTGTGTGTCACAAGGCTGACACCTTAAAACATCACTCTCCTCTTAATATATTGTTAGTGCTCTCTTTTCAACATATTTTGAGTGTGGTAATTCAGATGAAGTATCAGAAAAAAATAAAACTTACCAACCACCTGGGGTAATGTAACATGTATGTTTGAACTTGTTTTAGGAATGTGTCAAGAAAGGCTGAAAGATAACAACTCTATGGAAAAGCAAGGAAGTTATGGCCCAACCAGTTAACTTAAATAAATCACACTTTGTTTTTTAACTATTTGATATATAGTTACATATACATTACATAGGTATGCTATATATACAATGGCAAGACTGATGTCATTTACATGATGGGTGGAGCATGTTAACCTTGCTTATGCAAACCTGTACAACATGAAAGACATGTTTAAAGGTGGACCAGGAAGTAAGTATACGAGCTCCACAGAGATGACGGGATCAAAGCATCAGACCCACAAGCACAACTTCTGGTAAATTGTTTTTTAAATAGTATTTTTAAAAAGAAAAAGAGACTGGTGATTGGAAATTCATCTGTTATTACCAGTAGGTTGTAAACAGTACATTACAACAATATTTGTGCAGAGAGAATAATGGGCATTGGTAAAAGCAGTTGTCCATATGATTGTGGCACAGAGATCCTTTAAATGTACCAGTCATATTTTTACAACAACACTCTTTTAACAGATTGTTGTCAGATTGGCAGATTGACTGGTGAACCTAATTGACTCAGGATAAAATCTATTTGTACCATTTAAAGTAGGTATTTGATTTTGATTTAGGTGTGGGTCTTGTAAGACACAGATTTGTTTGAATTTTCTACTTTCAAAACTCTGTTGCTAAAAACTGTTTTCAGATTGGAAGATTGACTTGGGTCCTAAGACCATCAAAATAATAGGGTAATACTCAGGACAGGTTCAACATGAAGCATCAGGAAATCATTCATTCATGCTCCTATATCCTGAATGAGATCATGAATGAAGGGCAGGGGGATGGAATGGACTCCTTGTCATCCTTGGAATGACACATTTCAAGTTATAGTAAACCATGATAGAATCAAGAGCAAACATTGTAGTTATGCATAAATGCGCCATGGTTTTACATGTTGATACTGTATGGCAGCGTAATAAATTCTGTGTACATCCACAGGTTTCTCTTGTTCTCCTGCACTGTGCTCTTATCTAAGGACCTGACTGTGACTCACTGAAATTTTCAGACCTAGATTTGTTTTCCTCTCTGTTCACTGTAGTCTGACAGAATTGGTTTAACAGTCATTTGAAGAAGAACAGCACATATGGATGCAAAGAGAGGTGCTAGAGGCAGAGGAAGACTAAATGAAGGTGGCACAGGGGAAAGAAAGGCAGTGAGTGCAGATGGGATTGAAGAGACAGGAAGAAGGGGTGAAGGGCAAGGAAGAGGGTACAGACCAGGCAGAGCTAGAGGTGGTCAAAAGCAGAGAGGAGTAGGCGGAAGAGGAGGAGGAGGACTAAAGGAAGAAGTCATCAATGGGACCATTGAGAACAGACAGAGTGGAACAACTAGAGGGAGAGTAGTAAGCAAAATAGAAGAGAAGGTGATAACAACTAAAGATAGCATAACAGGAAATGGGCCCGATTTAAACACAGGAGACTTTCTTCAGCTGTTGAGACTACTGCACATCACAGTGCCACTGGACAATATATCCAAGACAGCAATAGAGCTCTCCAAAGAGAAGCACATTGTCCTGGATGCTAAAACAATCATTAAAGACCTTGAAAACTTTGAACTTGACTTCAGAGCTTGTCCTCAATTGCCAAGTAGGAGGGTGAAACATTGTCTTGCACTTAAGGAGAATGGTAAAGTACTGGACCTGACCCGTCTGGTCTTCTTTGAGAAGAAAGAGAAGAAAAAAGAGGAAGGTCAGAGGCAGTGGACAGTGAACACTTCCAATACTGGCCATGGATTCAGGCTCAGGGAAAAGTATATGAAAACACCTGTTTCAACACCAGTGATCTACTCCACTGCAAAGACCCGGAGCTGGAAGAAACTAGCTGCTGGGAAAGAGATTCCACTGGTTACTAAAGGGACGAGAGTAAACTTGAAGGATATAGAGAGCAGAAAGTTTGCTGATGAATCAACATTGTGGAGTGGAACAAACTCCACAAAAAAGTTTGGGAAGAACGATGCAGATGAGTTAGAGTCATTGAAATATTTTCATGAATTACAAGTGGTTACTTCAGAGCACATGTGTTACACCAAAGGAAACAAGGTTGAGTATGGGTTCCTTGTGGGCATACTAGACTTTCTCGCAGAGATCCAAAATGACAAGCAAACTAACAGAATGAAGCAACCGAAAAGTAAGAGGCTGGTGATTGAGTGCAAAAGCACGACAGGTGACATGGTGGGAAAACTGTACACCAAAACCCCAGACAGTCAAAAGGCAGAAGTCAAGAAAGATCATGAGTACAGCTTTCAAGTGCAAACCTATCTGTACATCCTCAACAAGGTAGCTGAGAAACAGAGGTGCTCTCCAGACACGGAAGCTGTGATGGTCCTGAGGCATTACCATGAGGGCGGTGAGCCTCCCAGAGACTTCCACTGGACTTACCTGCAGAAGGACGATAAAGTGCAGTCTCAGATTGATGGGCTGCGTGTCTTTTGCCAGGAGGAGGTTCTGGCCTGTTTTCTAGCAGTGCTCAACCTAATCTTTCAGAAAGAAATGTAAAAATCAGCCACATCTGAAAGCTTGGTACTATTTCAGCAAGATTTTTGAGGTGTTTTGCCTTTACACTCTAGAATAATTTAGAATTTTGGATGAATAAAATGTGAACTTGATACATTGTGCTTGCACGCAGCAGGTCGGGGATGGGGGTGGGGTGGGGCAGGGGTAAGTATGGCTTTTGGTCAAAGAACTAGAGCAGACCACAAAGCACCATGGCACTTGTTTTTATTTTGTATGCTAATGAAATGACTGCCATTATTGGTTATAGCACTCTTACATCTTTTTGTATGTACATTTTTAAAGTCACTCAAGATATGAGAGTGTTACATGCCTTTACTTGAATGTACATTAATATGGTTAGCATTTGAGCAAGGTACTTAAATCAACTGTTTAAACACATAATGAGCTGAAAAATAATGGACAAATACATCCAAAGCAAACTATGCATATAAACTTGGATTGACTGGGGCAACTTGCAAATCAAATAACGACTGTGGGTATTTACACTCCTTATGGAATAACGCAAGGACTGGCAAGAGGAACTGCTGAATGTGTGATGTGAGAGTGAGAATAAGGCATCATGAAGCAAAAACAACCATGCCAGCTTCAGGTTATGAGTAATTTTAACCAATCATTGTGTTTCTTGGTGTAGAGCACAATCTTCTGGTTCAAACAGTGATTGATGGCTTATTTTAGCTCCACCCATTAGGGAGTGCTCAGAACTTCATTCCATCTCTACTTTTGGTCTCCCTCTAGAAACAGGAAAACAACCATTGGAGTGAAATACCCAGAATGTTGGAGATATTTACTAATACACCAATTCACACTATTCATTCAGACAGCACATGGGGCAGACACAGTGAGAGGTCAGGAAAAGGTAAAGGTAAAAAAAAAAAAAAGGCAAAAAGCTGGAGGGGATGGCTTTACTATAACAAACATATTTGTCAGAATGGAATATGCATTGCACATTTCATACATGGAGCTTGCTCCCAGTTTAGCCTTTTAACCGCAAACTATTTTTTCTTGCCTCAACAGCCAAATTGCCAGATATTTGTATGATCAATACTGGGGTCATACACCTCCTACCTGCAGACTTTGACTGACTCTCAGAACCCCAAACTAATGTGTGCTTTATGGATGACAGATTCTTGAATTATTAAATTCCTTATCATCACACACCCTGTGTAAAAATGTCTGTATATTTATTGTGTTTACTCTCCATTTAATTAGTAACTCATTTACCACACCTGAGTACCATTTGCATGCACTTCTGTATACTTTTTTGGAATGACTGTTAAGAATTCTGTCATTATTGTATTGTACTTCAGTTTTCCTCTGTAAGCACAGGTGTCATGTACTTCAGACAGTATATGTATTAACAAAACTTGAGTCACTATTATTTTAATATTAGTAATAGCAATAGTAATGCAACACTATTCTGTACTTCTGAAGTCTCTCTCAAGTAGGCATTTTCCAGTAGGCATCTTTTTTATCCTTTTTTTTATTTTAGAATGGGTTAAGGATGCAGGCACAGAATCACTCATACATTTTGCAACCTGCACACCTAAAGTCTCACCTAAAGTCTCACTTAAAGTCTTCATACCCTTGGTGTTTTGAAGATACTGCTCAACAGTTAGTCTCAGACCTCCAGCAATTCACCTACACCAGCCTGCAAAGCAGCACACACCTTCTTCATAAGAATCAGAGTAAAACAGAATTATAATCAAATACACACTTTATTTATAGTCCCTCATTTCAACTCAAAAGCAAAAACAAAACCTTGTTTATTTTATTGCATTACTGAAGAATGAAAGGAAAAAAACAATTTCATCTATTCTATTAGACGTGATGGGATTCCATAAGCTTTGCTGGGGGCTGCAGATACAGCACAATTCACATATATTACCTGGGACGTTTCAGTGCCTGAATTGTACTGTAAGTCTGCATTTGTGCCACGAAGTGCAGTCATGCCACAGTATGCTGAACTGAACCAGCAGTGTGGCTAGATCACATTTTTAAAAATATGTACACTGCCAAAACTAAGCCAAAACAAACAAAAAAAACATTCATCCACACAGCACAGATAGCACACAGCTCCTTCCCTCCAAAGCACAAATTCACAACAAAATATCATAATCATTATAAGTAGTCATTGCAGTTATCAGCAACACCACCGTTATTACGCAGAGGTAATAACAGATGATACCATGGTGTAACAGTTGGAAAATACATTTGGTCAAACCTTTGTCAGCATTTCAAATCCCTGTAACAGGATTAGGGAGTTGCGAGCTGTATTGTGCATTAAAAGCATACCTGTTTTTATACTTTCATATCTAACTATACTGGACATGTGGATGGTACTGGGGGTACTGAGAGTGTGTGTGTGTGTGTGTGTGTATGTTTGAGACATTTCACTGTGAACCTGCAGTACATTGTAAATGTAAAATTTGCATCACTCACAAGCTGTCCCTTTAACAGTACTTTTAAGTGATTCTTCATTTTGTCATACTGCTCTCTAAATCTGTGTAATCGAAAAAATATCACCACTATGATCTAACCATTCCAGTGCTGACATCATTAGTTCACATGGGCAGCAAATGGTCATCTCTTTCTTCTGGCTCCTCCCCCAGGGGTTCAGTAGCCACACCCCTGTATGTAGGTGGCTCCTCCTGACTACCCCGGCACCGACACACGAAGTCACACCCATCCTGAGAGAAGGACAGAGAGGGGCAGAAGAATACTGAAATGATTACATTTTGCATAGACACAAACTGTGCTGAAAGAGACAGAAGGTGAGAGTCTAAGACCAGGGAGGGCCATATCTGGTTCAGGATTTCAGGCCAACCTCTGCTTTTAATGATTTAATGAACTGAAACATTTACATTACCTGACATTTCAGCTAAATTAAACTGATAAGCTCATGAACAACAGATGAATACCATTCTTACATGCCTATATATACTGTTTTACTGTATTCTTATACATGTGTGCATTTGCATTTGCAGCTAATTAGCTAACTGAGCCGAGGTAAGGCCTGCATGCACACTGGCCCTCCAGGAGCAGAGCCGCTCAGCCCCTGGTATACGATCATAAACACTCACAGCAGTCAGGCTGCCAATCTCCTGCCAGAAGGTGAGGTGGGGGAACTGCTCCATGCCTTTGGCCCCAACAACCAATCGCTGGTAGAGGAATCCACCGATCAGGTACACCGCCAAGAGGGAAAAGCCACTGTAGGAAAATTAATACGATAACTGACATGCCTAGACTGAATGGCCTGTTCTCATCATTATGTATTCTTATGTTCTTAAATTAAAATTTGATTCCATGAAGAACAGTATGCATTTTTGACACATTGGCTAAACTAGCAAAACAATGTCACTGCCTGGAGGTGGCTCCTGCATGCAGGGGACGCAATATTGTCCCATCTTCTCTTTTTCATACGCTCTAGTCACGCCCTGCTCTTTGCCTTAGTACTCATAGATTGTGGTTCTGCTAAACTATAAGGGAGATGCCTCGGCCACTCATGATCATATGATAAGGTGACACTATGGATCATCTTACATTCAACAGAATTACACATTTCCTTGGAGAGTCTCCTGGTAAAATCTTACGTGTTTTACATCTGAGGTATGCAGTTCATTATATGTCATCTTGGAAACCTGGGGCCATGGACAGAGACTTTTTCATTGCTTTTCCTAGCTTAATTATAATATGCATATGCTAGGCTAGACCTTTGGTCTGGGATGGGGGGGTGGCCAGTCAGGGGGACTACACTGAGAAGAGTGTCACTAGCTGAGTGAGGTGGTGGAGGAGGGAAAGCCAGTCGCGGTGGGTTTATGCATCGTTTAAAAAAAATGCAGAAGATTTATCAAAAAAAGGAAAAAATGATTACTTTCAACTTACACAATAAGCAGTATTGAGCCGGCACTCAAGTGGGATGGAATCAGTGGGCAGACAGCAGAGGAGTCCAGCTCAAACAGGTAGAAGCAGTTGTTTAACTTTTCTCTCTCCTCTTCAACCACTGACAGATCCCCCTGATGGAAGAGACAGAGAAATAGGCAGAAGGTAGGGGGATGGAGGGAGAGAGAGTGAGAAGGTTAATGTAACGCAGTGTGGTGGTGTAAGAGTACACTCTTCACAAACAGCGTATTCTTCTCCGCCTGCCCCCTGTGCCTTTCTCACCGCAGTGATTCCTCTCTCACAGGAAATCATGACGATGGCCCTCCTTTTCTCTTTGTTACAGTGCTCACCATACGCTGAGCCATCTGTATATATCAACATCACCCAGTCAGCTGAGACGGAAAGATAAAGGGAGAGAGAGAGAAAACACCACGTTATGAGAACATCTGCAATTTCTGAGAGGCCTTTATTATTTTTTTAAATCAATCATACGATGACATTAGACATTTGCAACTTGCACATTGGCTGACATAACATTCTCAGTGAATAGGATGCACTATCCAGCCAGATGAATTAGTTACCATGTTATTTGTAAAGAATTTCTTCACAAATGTGTCTGACATTGCTTTGAAAACCTGTATTTCTGTCACTCTCTATTTCATGCTGAAAAAACATGGGGGAGCAAAAGTCTGATTTTACACTCAGGTCCTGCAACAAATTCAGCTGTCAATAATGCCATCTCTAGGTCAGGTTCATTCATTGACAATGAGCCAGAAATTGGGTTGTACAGCATATTATGGAATCAGAACCAGCTGATTACTCTCTATACCAGTTCAAAAATTTTCCTGCCATTGGATAAACATTTGCTTTTGATGAAGGATTCTGATTTAAGGATCTGAATCTGAAGGATCCTCTGTTGCAATGTGCTCATCTCTGAAGCGAACATGAGCTTTTCTTTTGCAAAACCCTGCACATATTTTATTCACTCATTCTGCCTGGCGTGTGTGTGCCTGGCATGGATCCATGTTGTGTGTTGTGTGCTTTGATGTACATTTTTCGGGCTTTTCCAGTCTTTAATGTGTAGCGAATACATGAACCTTAACTAAGGTTAATACAGAAAATGGCAAACCAATTAAAGACATTAAAATCTAGCTCTTGTATTCAAAAACACTACTAAATGCAGACAAGAAAACAAAAAACAACTACAACCCTGAATGCCCATATTCCTTTGTGTGAAAGACAAACGCAATCACTGGTATCGTACCTTACATGTGGTGAGGTACTGCATTAATAGCTACAGCATTTTACCACTCTCATTAGGATCAACTGTGACCCTCAACATACATAAAATTCCCCCATCAGAAAGGAGGGCAGATAGAATTTATACATGCAGACAAAAAAAAAAAAAAACAGAGGTTCCTTCACACCTTTATGTAATCGTTAACACTGATGGAGGAGAGAAAGGTAAATTTCCGTACTCACAACCACCAAATGCCTCCATGGCAGTGTACTTCCCGATGACAATCTCATTTCCATCATCGGATTTCTGCACTACTGCTCCGTCTGCCGTTTGGCCTGCATTCCCACACACCTGGAACAGGTATGTGTAGCTGTCCTGGCCTGACTGGGCTTTCACAGAAAATCTGTCAGAGGGACATTTTAGGTAGCAAGAGTGAGGGTCATGATGTTTTTAAATGTTCACATAAAGATGCAGAGCCAAATAGCAGCTACAAATGTTCAAGACAGGGTTGCATACCAAGGTGCATTGGAAAAAGATGGCAGGTCAGATGACCATAGTGCTAGTCTTGCAGTTCTGCTGTGTACACTAGTTAGTGTGTTTCAGCACATGTGTACTTATTTTAAGGTATTATGTGGCTTGCTAAACAACGGACAGAGTATATAGACCACAGTATATTGTGCACTAAAAGGAGTCAGATTAATACTGACCTATGAGGCTGACTCCCTATATAGTGGAAAAGCAACAATTTCAGACACGGCCCAGGACTGGAGCTGTGCATCACTGTAGAATGTGAAAGCCAAGGAAGCACGTGACTACACTGATGTCTCTTACGTCCTGTTGGTGATGGGCTCCAATCGACTGACAACTTTTCTCGCCTTCTCTGTTTCCTCGATCAGCTTGCAGCTTTTGGTGTTTTCACTGCCCTGTGCCTTTTCAGCCAATAGCACCAGCAGAATGGCTGAAGTTAAAGTCAGATGTATTGCTTGAAATGCTGCCATTTCCTCCTGATTACAAAATGTGAAAATGAAAACACGTTTGAAGGCGGTAAACCGTATTTTCACCAGTACATGACCTTTTCACCCAGTTGTATTCCACAGACTGTTGAAATAAAATTGCTTTATGTTATACCTGATGGTCTTACAAGTGGCTGGAGACATCGTAGAGTATGCAGTTACTCAACAAGCTAATTAGTTGCATGGCTAAATAAACGTTCTCAGGTTCAATGTAGGCAATAACTTATTACGTATTTCACACTTAAATAACTATTACGATTTCAAACATCTACTTATGCAAGGGCTGTGCTATTATGAACCACTGAGGGTGAGCTCCGTTTTGAATTTGAATCGACCCAATCTACAGGAGGCTTGTTACACTACCTTTTTACTTCAGCAGACAATCAATCTTTAAACAAAAGGTCATTGAGCTGATAACGATACTACTTCGAAAATGTAAATTCAAACATACCTTAGAATAAACGTGGAACTCCAACGGACTAAAAATGTATCAGTAATGACAAATACCCTGGACCTGGAACAAGACAGTAACCTGGTATGGGTTATCTCACTGACAGCTAGCTAGCTAACTTGATGGCTTGAGTGCTTGTTAGTTCCTCAAATTCTGTCGCAGGAATGCTATTACTATATTTTAGTTTCGAAGCTTAACCGTACATAGTTAAAGGATGTATCCACAACATTTCTATACATACAAATAACTGATTGTAGCTTATTCTTTCTTTAACTGCAGTGATTAATTTTATTTCTCATGTCGAGTCCGAAAACGCGGAAGTGAAATTAAACAAACGCTGCATGTGATCGCATAAGCGCGTCCGGGAACGCGCTGTCGCTTCCTTTTTTACACGATTTGTCATGTGATGCAGGCATGTGGGCATTGTGGGATTGGAAAAGAACTGTAAACACAGTACCTGTACCTGGAACCAAACGTGCCTAATTGAGACAACACCAAAGTTGACATTTTTATGATTCATACTTCTTAAACAGAATATTCATAAATCAACTAATTCTATGTCGGGAACTCAATACTGAAAAAGACCCAAAATACAAAAACATGCAGAAGCTAAAATATAAAATGTTCAGGGTAAAAAATTAAATAATCATCACAAATATTTCTCATACTCTTCTTTATTATTTTTGGATAGGTGTATGAGGATATTTAAATTGAACAAGTGTTGTGGAAGATAAAACACATACACTGGTGATTGGTGTTTTGTCTTTTTGTGCCTGGTCTGAGGTGTTTTTAAACTGAATGTGCATTTTAATAGACTTAACTACATTTCCCAGGTGCCTTGAGATCTTTTTGGATCCATGTTGTGGTTGTGTTGAGGCAGAAGCTCCTTGTGTATCCAACGCTGTTTCCCCTCCCCCTCCTCAATCACACCTTTTTACCTGCCCCAATGCGCCGACACACCCGTCTCATTATTTCAGCCAATCACAACGAGAAACACCCAGGAGGTATACTTCCTGTCTTTGGAATGAGGTTACTGAGAGAAAAGAGAGAAAGGTACATAATCAGGCATTAACAAACAGTTTTCAGGTTACATTGAGAAGTAAAGCAAAGTTGGGTTTTGTAGTATTTGCAAAACAGCTGCAGAGTTAGCTGTTTATTAGCTACCTGATAGGAAGAAAGATACATTAAAAAGAAAGAACAGGAGGAGAAAAGCGCTAATCTGTTCAGACTTGTTTGGGAATTTAAGGAGGGAGGGGGTGGAGGAAAGATAAAGAGAGAGTTAGAAAAGAGAGAGAGAAATTGTGGCAAAACATTCCTTTTCAGAGGGATATATAAAGAGTAAAGAGAGAGAGAGAGAAACCAAGAGATTGGATTAACATCTTATAAAACATTTATCTAATTTTGGTCAGACTGAACACTAATTTCAAGAATAGGACATGCGGAATGCTGCAGTATTGTGCAACTCCTGCTAGGTTTGCTGCACTGAGCTGAGAGGTACTGGGGGAAAAGTTTTCCCCACTTTCACAACTCAGGTGAGTCTTTTGTAAATTATTGCTTGGTTGCTTTTGTGTCTTTCCACCTACCTTTTGTCCATGTCAGTGCTGTCTATGCTCATTTTGATCAGTCTAAATTTTGTTTTCAAAACCCTTCTCCCTGGAAATGGTAACCCCTTCACACTCTATTGCTGTGTTTGTGGAGTTGGTGTGTCAGTGAATTTGCTAGTGATTACTATGACTTTACCATGCACTAAACTGAGCTGTGTTGCAATGCATTATTCTCTTGTCTTTATTGCTTGTCTTGATTGTCTTATTGTCTGTCATGGAAAATGTTCTTGACTTGCAAACTAAGTTCATGACCATTTCAGTTATTTATTGTCTGTCTTATATGTAGCTTAGTTATTATGGCTACTGTGCAAGTAATATTAATTACTTGCACACTGGCTCTGTGGTTGAGGATATCTGAACATAATCACTTCACAGTAGTTTGGAAGTTTCGGTTAAGCATGAGGGATCTTATCTGTAGGGCAGAGGGCCCACTCTTAATGCTATATCTATGAAATGCTCAATGGTGTGTCATATTTTTTGGTTGTTAATTGCTATGGTAATTTCCAGTTTTGAGACACACTTTTTGTAACTGTATCCTGAAATAAATTGGCCATGTCACTGAGGATTGGGATGTTGTGATTAATCTCATTGTGAAGATTCTGGAAAGGTGGTGATCTGAAATTTGGTTTACATACATTTTAAGAAAATGTAATTCTATTTCTCTCATAGGTTCTGAAAAGCATGTTGTCATGGGAACCAAGCGATCCACCTGGACCGTCGGTACTTTGCAAGTGTCTGATCAGAATGTGCCCGAGAGCAGTTACCAGCGAAGGGATCGGCCTGGCCGAGATCCAAGTCCAAGGATTGGAGCAAAAGCACGGGGGGAGAGAGAAAAAGAGTGGAACAGGGAGGAGGAATGGAGGAGGGAAAAGGAAATGGAGAGGGTGAGAGGGAGAAAGTGGGATGGAGAAAGAGAGATGGGGCAGAGTCATTGGGACAAAGAAAGAAGCAGACACAGGGACAGAGATGTGGGAACAGTACCTAGAGGAAGAGAGGGAGAGAGGGAAAGCAGATTTAGAGAAGTGAGACGGGAAGGGATGAATGGGAAAGCCAATGCTGCAGAGGGGAGGCCAGAGTGGAGAGAGAGAGAGAGGGAGAGAGAAAGAGAGAAAGGAGGTACCTTTCCCAGAATGAGGAAAACTAGCAGAGAAAGGGATGTAAGGGCAAGGGGAGGTACAGAGAGAGAAGCAGAGAGGGGGATTTTAAAACGCCTGGAGAGGCAAAGGGGCCTCGAGATGGAAGATGGTGAAGGTGATAGAAGGACAAAGAGAGGTTTAGAAAGAGATGCAGAGAGGGACATGCAAAGGTACAGAGAGATGGAGACAGACAGACCGAGGGAGCATAAACGGAATGGAGGGGACCAGAGACAGAAAGATAGAGACAGATGGAGGGAGAGACTGGAGTATGATTCTAGGAAGGAAAGAAGGAGAGAGGAGTGGGAGGGGATGGAGCTAAGAAGTGAGAAAGACAGAGACATGGACAGAGAGAAGGAGAAATCAAAACAAAGGCCACGGGACAGAGAGGGGGCATTCAGTGTGCCTCAGAGAAAGAGGAATCCTGACAAAGAAAGAGATAACTTTTCAGACAGAGAGGGATGGGAGGAGAAGAGGAAAGAGTGGAGGAGAGAGGGGTGGAGGGACACAAAAAGTGAAGGAGACAGTGATGAAGGGAGGGAGAAAAGGTATGGGAAAGAGTCTGAGAAAATAAAGCTGAGGCACAAACACAGCAAAAGTGAGGGGGATGATGAAGGGGAAAAGATGAGAGAAAGACTGAGGGAGAAAGAGAGGCACAGAGAGCTCGAAAGATGTAGAGAGAGGGAGAAAGGGACAGACAAATACAGAGAGAGGGAAATGGAGAGAGAGGTTATGAGACCCAGAGAAAAGGAAAGACTGAAAGAGAGGGAAGCAGATAGAGAAGCAGCTAGACACCGGGACAGGTTGAGGCATTGGGGGGACGAGAGGGAAACAGAGAGAGGGAGAGACCGAGGTGTAGAAAGAGAGAAGGGAGAAAGAGACATGGACAGATGCAGAGACAGGGAGTGGGAGAGACAGGAGGAGCAAGGGAGACACAGCAGGACCCAGGGAGAGACTGAGAAACGCAGGGAGGAGCCACATGCTCACAAGGCAAGAGAGAGAGTGGCATGCACAGAGGGAGAGAGAGTAAGAGAGAAGGATCGCTACCTGGATAGAGAAGAGGAGGGAAGAAACCGCAGCTTTGAGGAGAAACAGAGAGTACGAGAAATAGAAAATGCAGGGGAGAGTGAGAGAGGCCCAGGCAGCAGTTCACAGATAAAACCATGGAGCAGTGAGCAGCTGAGGGCAGAGAGTGGAGAAGAGAACATTCAGAAAGGGAAAGTGCTAGAGATAGACAGCATTACAGGGCTCAACAGAGAGGGGGAGTGGACGGCAGAAAGATTTAAGGACGGAGAAGCAGAGAGAGTGGGGAGGCCACAAACTGGCAGGGAGCCTGACAGAGGCAAGGAAGTACCTCAACATAGACACAGGCCCAGGAAGATGTGGTTAGAACCACGAAAAGTGACAGACAAAACTGATGTACAGAAATGTACAGAAAGAGAGAGATACGCAGACAGATACAGTGACAGATATTTTCAGAGCAGTATACAAGAGGAACCCCCAAGGCAAAGGAGGCAAGAAGACAGGTGTGTGGAGAGAGGAGAAGTTGAAGCAGTAGAGCAGGAAGAGGAGGAGCAGGGGGTGAGTGTGGACAGTGATGGCGAGAGTGAGAGATATAAACAGTCTGGGACACACTTAAATAGGTACGGCGAGACAGAGTCACTAAGTGAAGGTGAGAGTGAACAAAGCTGGCAGGGTGATGGAGACAGAGACCCTGGGAAGGAAACTGTTACAGACAGTGCAGAGGATAGTGACCGAGAGGTGGAGAGAGGGAGCAGCAGTAATGATATGTACCCAGAGAGTGATGGAGACAGCCAAAGAGAGGAGGGAAGAGAAAGGGAAAGAGTGCTGTCAGGGGAGGATGGGTTCATAACAGTCTCAAGCGGTGGGGAGGAAGAAGGGGATGAAGAAGAGTTTGAAGACTGCAAAGAATTCTGGGATGGTGAGGTAGCACCTGATGCTAAGGAGCATTCTGAATTCCACAAGGATGCCAGGCAGGTTGAGACTGGTGGAGCGAGAGAGACCATAAGTGGTAAAAACCTTGACAGAAAATGTGAGGACAAAATAAATGGAACGAGTGAAGAACTGGGGGGTGGGGAGAGAAGGGAAATTGAAAATCAAGAAGCAAGTCCGGCAATGGCAAGAGAAGAAGAAAACATGGACACAAACACTGGTGGAGAGACAATTATGGATACCCAGGAAGAGGAGACTGAGAATGGAGAGGAAACATGTTCCAGAGTAACAGTATTTTGCGTCATTGGACAGACGCTCCCTAGAACACGTGGCAAGCAGGAAGGACTTCTGGATCAAGAAAAGCTAGAGGCACCCAGTCAGAATTTGGGACGTGACATTGGTGTCAATGCTGAGATCACTGACATGTTTGCTAATCGTGGGCAGTCTGCAGCTTCAGGAGTCAGAGAATGGGAGGACAGATGTCAAAATGTTGAAACTGAGCAATTGGACAAACAGAATGAGACTGAAGATGAGGGGGAGGAGAGTAGTGGGGACTACCCAGGAATTAGTGAAATTCAGACAGAGAGAAATGAACCTGAAGAAAGTATTAGGGAGGAAGTGGCTGATTCTTGGCCTAGTGATAGTGAGAGAAAACACAGTGGACATGTAATGACTACAGACAATGAAAGGGAAAATGAAACTTGTCCTGTGAGGCAAGACGCAAAGGAGGAGACTGAACAGTATTCACAAATAACTGAGTGCAGAGGAGAAGGAGAATCTGGAGGGAGGATAGGAACAGAGTCAAGTACAGGAACTGGACAAGACTACAACAGAGAGATTGAACCCATCATTCCAAAACCTGATGATTTGAGAAAAGCAGAAGAACGACGTAAAGAAGACACTGCACCATATATCAAATGGGCTAGGGACGTAGTGAGGGAAATCCTTGGATCCTCAGAGGACAACACTTTGGAAGGATCACAGTCACAGCCAAACCGAGGTGTTAATCCTGGAGTACGTCAAGCAGTGGAATCACAGGCAGGTCAGCTGGCTGATGCTGAACAACAGTCTCCTATATATGCAACAGTCCAGAAAAATCCCAGTGCTCAGACGTTCACTGAAAAACCTACAGACAGTGAGAGGGATGAACCGGTGTATGCACAGGTCCAAAAGAAAAGAGGCAGACACTCTGATGCATCAACAGGCAGTGAAGTGGAGACAGACAGACAGGGTGACCTTGAGTCCTATGCAAACACACGCATACAAATACAGACAGACTCAGAAGCGGAGGGGGACACAAAGGCAATGACTGGACAGGGAGAAGAGGATGGTGAAGAGGGACACCCAGACAGTTGCCTCTCCTTAGAGAAAATCTCCCTCTCAAAGTCCAACAGTTGCCCTAGTCCTATCAAGAACCCCTGCCAAAGTATAATCCAGCCAGACCTGCCTCCTGAAGGGCAGGAGGGATGGGAGAAGGAGAGACTGGGAGGAGAAATAGAAAGCATGGGCAGTTTTCGAGATCAGGGGAACGAAGCACGGTCAAGGAGGCGGGGTTTCCGAAAGACTGAAAGGAGCAAGGAGGAAGAGTTGGAGGAAGGAGGAGGGAGAGACCGCAGGACAAGAATATTCAATGTTTCAGGTGAGACAGTATGTCAACCATACACACATACTCACACACCCTCCACAGCCTCCTCCCCCACCCTACCACCTCCATCCATTTATGGACTAATTCTGTTTTAAGGAACAACAGAGAAACAAAGGAAATCCAGAGAAAACCTGCAAACAAATGAATTTTGGCTTTAGTTTTGACAAACAACAGCATCTGACTGACTCTGTTTTGACTTTCAGAGGACGATGATGAACTCAGTTTCAGCTGGAGTGAGGTAGACCTGAGGTAAGAAAAAGTTCACCAAGTGGATGAATCTGGTAATCACAGCTCAAATACAGTAAACTGTTAATTTATTGGATCCCTAAATTAATAATAATGAATAAATGAAAAATGAATATAGCATCTGAGTTACCCTAAATGTTGAATTCTCTCATTATCAAGTGATTCACAATACATATATTCATATATTCACATACATTCACAATTAAGTGGACTTCTCCTTCCCCCAATTGTTCAGTTTATATTAAGGCTTTACTGTGCAGCAAGGGAAAAGAACTGAAGAAAACCTGTTTCACTTTCAGAACTGGCATTTTACACAGAGCAGTAAAGCATAAGGATACACTGTCACTAGAATATGCCATTCAGCCCATCCAGGCTCATCAATACCCTGCGGTATGGAGCACATCTGTTCAGCTTCAGTCCTGGAGGGCTGCAGTGTCTGTAAGGATTTGCTCCAGCCATGCTCTACACCACATGATTTCACTAATTAGTTCACGTCCTTGGCCCAGGAAGTGAGCTAACTCATGAAATCATTGTGTAGTGCATAGTTTATGCAAATCCCTGTGCTTCTGCAGGTGAATAGCCCTGTGACTGTATAGAGTATCCAAGTATACTTCAAATGCATAGCCATATAGGCTACATATGCTAAAGTAGAGAGATAAATTAATATAGTATTTAATACTGCATGGCAGCAGATTAGTATGAATATTTTAATAATACACACCATTTGGCTCTCAAAAATCAATTCAGAGCCACTACACAGGTAACAGATGTGACTTTGCAAATAGACTTCATCATTGGAATATCTGAATAGGGAACTAGTGGATGGTCATTTTCACATTTTAGAGGAGAAGTATGAAATGCTTGAGGTAGTAGGAATGCAAATCAAGCTGATTGAACCTTATCTATTAATGCTGGCTACTTTAAAATTGTGTAATATAAAATATTAGAGGCAATCAAATGAACTGTAGAGCCACACTGACTATTCCTGTGTGGAACTGGCACTATTTACTGTATTGCTCAGCAGTAGCAGTCCGTAGCAGATTTACTGATCATGTTTACTGGCTGGCAGTGGCCTGTTCATCTTGTATACTTCTCTGATCTGGTCTACAAAGGACACCACTGTAAAATAGTGAGTTGTTGGTGACATGTTATGTAATTCTTTTTGCCTCGCTTTGTTTGTCCTCAAGGAATGTAACAGATTCAATTGAGAGGACAAAAAAGAAGAGAAGCTCCAAATTCTTCAGTGAGTATTTCACAGCCCCCCCCCCAACCCCCACACCATTTTTACTTTCTTCCCTCTGTTGTGGCACTCCCACATTAGTCCAGCATTACTGAAACTATAATGCTAGTTCACAAGACCTCAGGCTCGTTCTCTTTGTTTGTGCCTCTGTGGTACAAATGTTGGTGTCTTTTCCTGGACTGTCTCAATTTGCTAGAGTTTCAAAAAAGTACTGTAAGAAATCTGTTAAAGAAGCCAAACCATTGTGTTAAGGTTGGGGTGGAGGGGGGGGACACAAATCACAGGAAAAGCAAGAAGCTGATCAAAGGCGTCTCTTTTAAAGGATTTAATACAAAGCATAGATTTCAGAAAAACAACTACGTCTCATAGATTAAGCTAAAGCTGGCAACCCCAATGCTTGCTCTAGTCCTCAAGGGAGGGTCACAGGCAGGTTTCAGCAAGTCCATACCTCTCACAGCCTGTAGGGAAAAACAGCTGTTCCAACTCAAATAATTGTGCATAGCATGTATACAGACATAGAGGTCTTGAATGAACAACAGCTCTCTTCCCTTTCTGTCACAGACTCCCAGCTCTATCAGCAGTACTGTGAAGTGGCCCTGGACAGGGAGATACTGCGGCAGTCTCGCTCTGACACCCTCTCTTTGTGTGAAGAGCTCAAGACCCATAGGTCCACTTCCCCCACGCCCTCGCCCCCACCTGCCCGCCGTCCCTTACCCCCACTCCCACCTGTCCCTCACCCCCACTCCCTCTCCCATACCAACTCCTTCTCCAGCACCAGTGCTCAGACCCTCCCCCTCCCTCCCCTTCCACGGCCCTCGTCACCCCGTCTCTCCGTCTCCCTCACTCAGTCCCAAACCCTCTGGCAGGATCTACCTGGTGTGAGGAACAGCCAGGAACTGACTGAACTAGGAGAAGATGAGAGGCGTCTGCAAGAGGTACTCACAAATAGTTGAAAAAAGATGCCAGTGTGTTTTTTGCTTCAGTAGATTTATCTCACTATACAAAGCAAATGCACCATTTGTCATCATATGTTTCCAGTAACCCATTTGAAAATACCCTCTATTTGAAGGCATTTTGGCTACTTTGGTTTTATGATTGATTTTAGTTAAAATTTAACTTGTACATAATGATGAATCTCTTTGTAGAATAGAGTGCAAACTGTAAGTTAAGTGAGTTCATACATATAAGGTTATTCTGTAAATTGCCCTGGTCCCAGGGGCCCACAGAGCATGCTGAGGTTTGTTTTCATCCTACAATCAGTAACCACTTCAAGAAACCAAATGAAGTGAGCAAAGAGTCGAGAACCCCTGTCATAAAATCTCTGTTGCTCCTGTTCTCTCCATCTGTTAGGTGAGGTTTGAGGTGGTGACCTCAGAAGCATCTTATTGCCGAAGTTTAGAAATTGTGGTTGAGCATTTTGTCAAATCCAATGAATTGGGGACGCTGCTGACTGCACAGGACAGGAACTGGCTCTTCTCACGATTAGGGGATGTCAGGGCCATTAGCCACAGGTAAACAAAAAAAAGGAAAAACTACAGATCCCACAATCCATAATGTGTTAGGGTTGTCTCAATCTAGGACTCCATCACTTGGAAAAATTGCACAGCATAATTCATAGAATTAAACTCTTAAATTTAAATGTTTTTGTCAGGCTTTTGTATTAAAAACAAGTGTGTAGATCAAAATGCTTAAGTGACAACATTCATAAAAGATTTGTTGTCATTGAATGATTCCTCACTTAAGATGAGGTTAAATGACTGAATCCTTTTGGCATATATGCTTCATCAGTGAAATGTGTTCTGTGGAAGTGAGTGAACTGAAGTGTTATTTTTAAATGTTTCCCCTCTTCCTTTAGACACACTAACAGAATGGATTGTGCTGAATGCCGTGTCAAACTGTTTCTATTTCCAGCTTTCTGTCGAAATTGGAGGAGAGAGTTGAGAGTGACATGATGCACTTCTCTGTCTGTGATATTATTGTTCGCCACTGCCCTCGATTCAAATTGGTCTATGTGCCCTACCTCACTAACCAATCATACCAGGACAAGACATACCAAAGACTCATGTAAGTTCTAATCCACCATTTTATCCTGTACACAGTTTGTGTAGTAATACCGTAGTGGCAGGGTTTTATAACAAAACAAATGGGCAAAGCTGTCATATTCTCCCTGTGCCCAGCTGATCTGATCCAATCATTATGCTTTGTTATGAAGACCAAATTGGTTGAAATATGTCAGTCGTTAACAGCTACTTATGGCTCCACCCATTTTTGTCATGGTACCTCTTTTACTAATCACTATTGTGGCGTATAGTCAAGGGCTTCCTAGTTACAATGGGTGTGCTCGATCTGGTGTCCCATCTGTTATGTAAGTGGTGAGGGAAGAGATATGGATGAGAACTGGGGATAAACTGATAGGTAGTGCATTTGGTGGTGCAAACTGAGTGCACCCAGCCATTAATTATGGATTTCGGAAATGTGTTTCAGTTCTTTCATAATTTTTCCTTTTCCAAAACAGTGCAGTTTTGATTCACTTCTATTTGCTTTTGTTGTTAAACTTTTAATTTTCCACAAAATTGGAGTAGTTTCTGTGACCAGGTCTTCACATGTCCAATAATTATTACCAGTCAGGCTATATATAAATAAATGTGAAGTAACCTTTTTCTAAATGAATAATTGGCCACATAGCAAGTGGAAAATGTAATCATTAGTTAATCTGACTTATTTAAAGTCATGTGATGTCTATGGGGCATTTATTACTTTTATTACCTATGGCATATACATACATATGTGAATTAAACTGAGTAAATCACACCTAAGTAGGCATTCAGAATATTTAATTAATAAAAATTAACAGCTTGTTACAATTTGGGGTTTGCAGCTGAGGTTAGAGTAATAACTAACATACATGGGAGGAACTGTTAGACTGGTTAGTTTATCAATACAGTACTAGGGATCTAAAGGACAATGAGTTTGTATGGTTTTCATATTAACGAAAAATCACCGACCAGTGTCAAGGATTACGACACCTGACGAGGTGAGCAAACACATAACTGTGTTACAGCAGGGAATTCACAACAGAAAGCAGCTGACACTGTAGCTGCGCAGAACCAGGGCTGGAGACCCTCCCTACTCCCTGATCAATGTAAATGTTGTGCAGCCAGCCTGCCAAATGTATCATTTGGTTTTTACTGTAAGGACCATCTGAGTATAAAATCAAGTATGTTATCTGCTACATTGTATTGACATAGAATTTTTATGAATTTGCTGACAGCATAATAATTTTTTGTTTCTTTATGAACTGGTGAAAAATAAAGTCATTCTGCTCTGTTCAGACTATGTTTTTAAGGACAGTGTAATAGTCATACTGGTTTCTTATGGACAGTTGACTACCCTAATCTGCATTTTCCAGGCAGTCTGTGCCAGCCTTTTCTGCTGGTAGAGTGTTTGTGTGCCGCTGGCTGAGTGGGTGCTGAAAGGTAATGGCTCTCTGTGTGACTCCCCCAGGGATGAGTGTCCAGGGTTCCGCCGTGTTGTGGAGAAGCTGGAGAAGAACCCCATCTGCCAGAGGCTTCCCCTCCGCTCCTTCCTGATCCTCCCTTTCCAGAGAATCACACGACTCAAGCTCCTCGTGCAGGTCCTCACTTCTGCTTTAATCCAATATCTCTATGTCTATCTCTCTCTGATTAGTTTACAATGCCTCCTTCTCTATCTCGCCCTCTCTCTTGGATTAGTTAAAAATGTCTCGCTCGCTGTCTCTTTCTCTGATTAGTTTATAATGTCTCCTTCTGTCTCTGTGATTAGCTTATAATGACCCTCTCTGTCTCATTCTCTCAGAATATTGTCAAGAGAACGACTCCAAACACAGACGAGGAGGCACAAGCCATAAAAGCCCTCAAGTTACTGGAGAAGGTGTGCTCTTCCTCTCTCTTCCTCTCTGTGTCAGTACCAGCATCCACATTAGGGAGGGCTTAATGAGGTACTATGACACCAAAAATTGAGTGGCAATTAGCATTTACTCTCTGACTTGTTCTACCAAAATATTATGCTCTTAACAATGGAAACAGTGCTTGGTTCAAATTATCATGTGTAAACCAACTAATTTTTGGTGTCAGAATACCCCACTCTCCTGTTACTAGTCCACATGCTTAAGATCTCCGCTTAGCCCATTTGGTTCCTGTAGGCCTCGTTGTAAGCTGATTCTCAGCTTCAATCTAGTTCAATTCACAAGACTTGAATTGAAATTTCAACTCTAGCTGTAGGATCCACATACCTGCAACTTATCCCACAAAAGACTTCTATGAAGTAAAACCTGATCCAACATGATCAAACCTGATTCATGTGGGCAAGATTAAAATAAATCCAGTCCAAAATGGATAAACCTCTCTAGTTTCCTTTGCTGTTCTTATATTCTGAGTTTATGATTTTTTTTTTCTCAGGAGAAAGTATGAAAGTGCTTTATTTACTGTACCTGGAACAACAGAGTAACTAGACCTTACATTGACACATTTGTTAATACTTATGAGCTAACTTTGTTCCACAAACAATCATTTTGCTGCTTCTATATCACTTGTAACTCTCTTCTTTCAGTTGATTCAAGAGAGCAATGACAGCATTACTCAGATGAAGAGTATCGAGTCTCTGGTCTGTCTCAGTGCTAAAGTGGACTTCGAGTGCAAGGTGAGAAATAAGGATTAAACTGGACTCCTCCATGGTGCAAAAGTGGGAGTTTGCAAGAAATTATAGTGCTTGGAAGAACAAAAATGAGAAAAACTTTGGATTAATAATCTTGGAGGAGTATTTATTGGGTTCTTTATTTTGAGTGTGGCTGACAGTTTTTACCCCTGTGTGTTAGACCCTACCCCTTGTAAGCCAGTCTCGCAGGCTAGTCCGAGAGGGGGCTGTGACGGAACTGCGTGATTTTGCACTGAAGGAATCTGAAAGAACACTCTACTTGCACCTCTTCAACGACTACCTGCTGCTCTCCCTCCGAAAAGAGTAGGTGTATGCACAACCAGCAGCATAAAAACGTCTAATACGGTTTTCATCAGTTTGATGCATGACTAGAAAGCATACATCTCGTTGTGTACTGTCAATGTTCCATGGATATATGACAAACTAAATATGCAATTGTATTCATTTTTTTTTCCTAATCACCAAAAGCATTGTAGCTGTGGAGATTCACATAAACCCACACTGTCAAGTGCGATACCTTTTTGCTGCTATGAGCTCTGTAGTGGTGACCTGATTTAACCCCCTTGATGTCCCTGCCATTCCTCCCCCCCACCCTCCTCTTCCTCAGAGGGGGCCGTTTCACAGTGGTCGATCATGCTCCAGTGTCAGAGGTTCGTGTGGAGAACTGCCGAGTCAAACTGCACTCTCTGCAGAAAAACCTCTTCCGTCTCCACCTCTCGAACAAGGCTCTACTGTTGCGGACGGACACACAGTATGAAACCTACACCTCTATCTGTGTCCTTAGCCCTTTTGCATGGGTGTTTCAGCTGTGAACTTAGGACAGGGTTGCCAGATCCTCAGTATAACACTACTCTAAATCAGGGGTTAGTAACTCCCAGTGCTGAAGGTTTCAGTATCTGCTGGTATTTGTTCCAAGTCCCCCTTCACCTGATTTCACTAATTAGTTTCCCTCCTTGGTTTGGGAGGTGAGCTAAATAATAAAATCAGACGATATGTTTGACAGCTGGAGCCAATGCCAACAGATCCAGTGGCCCTGAGAACCAGACCTGAAGTATATTGGCCTTAAATTGTTCACAGAAATACAGAAAAATAACACCTTAGGAGCCCCAAAATGACCCTGATGCTTTACCCTAAAAAATGGTACCCTAATTTTTACCCTTAACATCTTATCATACTTTAAATATATGTTAAAATACCTTGATCTGGCAACCCTGCTGCAGCAAATGTAGTTTTTCCTTGTAAGGTCCTTGCAGAAAGAAGGCACAAGAGCTCTCCACTGACAGTTCCTCCTGTTTAAAGGAATAAAGTGACATTTTGGGAATATGTCTTTTTTCTACTTACTGAGAGTAGGCAAACCTATCCATATGTTTTTCATTTCTATCTGGAAATTATTCAGGACCAATGCACCTGACTGAATATATTAATAGAACATTGGACATTAAAGTACAAAACCAGGACTCTGATGTTAGGCCTCCTGGGAAGAGAGAGCATTTCCTCACTTTGGACTGGAACTAGGTAGAATTCCTGGAACTTCCCAAAGACGTCCAGTCATTTATCTAAGACTAATGCTTTGTCACCTGTCTGTAAAACATGAGGCATGTCCAAACACTTATTCTAGGGTTGTAGAATCAGCATACAAATAGAGCTGCTCAAGTGAGTCATCTACCACCATGGGGGAAGAGGGTGTTTTTAATATTAATTGGTCACATTTTCTTGTCAGACAGCTTCTCCATCTGGCCATATTCCATGCTTAACTTGATTTCCTTCTCTCTCTTAGGAGTGACAAACTTCGATGGATGTCAGCTCTCTCACGCCCACATCCACAGATAGATTACACTACAGCACAAGGTGTGCCTTTGCCTCAGTCCAACCGCTGAGAGCACTTTCTTTACATTTCCAGTTAATTATAAAATGGACTGGTTTATGAGGCACTTTCATGACTTTGTAAATTGCTTAAATATATGGTGAAAAGTTGTGGAAGGAAAGAAATTGCAATACTGTGCTTTAATTCTTTGCTCATGCATTATGAAAAAGTGCATTGTGGGTAGTTTGAATTTGAACTGGGTACATTGTGTTATATCTTACTACTCCTCCCACTTTTAGACATTACCCAGGTCCAGTGCATTAGAGCCTTTGTTGCCCAGCAACCAGATGAGCTGAACTTGGAGAAAGCGGATGTTCTACTGGTCCATCAGCAGAGCAGCGATGGTATGGTCCACAAGGGTAGAAAGATAAGCCTTGCAGAAGTGAATGAGAGTTATAATAGGGAAAGTAATGTGTCTCAAATAGCTTCTGTCTAGACTAAGAGACAACCTGGCAAGTTCTTTGTTTTACTGGCCTAACTTTTAAAAAATTCAGCTTAGTTTCCAATTCATGTGCATGTTAATACTTTAATGGCTTCAGCCAACAGGAAAAGCATGTAGTTATCCTGCAGAGAATCAGGTTTGTGCTGTTTTAATGTGAATATGAATGCAATTATTAGTTTTCTTTTTTCCTTTTGTGTAATTTGATTCGAGTTCTTCATTTTCAGTATCTTTCATCTCTTTGATTTCTCAGGCTGGATTGAGGGAACAAGACTGTCAGACAGACAAAGGGGCTGGGCTCCAGAGTCTCACCTGGAGACGATCGTCAGTGCAAGAACGAGACAGCGCAACCTGCTGGACACTCACAAAATTACAACAATCACTGCAACCTACTGAGTAAACAAATCACTCAATACACATTAAAGAAAGACAAAGCAACAGAAACTATTACATTGCACCACAGATTATAATAATCTGCTTTAATAAATTATATTGATTCAGTGAACAATTCCTTGCCTAATTTGACAAAAATGTCATAATTGCTTTTTAAAGACTGGTAATATAAAAAAATTGTTAAAACATTTGTATAGTGGCCATCCAGGTGTGGAGTTGTTCTCTGCTGCAGGACTTCCTGTCCATGTACATGGACTCTGATTTGGAGAGAGTGTTATTCTTATCATGTAACTGTCCTCTGTCAGAAGGAACTTATTACATTGATTCTCTCAACAGAGAGCTAGCAGTTCTGCTAATGTAATTCTATGTATTTTTGGTGGACAAGTGCTTTATTCTGCTAAATATTTCTTGTATTAATGGATTGATATATGAAAAGACTAGCATACATTTGTACGTGTATTTCTTGATAGTATAGCTAACAGCTGTGAACTACTGTATTGTATTAGCATGTGTAGTGTATATATTCTCTATTAAACTACTTATCAGTATATGTCAATATCTAATGAAAGGCTGCGAAATTCAGAACGTCTGATCTAATACACGTGTATATAGGAACAGAAGATGATATAGTATAGCCATACAGTTCTATTTTGAACATACACATGATCAACGTATTAATGTTTGTACTGTCAAAAAACATGTTAAGGAAAATAAAAGATGGTTATGTGCACACACAAGATATGGCACAATTTTTTCACCATTTTAAATAGGACTGGATTTGTATCATTAAAAATTATTTTGACAATTTTCATTAAAATGTGTGAAAATTATGAAAACATTTGTTTGCCAAATGGGAACACATCAGCAATAAAATTTAAGACTTCACTGAATTCAATCCACTTTGTACCTGATTCACACTATACCTGATTCACAAGACTAGTTGAGACTTGAGTGGCTTAGTCAGGAAACGCTCTTGCCACAAATGTGGGTTGGGCCCTATGATAGGCTCTGTAATTAGCCAACAATTGCAGGAAACCCATAGCAGGGCTTGTTTACCATTTTCTAGTCAGGTCTTGGGGGGGTTATATACCAGGGTTCCTTTTAGGGGTGGAAAAGGAGTTGCCAGAGACCTTACAACACACAGGGCACAGTACGACTGTATGGCAGTTGTACGATCGCTGTTTATTCCAAAGTGCAATGTAGAAGCAGCACATTTTACAAAGACAGTATCACGATTTCGCTAAGTATCACTAAATATTATTTAATATTGTGGTTTTCAGCTGTTAGTCCCGTGCACCTACTTCAAAAAGTTACCACATGGGTTCCTGACATTTGAGAGTTTCCATTAAAAGTAACATTACCCTCCTCTGATGGGTGCGTGCTCTGCTGTGCTCTGTGAGCAGTAGTGCATTCAAAATGACTGGCTAAATAGTGCATTACAGGACTACGAGTGCTGCAGCTACACTGTTCCTGCCATGGTTTTGGGTGGCACAGCACAAATGGCACAACTGGTTGGTCAGAGAGAGAAAACACTTGTTTACTTAAGCTTTAAAACAACATATAAATGCATCGTACGACTTACAGACCATGACAGCTTCTAATGATTTTTTGTTAGTACTTGTTAGTAGTTATGTTTGTAACGTAAGGGCCAACACAGAAATACTTGTTTGTGGAAAGCTGATAGTTTTGCAGGGATCGCAAAAACTCTGTAATTACATAACAAAATAAAGTTACCGCCAATTCGTGAGAGTATATAATGAAAAATAAAATTCCAGATAGCAGAGAACGAGAAGAAGCCACATTAGATTTGTTATGTTGAACAAGCGTGCGTACTACAAAGAGAAAGGGCCGTTACAGGCACGTAAAAATCTTCCAGGTTCCAAGAAGGCCTGTGCTCCCAGCCGAAGTCTGACCATAGAGTTCTGCAAGTCTGACACGTAAGCCACGCATGTGATTACTTTTCTCGCTGCTCCACACGTCCCCTGGCCCAGTTTTCCTTTTATCTAGTTGGCTTACTGCTCTGTCAATTTTCTGTCCCAACGTAAAATACACAGTAGAGAACAGATACCAATGCGCGAATGACAGCACTGATTAGCCAATTGTAACGTTGTCAACAAAAGCATTCCCGCCCCTTTACGCTCGCTGAATGGACAAAGATGATGTCCATCAATATCCAAGCTGTTCATTTGTGAAGTTCTCTTCGAAGGGGCGTTGTACTATTTGTTGTTTATTCTGTGGGAGACATAGATCCGTCGACATTTTAAAAATAGACTGAAATTTCAGACATTGAATTATTACAGTTTTGTTGTTTATATCTCAGTGGTATCATTCCAGCTAGTGTGTTGTATTTAGCCAAAAGTCAGAGGAAAAGCTTTGTCATTTATTTGTCGTTACTTTCGGTACTGATACTGCATTGTTTCCAAAGGTGAGTTTTCGAACGGCAAGCTAACTAGCTAGCCAGCTATCTAGCTACATTGACTTCATGGGGTACAGATAGTTAGTTTGCGAGTAGCGAGGTAACGTTACATTGTTAAACTTGATCGTTTGCATGCTATTCAGGGCCCATTAATGGTTGTCTGTATTGACGATCAATGCTGCCTGTCTGCCGTATAATGGCTTGCTCGATGTACAAGTGATCAATTGTAGCTGTTTATCACGTCGCTATGATGAAATTCGCTTGTACAGCTGTGTGCGTTTACATTTGTAAGAGATAGCTATACTGATAATAAGGGAGCCTACCTTGATATCCTAGAAAATCCCCCAAATTTTAAATAGCTAGTTGTTCATTAACGTCAACATTCCGAATAGTCAGTGGCAGCATATATTTGTATTGTTAATACAAAATTGAATGTGCAAATGCACGTGTTCAGTGGTTAGCAGATAATTAATAATACATTTGGCAATGCAGTATTTATCAGTTGCACCTGTCAGGGATACCTGCCTACGTGTACAGTGTCAGAGGGGAGCCCAGTCAAACCATCTGCCAATTGTAGTGCAGTCTTTACTTTTAGTGTTAGTGGGCTAATCAGCTAAGACATGTGACTTAAAGTCGGTGTGCGTATTCACCCCTTCCATTTCTCTGCAGATGAGCAGTCACTATCAGCGCAGTGTTCCTCTGGAGGTTAGGAGAGCGGAAGGGGAGAGAGTCCGAGCCAAACATCCGGACAAGATACCGGTCAGTACTGTCATCGCCACCACCGTCGTCGTTAAGAGGTTGCGGCATAAGCATCCATTCCGCAGGCCCCTACAAGCCCTTGGGGATTTTCACTAACCAGTCTCTCTAAGCCTGAGTTCGTGGCCGGAATTCAATTATCATATGTCCTGATCTTACTTACAATTGAATAAGGGCTATGCTTTTCCTCTTCAGCAACAGTTTAGCGATTTAGAATTTTCAGGCTTATTTCAGCATTTGCAGTTAAAGATACTCCACAAATCTAAGTATGTCAAAAGCATAAACAGGTAATTGAATGTTTATAGGAGAATAACAGTGCTTAATAAATACTATGTATCAAGTGAACAACAGTCCTTCCCTATATTACTAATATAATTAAAATATATGATAAGTGATCCCTGTTTTAAAGGTATGCAGTGTGTAATATCCTAATATTCACATTGTCCTGTTGGTGGTTGTTTAATTAGATAATTGTGGAAAGGGCTGCCAGATCACGGGCCCCAGACCTGGACAAGAAGAAATACCTTGTTCCCTCTGATCTGACAGGTCAGTTTCATTGTCTTTCTCACATCTCTCCCTCCCGTTTTCCCCCAGCCAGTACAGAAGCTCTCACCCACTCTTGCCTGTGTGGAGACAGGTTGTTTGGCTATATTGACTGTTACCCCTCCATTTAGTAAAACATTACTGGAGATATTAACAAAGAAGCATGGAAAGGCAACAGTAAGGAACATGGGTATCTAAAAAATAAAACAAATGACACCCACTGACCCTTTAGCAACTTCATATGTTCCCTGAAAAGACGTCAGTCAAGACGATAGCAGACATTCAAGTTGCAACACCTTGGGCTGTGTTTTGTCTTGTGACTTTTTTGTTTTCCTGATTCCAGTGTACAGAAACTGAAAGCTTAAAAAAAGGTTTCAAGTTTTCTGCTGACTGTAAAAAATGACATCATCCCTCCCCCCTTCCCCCCCACACAGTGGGCCAGCTGTGCTTCTTGATCAGGCAGAGGGTGTCCATGAGGCCAGAGGAGGCCCTTTTCTTCTTTGTCAACAACTCCCTCCCTCCATCTAGCTCCCCTCTCTCAGCTGTATATGAGGTAAGACCCTTCATATTTCCCATTAACCTTTGTGGTCTAGGTAGTGTACATTCATGCCCCATGACCTGTCATGCAAAGCACAAATCTGCACAGTCACTCTCTCTTTAGTGGTAAGTCCTGTGATGGCATTACATTATAGAAATGTGTAGTTTGATGTGTCATTTTTTTTGCTTTCGGTTAGTGAAAGTTCAGTGTGGACACTGCATATGAGGGTCTGCGGTTGTGTTTTAGTCGGGGCTAGTTTCTGAGGAAAGTTTTGTTTATGTTTCAGGAACACCACGAAGAAGACCTTTTCCTCTACATGACCTACAGCAATGAGAGTGTGTATGGGGCCTAAGAGAAAGAGGGAGAGGGGAATGGGTGGGGAAGGGAGGGAGGAGGATGAGGAAGAGGAGGAAGAAGTATTAGAATCAAAAGAACAAGACACTAAGTTTTAATGTTTTACCACCACTATTCCATTTGAAGTTAGTATCAACATTCTCAGATGACTGCGTGACATTTGAGGATATGGGGGGTTAAGAAGAGTGAGGTAGTCATTTTAGGTTTTCATTGTTTTTGGAACAATAATGTGTTTCACAATATGTTATGAAAATAAAACAGTATGGAAACTGAAAAATTGGAGAACAGAGTGCAAGAGAAAGAAATAAAGTGGGGATATTTAGGGACACAGGAAGTATCCATTCAGCCTCTTTTTCTAGTCATCTTTCTCTCTCAAAGTGAGTCATCTGTATTTAATGCAAATAGTATTTTTTGTAAAATAATGTTTTTTTTGTGGAAAATAAAATATGAAAAGTGTAGACTGTGTATTGTGTTTATATCCACTGTATGTATTTTATTACTGAGGCACAAAATGTAATACAGGGGGTCCTCGACTTACGAACGAGTTCCGTTCCTATGACTTGTCGTAAGCCGATTTTCGACGTAAGTCGGAATTTATACCTAAATTATACCTAAGTTAACACCTTAAGTCACTCACTCTGTACACACAACACATGAAGGACATATAAAATACAGTAATTAAATGAAACCGTAATAAAAAAAGAGAACCATTTCTTATCTTTATTTCTGTGTTCGTGTTTACAAACCAAACCGCGTAGGTCGAAACTAGGTTTTTTAAATAATTTATGGAAGTGCATCGTAACCATGAAACGTCGTAACTCGAGACTGTCGTAACCCGAGGACTCCCTGTATATAAGTTATAGTGTAACCTTTAGATGACTACCATAAGAAATGAAGGAAATAATGGAGTCATGGAATGCATATTAAGTTACACTATTAAGAGCTGTTACTGTTGCTTCATAGGATGTATTTAATTTAGAAACAGAAGTTGTTTCTGATTGTCATGAGTCTTGATAGATCTGCTGTTGTGGGAGGTTATTTCTGAATGGTCCTTCATGAAAATAATGACCTCTTACTGGGGCAATGGCATAGACCTCTGTAGTAACTGGACTTCACCCTCAGCCAGCTCAAGCAGTGAAGAAGCAGAAGTGTTGTAGAGAAAGACTGGAACTCCCTGCTGAAACCAAAATAAATTGTGCAAATATGGAGGCAAAATAAAAACTTTCCAGATGGTGTTTTGAAACTTGATTTTCAAACGAAATATTGTTTACAATAAACGATTGGAAGGATGTTAAATTTCTTTGGCAATACTAATACTTGTATATATTTTTAGCCCAATTACAATGTCCTTACAATTTTAACATGACATTTTGGTATATTGTAACTGAGTTACCTAATTGATATCATAAAGATGATTGTTGTAGTTGGGTTTTTCTAATCCATTATAATTTGGACAGTCTAAGAAAGCCATTTAAACCATCAGGTTATGAGCAGAGCTCCACTGGATTTCATAACTGAACTCTGGAGAGAAAAATCATTGAGATATAATATGCACTGCTATAATATAAGAAAGGTTAGAGCTGCAGCTTGTCATGAAAAATGAGATTGGAGGGTTTCAGTAGGCTGTCAATGCAGGCTGTTTTAACATGGGTTTCAATGGATAGAACAGAATAAAAAAAAATGTCACATCATATGCAATAGGGGCTGTTTGCAGTTACTTCCTTGGCTTCATGTCCTTACCCTTGAATATAATTGAACAGATAGAAAGTGTCATTAACAAGTGGCTCTTCATTGTCTTACTCAGTAGAGGCCTGAGATGAACAGACCTCCTTGTACTGACCGTGGCCATGCTTCACATGGCTCACCTCATTGTTAAACACAGCACGACAGACCCATCTCATTAGTGTACCACAAGGCAAGAACCTTAAGCTGCATGCATTTTCAACAGTAACCCTTCAGTTTAACTGCTGAGGAATAGTCTTAGACAGTACAGTGCCCTTGTGCCCGGGGATCAAGGATGGGATTCAGTTAAGTCTACAGAATAACAGGACAATCTGCCCCAATCGGCCCCAGAGCCGCCACTGTATCTCTTGTTTTGGGTAAAAACCCAGAAGGCTATGCACAGACTTATCTTGTGTCTTCAGGAAGTCCTTTTGTGCCTGAACATACAAATGTATAAGAGTATACATTCTGTACACGGAATTATGGAGGGGATTCAGAAATGAGTCACAATACAACAGAAAAAGAAACTGGAAATAATACACTTAAGTGTGTCACCAAATGAATCAGAATTTCATGTTTTTGTTTCAATAAAAGCAGATCTTGCATCCATGGTGATGAAGGGTTTGGAAAGGCTGGTGAAAAACCACAACTGCTCCAACCTGCCCAGCTCACTAGACCCTCTCCAATTCACCTACAGACACAACAGGAGTGCAGACAGTGCCGTCTCCCACCTGCTGCACACCACCTTATCCCACCTTGACAATGGGAGGGGGAACTATGTGAGGTTGCTGTTTATCAGCTACAGCTCTGCTTTCAACACCATCTACCCTGGTCACCAAGATGAGGTCCCTAGGGCTGAGCAACTCAATCTGCAACTGGGTCCATGACTTCCTTACCATTCATCCACAGATGGTTAGGGTGGGAGACTACAGCTCTGGTTCACTTACTCTCAACGCTGGTGCTCCCCAGGGCTGCATCCTGAGCCCCCTACTGTATTCCATCTACACCTACGACTGCGTGGCCAACCACAACTCCATCTCTATCATCAAATTTGCCAATGATACAGTGGTGATAAGCCAGATCACTGACAACAATGGGCAGGCCTACATGAAGCAGGTGGCGGACCTAGCTCTATGGTGCCTGGCCAACAACCTCCAACTGAACGTCAGCAAGACCAAGGAGATGGTAGTAGATTTTAGGAAGCAGCAAGGGGGAAACTAGCCAGGAAAATGTTTTTATCACCTCAGGGAACTTTTCTTTCATCCAAAGGTCATTGTGTTCAGTGGCAATAGAGAGCATTCTGACAGGGAACATCACCTCATGGTTGGGAAACAGCACCAGCCTGGACTGCAATGCTCTACAGAGGGTGGTGCTCAATGACACGTGACAAATAAAGAACCTTGAACATTGAACCATCACATCTACAACAGACAAATATTCCTCTAATCTTAGACTACAGTAACAAATTGTTTTTGTTTACTGAACCATATATCATGCAATGTGTCAGAATATTGTGAAAGACTTGTTTTCTAATGAATTTGTGTTCCTGTGGAAATTTGGTAGGAAACATATTAGTTCCTGACAAGTGAATGGACATGATGAAACGTATTTCCTTTATAGGAGTGAAAGAGAGGGAGAGAAAATGACGAGGGGCAATAAAAGAAAAAGAGGAAGTACAGTGAGACAAAAAAGAACAGACACCATTCTCATATAAATTTGGCATTTTTGAAAGATCCTGCCAGGTTTGATCAATTGAAAGAGGAAGACGTTTCTGAAAACTTCATCCATTTTGCATTGTATGTTTTTGCTTTAGTTAGTGCTCGGTTCATCTTTGTATGTAAATATAATCATTGACCCTGACATTGAGCAATTTTATGTAACAGTCAACTTATCAAAAATTGGCAACAAATTACATATAGCTGAGAGACTCAAAAGAAAGAAGGGCACAGTCATGGAGCTGGAAGAAATAAAGACAAAAGAAGAGAGAGCAAAGGAGAATGAGTATGAGAGTCAAGAGGAAAATACAAGGTCAGAAGGGGAGGACAAGATTTCAGAAGACACTGGTAAACAAACTGGCATTTATTTATCTCCCAGTATTATTTATTAACTGTGTTTAGCCATCTCTCTTAACTGTGAATGTGCACTGTGAACAGTTGAAGGTTGTTCAATTTCAGGCTCTTATTTTCCTGCATTGTCTGTCTGTTTGTTCCACAGCAAATAAGGGTGAATCTGTGTACTCGAAGCTGCAGAGTCCTGCTGAAGACATTTACTCAGCCACGTCTTTTCCTTACGCCCCTCTTCAAAATGTGAAAGGTACTACCAGCATCGTACTGACATTTTTCCTTTGCTAAAATGCTTTGAAAAACTATTTTCAAACACATTAGCCAATAAATAAATACACAAACTATTTAATACATGTTAGAGTTTTTAATATAGCATTATAACATTTTAGACTGTACACTGCAAAGAGAATGGAGCTGCACAGAAATTTAAAATGTACAGAATCTGAAAGAGAATGATCAATGTAGTAATCAATATCAGAACCTCATCCACTGAAAAAGGTATGCTTTTTTATATATATGAAACTTGCTTGTTACCTCTGCAAATGGTTTTCAAAAGGGAATTTACAACTAGCTAGACTAATTACTTTGAGTAAAATGTGTTCTGAAACAGCATTTCAGATTTCCTTCTTTTTCTAGATACACTGTATACAGTTTCAGAACACACAGTACTTGTGAGTGCACTCATGATTGCAGCCATGGCTCAAAGTGATTTTTTTAACTGTCCATGAAATACACAGACGTTTTCCCCCCAGACAGTCTTTTCCCATAAAATACAAACAAAAGCTTTGTTATACAAATCTCATACGGATTTGCAAGGCACTTAAGTTGAAAAAGGGGCTGATGGGATTTTTTCTGTATCAGTAAAGTATTACAAGAAATAAAAATGTATAATATGATCTACTGAGGGCCATTCCATATTCAATGCAAGTTAGGACAAGTTTAAACAAACTCAACCATCTGATAATCATAAAATATTCCCATTTCTGTATATTTTTGTTGATGATGTAGCAACATTTTGACCATTTATTTTGTTTTTTCTGCAATTGGACTGACATGCTGCAATATTCAAGGTTAACATGACAGGGTGTAAATGTGTACCTTTTAAATAGCAAATTATGGGTATGTTTGGTTTTGCAGGATCTGTTCATGAAATTTTACAAGAACTTGAAGATTGTTTATCAAGTTCAAATGTTTTTGATATCATGCAAAAAAATATTTAAAATATTAATTTTGTATTATTAATAAATAAGGGCATTCATTTGTATTATTTAGGGAAAAGGAAAGCAGGACGTGTGTTTATGTTTATCGTGATGTCAGTTCCAGGCTGAAATGTTAGTTGACAATTTATTGTATAAAATAGGTGTAGAAAAAAAAGAGGAATAGAGAAAACTGAGAGGGTGAAAAAGAAAAAAAGAACATGACAAAAAATCTAAATGAAACTACCAAAACCTTCCAAACCATACTTCCCCAAGTATCTATTTTTATTGACAGCAATGAACTCATTTCCCAGAATTTACAGACCTGATGCAGCACTTTATGTGCACCCCATAACACAGCGCATGAGTCAGAAACATGGGTGCAGAAATAAGGAATTGCTATGGGAATTAGGGTGAGATAAGGACCTAGATCTGCAGCTGGTAAATATTTAATTTCAATCAACTTCAGACATCCATTTGAGAACATATAGATAAACTTGGCAACAACAGCCATGTTTTACAAATGACATAAATGAAACATTAAGATTACGCAATGACAGCTTTGTTTGTGTACCAGTTCAGCATTGTAACAGTCTGCACACCCCTCGCTTCTGCATTTGTACTGAGAATGAAATTGCAGTGCTTTAAATTGCGCATCTGGCTGCTATTCAACCTTGTTGAGCAACCAGTTCTGGCCCTGAGAATCTCCTTCTCAAGGGAGGAGTTTTACACACTACAATCATTAAATACAAGTTAAAATTTCAAGTTAGCGACATATTTTGCTTGATTAAACTACATACATCCTATTTGGTGTAGGCAGTTCTACAATGCTCTCATGTCACGGTAATGCCACCTGCACCCATGTAGGGAGCACTGTTGCTTACGTCTGCACTCCTCTAAGAGACACTTGCGACTATCTTACAATATAAACCAATGAAAAAGAACACTGCTGTCCACACACTATGCCCTGACAGTGCATGAGAGCATTGCAGGTAGTACGTGGGAAGAGGACAAAAATAACAACAATAATATAAATGAGTAAAAAATACATGCAAAAATATTATCATGTAACTAATGTAATTCAATATCACTGACTGTTTATTAAGATAGCGGTATAATAAACTTTTGTTTAAGTTTGCCCCTTGGCTGGAAGGCCAAAGTTTGATTTTTTTTTTTTTTTATCTAACCGCTCTCTGAAGCAATCATTTGCCTTACCACACCTTAGATAAGGTAATAATAAATACGTATTATTTTACCTAAATGATTAAAAGTCTCTGTATGTGAACATACACCATGTATGCTTATTATTGCTGGCATAGCTATTTTACAAAGCTGTTAATTGTTCTTAATTATTAGTTATGTATAGGGATGATTTTCTCTCTCCGGCCATTTTATGTCAGAAAAAGTCTCATGTTTCACATCCCAGACCTTTATTATCAGGCTGATGAAATCACTGGGCACTTGTGTACTTTGGAACAGATATGGCATACAACTCTGTGACACAAAGCCATATATTACATAATGAAGTATTCAAAAGAAAAATAAATGACAATGAGACTTTGACTAAGTGTCATGGAGAACCATGTGAATGCTGGCTGAAGTCGAATGCTGTTTCTGACCTCATTCCTCTTTTTGCCATTCTGGCAATATTTAGATTCAGTTACTGTTTAAAGATCAAATTTTCCTGTAGGTGTTAGTTTAAAGACCATACCTTGGGGCCTGGTGTTTTTCAAGCATTGAGAGCGTTCACAGTTATGACCACAGTGAGCTAGGACCTTGATCTAACTTACTGCCTGAGAAACATAAACTCTGATGGTCCACAATTCCCATTACAGCAGTGCATCATACCTTCAGTCTCATTGTGAGAGAATTCATTTGTTTTAGTTTGCACCTCCTGCTGAAACATCAATGAATATACTTCCTGGTACTTTCAGCTCTGATTACCTTATTTATAATAACCAGCAGAGCTGAGCTGCTGGGAATGGACTGTATTATGCCAAAACAGAGAAAGTAGTTTATCTTAGACTGCACCACCACAGACCATGTAAGGCTGAGGTGAAATATCCAGGGGCAGCCATGGTTGGGTCCCACTTTAGTTTACAGATTTAACAGGACAGCAGGTCCTGAGCTGCCCTCTTATCTTTTGTTTAGGGTGAAACCCCAAGGAGGCAGTACATTTGTATCTACAAGTCCTAGAAAGGCACACATGTATGCATGAACGAACACCCATAGAAATGTGGTCTGTGGAATTAATCGTAATCATAGAAAGACATCGACAAAACAGGAAATAGAAAAAAACACAGTGTCTGACCAAATTGTATTTAATTATAGCCTAAACTGGAAAGGGGTGTTGCCATGGGAACATTGGAAAGAATGCGCTCCCCCCACCACCCCACATCAAAAAGAACACACCAGACGCCATTTCCTGCTGACAGTCAACAACAAACGTGCAGATAGGAGACTTACCAAGTGCTGTTAGCCATCGTAACAGAAACACGGAGGCAATCAGCGGCATTTGCAACAATCGCACATCCCTTAATAAAAAAAGTAATAAAATTTTAGAATTTTACTGTTCATTCTTATTTACGATGTACATCAAAATTTGTCGTAACTATGAACTAGAGGACTCCAAGACCAAATTTCCCGATGAATCAAAAAAACTGCAAGGTAAGTTACATGTAGATAGATAGTGCTGAATGCGTCTTGATCATTTTAACGTGATACACTGAATTCTGGTTTCTTGTGAAAATAAAATAAAAAAAAACTTGTTTCTGACTTAATTTTATGCAGTTTAACTAATGATAACATTGATTCCACCGATATTGGCTGTACTTCTGGAAAGATGCGTCTGCTAAATGCCTACATTTAAATTGTAAATGTATTGATTTTCTGCCTTGCCTAGACTTCCAGAGAAGAGCCGAGGTGTACCGTGGAGTGGCAGTCATTCTGTCCATCCTCTCACTGATACTCGCGGCCGCAGTCATCGCACTTTGTGTCAAACGTAAGTGTATCAGGTATATCCATACCTTTGCACTAATGTTTTCCTCCACGGCACAAGTTTTAATTACACTTTCCCTTTCAGGACTTTTTTATATTTGGAAACAGTGTACATATAGAGAATTTTGCCTATCCCTGACTAAAATGACAAAGCAAGGAAGCAGAGGTTACTTTGTTGGTGGCTCCGAGGTATAAAGCATACAAAAAAGGTGACGTGAGTGCACAGATGTATCTGAAATGAGCATTTCATGTATATGTATATTACCGTCTCTGCAAATATATTCTGTCGTGCTTACCAAACGCAGCATTAATTAACTGCTATGTGCTGAAGGCTGATGCCTTATGTTTCTATTTATACCCTGTGCCTGTCAGTAATTTTGCAGTTGTAGCTATACTGAGGCAAATCTATGTGGCATGATTCTTCTCTGTCGCCTGGTTTTCAGTGCAGACTCAGCCTGTGTGCCTTGAGACATACACTCAAGGTGAGTTGATCCCAACTCAGCGTTCATGCAGTAAGCAGGAATGCAGTCAGATCTGTCCAAGGGAAACCTTTAAAGGTAAGCATTGTGTTAATATAATACTATGATGGCGCATTTGTCTAGCATTGCATGTTCTGACACACAATACTGGGCTGCAAACTCTTCTGCTTTATTGTCATGGGCTACATCCAGCACTTGCACTGAACGACCAGTAGAGGGAGGCAGTCTGTCTAACTCAGTACTTCATTAACTATTTCTCACTCATTCGGCCAGTTATGATACCACTCTGCCTCTTTCCCTTCCCATTGTGTTGATATTATAAGACCCTCTTGTCTGGTTAGAGCAAACACAGTCCAACAACTCTAATTTCTGTCTCTATTGTTGTGGTACATATAATCTTTCAATCAGATTACCTTTTGTCCCACTTTTAGATTGCTAATTGCATGTTTTAAATCTGCAAGTACATCAACTTTTATTTGCTGTTATTTCAAGTATTTTTGCTCTTTTAAATTTTTTAAAGCCCAATATTTTTTTACACTTGCACTGTACGACTTATAACACATAGTGTATTTCTTTCGGGACAAGGGTGTCAAAGTGCTAGAGGGGGTAAAAGTCTCAAGTGCCAGAACGGTTAGCAAGGACTAAACCCTGTGGATTACCTGTTGAAGAAACAAAACAAAAAACCATTAGTAATATCAACAGCAATCCCAAACCAACAATATTTAGGTCGCTACAAGTGAAACCATGGCTGAGTCACTATATTATGTGACTAAGTGTCATTATATTCATTCTCCTTCAAAAATGTAACTGTCCTATGGGTGATAAACAAAGTTCTGTAAGATTCTGTCTGTGTCTCAGTCCGGACTTACATGCGATGTGATCCTGGATGGAAGCAATTTGGGAGCTCCTGCTTCTACTTTGCGCGGGGATGGAAAACCTGGGCTGAGGGTCGGGAGGAGTGCAAGAAGAAGGGAGGGGACCTAGCTATTGTAGACAACAAAAACTTGCAGGTACCTTTTGCTTATCCAATGGTGGCTCTCGCCTGGTGCTGCCCATATTCTTTGTATTGTAAACTAGCTTGACCGCTCGCTTTGTTGAGAGTCAGTAATGAGATTACAACGAGGGTGGTTAATATTAATTGAGTCACTCCTTAAATTGAAATTGAAGTGTTTAGTGAAGTCAGGGCCATTTCTGTCTCTTGTAGGAGTTTCTGACAAAAAATGGGAACCTGGCGTACTGGATTGGACTGACCCAGGCGGATTCAGGAGAGTATGTCTGGATTAACAATGTGGCCGTGGGACAGAGGTGAGAGTGTGTAGTATTACAGGCCAATACTCCTGCAGTCATTGGACAAAATAGCACACACTGAATGTAACGTCTGCACTGTATTAACCCTACCCTGTTTTTGTCATGGCAGTTACTGGTCCCAGAGCAAGAGAGAGGGGAAGTGTGGATTTCTAATCGGGAAAGACCCCCCCAATCACAGCTGGGGCACAGCTGAGTGTTCACACAACACTGCCTACATCTGCCAGAAAGAGGCATAAAAGAGGCTTGTTAACATTCGCCTCAGCTATTACAATTAGCTCATTTTAACTTTTCATAAAATTTCCATGAAACACGCATATAGCAATAACATTAAATCAAACAATTTCTTTTTAGAAATAGTTCCAATGAACACGTATTACTCTACTGCAGTATCATCTTCATGAAAGTTGTAAGTTGAGCGAGAAAGTGCCTTGAAAGAACAGTGGCTTTAAGGTTTCAGGCAAGGTCCCTGTTGTGTTTCTGCACTGTGTTTTTCACAGCTGAGAATGTACTCGACTACTCACCTTTTTGCACTAAACAGTGGATTAACATCCACCTTTAATACTTTTGTCTTTGATACAAAATAATTTGCTGTAAAGTGAATGTTTCACTGATGTATCTGATAAAACTGCATTAAACCGTTCAGGCATTGCAATATAATAATCGTTTTATTTTGTCATAAATAGAGAGGACTGAAGGGTGGACATGGACATTTTTAGATTCATGATACTTTACTCTACATACTGTAACATAATATTTATTTTACATTACCCTTGGACACCAATATAAATGAAAAAATACATTTAAAATACAATCAGTTATTTTCCCCCATATTATGTATAAATTTACACAATACTGCATCCATTTATTGCACATCACCAAAAATAAAGTCAAGATTAGATGTACTACCATTACATATTGACATGGTATGGCTGGCTCTTGTCTAATGTCAGACAAACTCGACTTCCTGTTTGTCTGGGTGGGATTCCTTTTCTGGCTCCAGACCCAGAGTGCTTCTGCGAATCACCTGCCAGCCTCTTAAGGACTTCCTCTTTGCATTTGACCGAGACCTCTCCAGTCGTCTGAGAAGTGGGGTTAGTGGGGCGGGGCCATGAGATGTGTCAGTCTTCTCGGTCTCCTCCCCTTCCTGAACTGGATCATCCTCTTTGGAAAAAGCTTCAACATACCGTCGGATCTTCTGCACGGACTGGTCATTGCGATCCTCCACTCTGAAACAGGAAGTGCAATAGATCATATAGTCACTTTGAACAGTCTGGATCTCAGCCTATTTTAATCAAAATGTGATATCACTTATCTTGTATATGCTACATGTTTGCTACAACCTGTTGAACCTGGTGGAACCCCCCAATATTAACAATGATCAACTACCACAGGATTATGGTAGATCCAAACAGTTTCATTTTGTTTTCCTTAAGTTTCTTACCTGAGGTACCAGCACTCCCCAAGGCCATACAGAAGCCCACAGACCCCAAGTCGAGGCCACAGGCAACGGGGCAATCTTCTCTCCAGCATGAGGGTAGTGGCCACTACCTAGGAGGGTGTAGTGGTTGGAGAAAGACAAGAACATGAGGAGAGGGAATAAAGCTTCAGACAGAAATAGTACATTGAAGAAAAACGGTATGCAAACACATGTGACTGCAAGGATGTAACAGCAAAGGAGATACAGAATGCAAACTAGCATACAAATAAGGCAAAAGAGTACAAAAAACCACACTGCTTACTTATACCACCTTACTCTAGAATCAACGACAAGCCTAGATGTGAGAAATAGCCCATTTTTATAATTATGTATTTTTATGCTCTCATGAAAACACCCAAGACAGAAAAAACAGGCTCAGCACCAAAGGCAGAGAAAGCCGCAAAGTATGTTTAAAGATGAAACATCAAAGGTAGACTGCTGCACAAAGGAGACGTAAGGGGGGAAATGCACAGAGTGGGGGTGGGAGTACCTGAGTCCTCCAGAGTTCGTCTCTCTCCTGGGCCACCCTCCAGTGCGTGTCACTCATCATGGCGATCAGCAGGTTGAGGAGGAGGATGTAGGAGACCACAGAGAAGGAGCAGTGCAGCACATGGACGATGGGGGGCGTGATCAGGGAGTGGTCCACGGGCAGGTCCACCAGCCCCACACTCAGCTCAAACTGAGAGAACAGGGTGATGGGGAAGGAGCGGTAGGGGGGGAGGGCTTCAGGGTCCTGGGTCATATACACCATCCATAGTGCTGTGGGTGGGGGCAGGTAGGGGTAAGAAAGGGGTATATTGTCCAGTGTACTTCCACAAAAAGGTTTATATGCAATTTGATCCTATTTTAATTCATTCATTTTAAAACGTAATTACTCACCAGTGGAGAATCCAATCAGCACAATGATACTTAACCAAATGAACTTTGTTAAGTCTCCAAATATAATCTGATGAAAAAAGAAAATTTTAGTTAGTTTTAAAAATTAGTTGATAGTTAATCATTTTTGAAAATAAGAAAGAAAAAGGACCACAACATATATTTTTTCCACATGCAAATTTAGGTATGTTATCAGCCCCACTGTGCACACCCTCCCCATACACACACACACACACACACACACACACACACACAGACACAGACTCAGGAGGAAGCCATTTTAACACAGTGGCAGTGAATTCATTAGAGCCAGTCTCAACACAAAGGCAGACAGAATTATCAAGTGATGCCACAGCCTTGAGTTTGTTTTGGTTTTTGGAGGCATTACATAGTGGAGGAAAGTGCAGGAGACACAGAGAGAAGAGTGCACACCTTCTGTATCATGATGACATAGGGGCCAAGCATCTGAAAGCCACGTGCAAAGTACATCACATTGCACCAGCCCAGCACCAGGCTGACTGCCATCAGCACCGTCTCACCAGGCATCCCACTGGCCCGCAGTACACACAGCAGTACCACCAGACATGCATAGGTGATCCTGGCGCAAAAGGAAGGAGGACAGGTTAAGGAAACTGGCCTGCTATGACAGCCATCTTGGCTAAAACTATCTTCTGAACAGAGCAGACGATTTCCTATTAGTCAATCAAAACATACTGAAAATTAATGCTTTATTTAGAGCAATGACATAATTGATTGTTCTAATTAAAGATTACTCACAGAATAACATGGAAAGGACCCCCAAGGGCTGTCTGTCCGAAGTATCGTTTGGCCCCAACTCTCAAAATATCAGGAATCTGAACAATGGAAAAATCATTATGATGATGAAATGAAAATTACTTACTTTAAAAAGTGCATTACCAGTATCTAGAGCCGAGACAAATTTAAGGCTTTTGGAACTGGAGTGAGCACAAAGTAAGGAATGTGGGAAACAGTGCTTATATACAGCTATAGCTGGGCTTGTAGTTGGATAAGAGTAACTCTGGATAAGCAATTTTTCTAAATGTCTGAGATGTAATGAAATATAATGTACTGACCTCCAGAAGCAAGATAATCAGGGCTCCCAGGACACTGATAATTTCACCTACCAGGCGCAGGTGGTCCTCGTATGACACATAGCTCTCCTACGACAGCAGGAAAACAACATTCACCCTGACAGAAATGGAATATACTGCAACGTATGGCAAACATATTGGCACCAAAGTTGTTTAGAAATATATAGTATATTTGCCTATACTATGTCTATTCTGACCATATACAGTACATTTTCATGGTAGTTCATTGCTGTAAGGGCACAAACATATACATGCACTGACCGGCACTAAATTAAACGCATGCGCATAGGGCTTTCACAGTTATGAAACTTTGGTTAAATCATCATTATAATCCAGTTTAAAAAGCTGATCGGTATTATTGAGGAGGAGAGGGTAAAAAACTAATGCAATGAATAATACTAAAATGCTTAATAGACAACTGTCAGTGTCAAAAGAGTTTGCTCACATTGAGAACCCTGCTGTCACTCTTTCCCCTCTCTCCCCACTCCTGTAACTCCCCCTCCCCCTACTAGTGCCGGCCAGGCGGGTCAGTTCAAAGTGTAGGCTACAACTCCTGTCAACAAGGGGAAAGGTGTACAGGGGAGAGAGAACGCAGTTTAGGAAGGATACATAACAGTAGCTTCTCATTCTATGACAGGGATGCACATGACTGCTCTTTAGTAGGACAGATTTACTCAAAATGACATTGAAAAATGAAGTAAAATGTTAACATTTAAAATAGCATGGCATAGATTTTCATAATCATCATTATGACTACACAGTGATCATGACCGTCTAATATTTACACTGACATACACACACACAAATACACAACCAGAAAACATCTTGACAAATAAACAGACCAATGCATGCAATCCCACCTCCAGTGTTTTTTGTATGCGGATTGTTGGATCATGTTCAGACACAGTGTAATTCTCAGGGGCATCCTTCAGGGGGCGGTATACACAACATAGTGTGAATGTTCCAATATAAAGTAGGTACAACAGCAACAACAACCTGTGTTACACAAAAAATCAACACATAACACAACAGTAGGGGTGTACAGTATTATTATTATTATTATCATCAACAGGAATGAAGGTTAAAAAAGTATAATAACACAATATAAAGTTATGTCAAATATGATGATTGCATAATATATTAAGCTATTACCATTTATAAATGGCATCATTTAATGACACATCTGCAGTTTAATCATAAAAAGCCCTATTATTTTTGATAATTGGAACATCATTTCTTTGACAACCCTGAGTTTTGTGATACCTGTGTCTGGGCAACATGCATTTTCTTTCAGTTTAGAATGTAAGAACTGCAGCCACAAAATGATTACATTCTGCTTCTGTGAAATTGATGTCACATACTTTCAAAATAAACATGGCCACAAGTACACTCTGCTCTTCCTATCACACTGTTTAGAGCATTAAAATGGACATTCAAAGCTCTTATGGAGGAAATAGATACCTGAAATAGTGCTTCCCATAGAGGTTCCACTTGAGACTGACCAGCTGTCTGACTGGAGTCACGTCCAGCATCCTGCGAGCCTGAGAGCAGAGAGGAGGGGAGAGGTACTGTGTGAACCCACAAATAGATGGGCATGACCAAGCCTCACTATTACAGGCTGAAATTTGATGGCTATTCAGAGGCAGAAAATTCTGTGATGGTTTTTCTACAACAAATAGATGTAAGTACATCTGAGGCAGGCATAGGCAGACTATTCTGGGCTAACCTAATCCATCCTCAGAAATATGAGGCCACAAAAATGCTTTTAGGTATTCTAAGCCAAATAAAGCCCAAGTGATATATACCTCTCTCTTCTGGCTGCCCACAATGAGCTCCAACACTGACAGGTCATCGGCCCAGGAGTCGATCTCTGTCAAGTCATACAGGCTGGAGGTGAGGGGACCCAGGCTCCACTGAACTATCCGCCTCCGGTTTACCAAGTGCTGGAACACCTGAGAGAGAGGGAGGTACTACACTTACATTTGTGGTGCTTTTCACTTCTTGGAATACAGTCCTCTGTGAGATTCTATGCATTCTTTTATGGCCAAATACAGACCTGTGCTTTTAAGTGCTAAATGAAGTGCATGACTGAATTCGGCCCTTAGAGGTTCAGTACAGACCAGGTCTCAAAGCTGAGAATCTGAGATATTACTGCCCCCAAGCCATTTTTCATCACAGTTACCCCCTTGTTTTTTTATGGGTAAGTTTTGCTGTGGCAAAGAAATAGAGAGAAAGAAATACACAAAATGAGAGAGAGAGCCATGCAACATTAAAATAGGTGGGAGAAAAAGACTGGAAAACCAAAACCATCATAAACCTACAATAACAGGCTGTTTACACAAACTGCTATTATAATAACCGCAGTGATTTACTACCCATGGCAGGGATTAGTCTGATTGAACAACAAGTCCAAAAAATAGTATTTACAAATTTTGCAAAACAAGTAGACAGCTGTCAAAATAGACTATAAGGAGTGGACTTGTTTGCTTGTTTGTTGATTTATTACTGAAGACATCACCCTGTGACTGCAAATGATATATCATAATTCCTGAAACCTTATAAGATGGGACTGGAAAAAGTCAGTTCCAGGCTGAGAAAACCCATGAAAGCAGGGATAGCCAATCCTGGCCTTGGCAGGCCACAAGATCTACTGGGTACAGTCGCTACTTTGCACTTCAGTTAAAGCTGTTAATTACATAGTTTACACATCTCGCCTAGTTTCATGAGGCTCATCTTAGGGTGAAAACAGAAACCAGAGGACACCTTGAAGCTCCAGGACAAGGGCTGTGCATTGCACACACATGGGAAGTGTTACACACAGCTCTAAACCCGTACACGCTCCAGATGTCCTCATACTTCAGCTTAAATTGAAGTTGCACACAAGTCCAGCTGGACTTAAGTGCATCAGACACTACTTTTTGTTCTTAGAGGAATTTTGTGACATTCATTTTAATTAATATACTCTGAATATACTTTGTATTTTAATTCATCATGGAATAATAACCTTGACCTCTGTCAGACAAGTAAATGGGGCAGTGAGAGCGTTAAAATGAGGTCTGTAAGCTCAGGTGCTGGAGAGCTGCAGGAACAGCTTGTTTTCATTGTTAATCAGCACTTGTCTGATGAACTCAAGCAGTTACACAGATTACACAACTGACTTGCCTCACCTGGTTTCCTGGGCTGAAACTGAGTGTGGATTTAAGGGTGAAACAAACACCCACAAGCCCTGTGGCTCTCTAGTATCGGGGTTGTAAGATCCCTGCATTAGCATAATGGCCTACAGATAATATCACTAGCATCACAAAACATGGCATTCCTTTGTAAATTGTTCTGGATCAGGGCGTCTGCTAAACGACTGTAATATAATGTGATATAATGCAAAACAGTGTTGCTTTCAGGACATATTTATTTTTCAGTCAGTTAGTATGCATATGGGGTATTGGCCCTTGCAAAGGGAGAGAGAGGTTTCATAAACCAGACCATATCAACATGTTTGATTTTAATCAGTGACATTGATAACATACTATGTCTCCATCAATGATCAATTTCCCTCACTAATTGAAACAGCCCTGTCTCACCACAACATTGCCCTCCTTAGCGGCCAGTTTGAAGGTAGTCAGTCCACGGTAGTTGGGAAGCATGTCTAGTGGCACAGACAGGTCCATCTCTGAGTCCCTGGCCAGGAGCAGATCCAACGTCTGACAAGCAATGGTTTTATTGGGCTGCAGAACCAGGATGTGCAGGGCAGTGTTCCCTGAAAGATGGAGATATGGATAGACAGAAATACAAAAAGGACAAAGGAGAGAAATCATTAACTTTACAGGCTGAACAAGAGACTTGTATAAAATAAGTGGAAGCTAGAAAACATAGACAGATAGAGGCAGTTACATTTATTGACACAGAGACAGGATAGTAAAGACAGGAAGAGAGAAAGATGGTGTTACCCAGGTAGTCCTGTGCCCTGATGTTGGCTCCTGCATCGATCAGCATGCAGATGATCTCCTCATTCCCCACACAGCAGGCAAAGGACAGGATATGCTCACCTGAGGGCAAAGACACTTCAGCTGGTTTGCATACCAGAAGCCTACATTTCCCAGCAAACAATATGACACTGCTGCCATGCATATTGAAAACACAACATGTCCTAAACTACTTCAAACAAGACCTTCAGCAGAGATATAAAGAACTTGAGTGAGTTCCAAAGCAGGATAAAGGAAACCGTGTCTGACCTGAATCGACAGGCAACATCAGTAAGTGTTTGGAAATACTATACAGCTTAACATGTCAGGTATAAAAGGTTTGGTTTTATTTTTTTAATCAATATGTGAATCAATCAAAAAGGCAAATTATAATTTCACTCTATACCCACTTATTCAATATAATTATGATGATAAATGCATGGGTAACCAAGTAACAATATAAATTGCAATAATGCTTCTAGCATACAGTGTACTCCACAGATCTGTCATTCATCTGCAGATGTAACTGACAGAGGGAGACCAAAAGGGAGTGTGAAACTCTTTGTGCTCTTAGGCTGACAGGTGAAGCTGTGCATGCACCTTCTGCTCAGCACCTACGAGAGACAGTCCTCTCTTTCCCCCTCACCATAGTACATCAGTCCACCTCTCCTCTTCCGGAAGTATAGTCCCGTTACCCTGGGTGTGGCAACGTCGGCCCCTCTGATGATCAGCTCACGGACCAGGTTTACATTCTGGTTCACCACAGCGATGTGGAGAGCTGTCATCCCTGTGAATTAAGGGAGACACTTAGCTGAACTTCCTGATAATCTAATGATTAACAATGTGTGTGTGTGTGTGTGTGTGTGTGTGTGTGTGTGTGTGTGTGTGTGTGTGTGTGTGTGTGTGTGTGTGTGTGTGTGTGTGTGTAAGTTTATGTGTGCATGCATGTTCTCACCCTGGTACAGGTCTGAATTCATGGGCTCATTGATGAGTTCTGGAGCTCCATCCATCAAACTCACAGCTGCCTCTAGATTATCACTGAGAGCTGCTACATGCAGGGCGGTCTCACCCAGGGCACCTGAGACACATGAGCAGAGAGAGGAGAGTGAGCTTTACTACAGCTGCCTCAGCACTGCAGTAATACTGGCAGAGAAAGAGAGACACAGAAAGTCATTTTTCTTATTGTACTGCAGGTTTAAAACAGTGCCAAAGGAGGAGTAGGAGCTCACCTCTTTCAAAGATATTTGTAGATGGACACTTGAGCAGTTTCCTTATTGAGCCGACATCGTTTTCTTTGGCCGCAAAGAAGAGTGGGGTATCATTTATCCTGAAACAAAAGCGAGAGTGAATGTGGGGGCTCCATAGAGTTCAGAAGTACTGACTGAGAGTAATTATGGTGTGCTAAAAAGAGATGTCCACACTTGCAGAGGAAGCAGAATGATTACATAATGGTGACACTTCACACCTCCACACCACATGTGATGTTATAGTGAAAGCTCAGCATGTCTTTAGTATTGAGAAAAGCCCAGCTCACTAGGTTACTTCATTTATTCAGTTTAAAAAGTGCTTCTCTATGGGCTATTTTAAATTCATTGTTTTTGAACCCTCATTACAACAAATACACCAGATGCAATAACAGGACTCTTTGGCAAAGATGACCTGGGAACCAAATTTGGTTGGGATTGCAAGTGGTAGTATGGGAATATGAGTTATATGAGCCAATATGATGTAGGGAATGATTAAAGTGACCATGTGTACAGCACAAATTTCTATGAGAAGTTGACCAGGCCTCCAGGTTTGAACTCCTATTAATTTGAATAGTACCATGGCATCTTTAATCACAGATCCTCAGCCTAATGTCCCATAGCAAGGACTGAATTGGATGAATTTCCCATTCCATTTTTAATTATGATCACATATATGAGTAAATACATTTATCATAGTACCTCTTGTTCTGCAGTAGGAAAGTTTCATCAAGCATTTGATTCCACCCTTTCCTGTTCTGGAGGCGGAACCTCAGCTGGCCCCACCAATGATTGAGCTCGCCTGGAGCAGAGCGGGCCAGAGGCGGAGCCATATCGTTGAATGGAGGCTCTGACTGCACAGGGTAGGAGGATACAGATGAGTCAATGGACATTGGTAGATAAAAAATCAACACTTTTCACATTTTAAAACACTTTAAAAATTTTAAAACTATTTTGTGTGTATCGATGCTATGCAACACTTTCATTGTGCTTAAACAGCAAGTATACTTTGTACACATTTTATTTTCAATCAGTTTTTACTCATCAAGAAGGAATCAGGAAATGTAGTTTCATGCATGTCACGCCCTATGTGGGTTGTGAGTGTCCAAAGGAGACAGACAGAGAGAGAGACACTATTCACACACTTGAGGGCTACCAAAGGAGCAGGGAAACACACACTGAAAAACAGAAACCAGTGCATACACTTACAGTAACACGATATTTCAACAAACTGTTATTATAATATGTGCAGTAATTTATGGCCTGGGAAAGAGCTCTCTATTAGTTTCAAAAATAGTATTTACAAAATGTGCATGTTTGAAAGTTTTAATTTTATGAGAGACATCACAGGGGAGTTGGTTATGGTGATCAATGTTCACTCACCAACACTTTCAACCAACAATGAGTCTACAGCAAATAACAGACAAAAAGTGTGACAGCCACTGGAGGCAGTCTGAGCTGTGTGTGTCTTCCTCTCCTGATTTACACGAGGTGGCACACATTTCAATGAGCTTAGACAATCATGCCCCTGTTCACAGGGCACTAAGCCCTAAATGCCAGGTGTCATACTGACTCAACCCGCAAATATTTAATAAAGCTTAGGTCTTATGAATTGTAACTCTGTGAACTACTGTTTCTGTCCTCATCTCACCAGAAGACCGCTGTTTAACACAAGTGATGAAGGAAGCATGCGATACCTGCTGAGGTATTGTGTGTGGATGTGCCCATGGGAAGGACAATAACTATCTCAGGACAGAGCTGTACCTTCAGCAATCAGTCAGGCATCAGTGTAATAACTGGGGAGACAACTGGCCATCACGCTTGGGCCCCGCCTCACTGACAGTAATTAGCATAACATTAATCACCATGAGCGCTGAACTTCATCAAGGTACCCTACTGTGAAACCCTGACTCCCTGCTAACAGACTTGGCCAAGTTCAGTGGAGGTTGTATTAACAGAGACTATTTTTGACCATCTGGTCTGCTTAGGAAGGTCACACAGCAGCGGTTGGACTGCTTTTGTGACCTAACTACTGCATTGAGAGTAGACCAAGCAGTGGAAAAACACAAAAGTGGTGAATATGGAAGGCCTTGTCCCTTGTCTCCCAGACAGAGTCAATTCTGGAGACTATTGGGGCCCTGGGAAGAAAAAAAACATGGGGCCCTAACGACTGATGTTCATTGCCATTATGTTACCCCTGTTCATTGGCCTCAGGGGCACCTTCTTGCATGGGGCCCCAAGCAGTTGCCCACCTCGCCTGTGTTTGGCTATCATCCTGGCAGATTAGAAAATGCTAGCTGAGAAAAAAGCGAACACTGGCGAACCTGGCCTTCCACATAACAACTGTATCAAGAAGTTGTTCTCTTTATACTCTTTTCCTGTGATTCTTTTTCATATCTCCAACTATATTTTACATCAATCAGGCCAGTCACTTTCACAGCAAGTGGCAAATCATCTACATTAAGAGATTGTGCTTATACAACAGTTCTAGTCACTCAGGTGCATGGCTGTGTACCAATTATCCATCAATAAAACTGATGCCAAGCGCAATTTATTAAAACTCTTCATTCACAGAGTATTTATTCAAATACATACATGTTTAAAAAGAGAATACATTGATATTGATGCTGATTAAATGTTGGAAAACTGAGTATTCCATCACAACACTTGTAATATAAAACATTTTTATAAAACATGAAAAAAAAATAGCATTGCCATTTTTTTATTGATTAAGCTTATTCCTTTCAGAAGCGTATTTATGGCAATCTCAGAATACAACATAATTAAAATACACTGTAAAAATAGACCATATATGTTTCAAATTCAAATGTACAGATTTAAACAAATTATATCCCATTTCATACACTTCTTCGTGTCCTTTTAAATTATAATCCAGACATTGAACAACTGTATCACTGTATACACATATAGAAATTAATCCATAAAGCTTTGCTTCCACTGCTTTCACTATTCCAGGCAGTATGAAATAAATTGTGTAATAAGCGCTTACCGTAACAGGGGGTAACCAATTAGCAATTTCCAGATACTTATATATATTCAGCAATGCCTTATGACATACCCATTACCCATTGCTCGGCAATGGTAAACATTGTTAACTATGCATTCAGCTAACTAAAGTTGTTGTTTATGTACATTTATATAGGTGGATGTGAGCGATTAAATTAGGGGAGGAGAAAGAGATGGAAGGGAGGAGAGAGAGAGAGACTTGTACAGTAATAGGCTGTTTTAACAAACGGTTATTAGAACGACTTGCTACACTTTACTGTTCAAGACTGTGTGTGCGCGCGCGCGTGCATGTGTGTGAGACAGTAGTTATAATTTATATGATTGTTATATTAAAAATATATGTCAAGCAAAAAAAAAGCGTTTAAATTGAACTGAAATTTCACAGAGAGAGAGAGAGAGATACGAGAACATGACCAGTGGGTTATATATCAGTCAGAAAACTAATTAAGATGCATTCTCATACAACCATGAATTTCATACAATGTGATCAAAGATTGGGGAAATGCAGGACATATCAATGTAGGCAAATGAGAAATGACAGAGAAAACCACAGAGCGCTTATTGAGTGTATTCACTGTAGGAAGGCCAGTCGCGATGTTTATCTTACCTTGACGAAATTACGAGACATGCCCAGATTCCACATTCCCATTTTTCGCTTCATCTCCATCGCCTGTATGACCACCACGAACAACGCCGGAACAAAAATACAGTCATCAGTTTTTATTATTATCACAGATAAGAAAGGGAACAACGCGTTTGAAAAACTGCTGAGTCCCAGTCTCGTAGTCGGTGAGCACCTAAATCCAAAGAGTCATACCATAGTTTCAAAAAGGACGACCAACCCCTGACTCCAGTGGAGCCGCGGCCCTCAATCGACAGCTGGAATGGAAGAGTAAGCGATGGGGTCGCCTTGGGTGATTTGCCAACCTAGCAAGCAAATAGCCTGAATTTCTGGTTTGTATCCCCCTCGTGTTATTGGGCAGGGGAATCTCACATTTTTAATCACTTATTTGCCTGAGGTTGATTTTCGGGATATTTCAACCCACAGGCTACGGAAAAGAAATATGTAAATGAAAACAAAATATGTCAGTATCGGATATACTAAAATATTACCATATTTCCCCGTGTATATTTAGATATATATTTGTATAAGAGAAAATTACATTTATAATTACTTAATTAGGTCCACATGCTCAAATGTAGAAAGTGTTGGAACATATTTTCTGACAAACTGGAAACTATGACGAAAGCAGAAGAAAATTGTCCTGTTTCTGATAGCGCAATGTATTCAAGTCATTTAAACATGTAGGCCTACTTAAATTCCTGAATCTTTGGCATTGCGTTTAAATAGTTAACAAATAGTTACACATGCACGAAGTAGTTGGAATTTTTACAACAGATGGTAGGCCTAAGTATGTAGTCCTAACTCTGAAACGAGTTTTTGTTGATTTGTTCCGGTTAGTGCAGGTTTTCAGGTGCACTGTCACGCTGTGTGTCCTTAAGAGACTTGAATGTTACACGCATGAAATGTATAGTGACCAAAAGTAAAATTTCTTGTCAAAGAAGCACCGATTTGGTAGCCTATTTTTTACCGCGAGAAAGAGCGCAAAATGTTACGACAATGTGATTCTTCGATAAGGCAAGGGTGTACATTGTGACAATTAATGAGTCCATGAATGAAACACATACATAAAACATTAGTCATATTCGCAGTTTCATATTTATCATACTGTGTAGTTTAGGCATTTTGCAACAGTACTGGCCTCTGAAAACTCGGATGTATACACTGCATCCAAAGCGCCGTGATTCCAGGACTCTGCTGTGTTATTGTGCCCACAAGCTGGCGGCGGTTTGTCACAATAAGACATTGCTGTTTGTCGCAACGCTGGTGATGATCACACTCCGATGTTTTTCCACAATAACATCCACGTACATACATTATTATATTTCAATGAACACAATACTCGGGATTTACAAGTGCATAAAGGCCTATATATAGCGTAAACGCCTTGTTTTGAAAGCATTGTTCTCTCTCAAAGACAGAAACTGTCCCAAATGCGATGACAAAACAACATCTGGATAGAACACGGCACCCCATATATGCACACATTTTAAAATGCAATTTTTTTAATTAATTAAAAAAAACTGAATATCAACGTGCATTCATTCTGTTCTTTCATCTTTTGAAGAAAATTATCCCAATCAAAGCAAGATGCAAAGTGACTACTTGCTTTCTTGTTAATAAGTACACTCACAGTTCACCAGGCTACAATATATGGAAATAATTTTCCAACATAGGGACATAGACATAAACACAACATTATGTGATTTATGTAAATAAGTGCAGCTGAACTTTTTTTAGTTGATTGTGTACTGACTCATTGGATGGCAGTAAATTTAAGTGAAATGGTGCTATAATACTAAATACAGAAAAGTTTAAACCAACACCTCAATTTTTCCTCACCATTTTTCCATTCCACAGATATTGTGAATTCTTTTTCTTTCTTTTTTGTTAACCAAGACTGCTTTCCCATGATTACAAATGTCAATGTAAATTACAGTCCTTTATGAATCACTAAGTAGTTACCCTTTGCTGACAGCCAACGGATTGTTAAAGGATCATAGGGTAGATGAGGGGCAATCTCAGTAATAAGGGGCTTTATGTCTGCCATGGTTATATCATAGCTATTTATGAGTCTAGCTGTCATAACCTATTTTGTACTGAGTCACAGAAGACCTGTAGGAAAGGCAACAGGCTTTGCTTGTGTTGGGTCAGAGTTACACTTTACTTTTTTGTCCATTGTTACTCTCTCATGACTTTAATTCTTCCCTTTCTTATTGCTTTCTTATTGTTTTCCCCTCTCAGTTATTGCCCAATGAAGATGAGGAATGGGAGTTAACTTATTATTGCCTCATGTACACACTGCATCACAATTATTACATTTCATTTGTTTACTCATACATTCATTTTGTGGGGGGTTGTGTTCTTGACAATGCTTCTTTTTGGATGCATGTGTTTTTTTGCCAATAACAGGATTTGCATATATGCTGCTTAAAAGATAGGTGTAGATGTCTGGTATGTCAGCCTTTTTCCACTGCTTCTTCTCTGTTGCTCTCTCTTTCCTCCTCCCTCTCTCCTTTTCTCATCTATCTACCCAGTTTTATTCTTGCTGACTAAAACAGATTGTGTTCAAAGATTGGAGAGGAACTATGTGCTGATCTGTAATTTTTGTGGGAAAAATAATGTTTCCTTGGCATTTTTAATTCAAGGTCATCTTAGTGGAGTCAGAGGAAAACAGCTGACCACAGCCACAGACACCCACACATCCACTGTTCTATTTACAGTGCGTAAATAACTCAAATTCAGACAAATGTAAATAAAATCATTATTTTTTATTTTACAAATTTGCACAATAGTTGAATAGTGATGGACACTCATACAGATAACACATGTGCACACTTTCTCATAGACACACACAAGTATACACTCACGCACGCACGCACACACTCGCTCACTCACTCACATACACACACACACACACACACACACACACACACACACAACAAAGAGCATAATTTCCCCTTCCCAACTTTAATTGGCAATCAATCCCTGTATAATGTACTTTATACAGTTTTAACATTCACATTGCTCATGTTCATTTGTGAAGTAATTTACATATCAAATGAAGGGAATGTGAATTATTCTCTAAATTCTACAAGAATGACCTCACAAAACGTGATCAGGTTCATAACCTGTCTACCTGCCAATTTTAGTATTGAAGAGGTACAGCACCTTGACAATAATGAAAAAAAAAACATAGCAAAAATGATATAAACATTAACAATAAAAATGATCTCTGATTGTTGTCACAACGTCTTGTGTTTGGAGAGTTTGTTTCTTTTTTCATACATTATCCATTTAATGGAGACTGTGAAAGATGAGTGAGAGGGGAGTTTTGAGAACACAGAGGTAAAGGAGTGAGAGTAAGAGGAGGGGAAACAGATAAGGACAGAGAGCAAATGAGGGTTTAGGAGTGAAGTAAAACACATTTTATAACACTTTTAATACCATTCCCTCCCTCATTTCCAGCAATCTGTTTCTGTGCACTCATTTATTTAGATATCTCCAGATGACGTGTCTCTGTCTTTCAGTTTTTTAGTAGGTAGTTGATATCATGGGGAAGGTTTCCCCTCTACACTTCCACCTGTCCCTGAGTGAGGTGTGTTCTCAGCTGCTGGGCGGCATGGACGATCTTCCTCTGGTGACCCAGTAGATTCACTCCCAGATTCTGAACGTCCCTTAAAAAAAGGAAGACAAGTCAGGTAAGTATGGCTGCGCCTGAAAAACTACCTCTCATTTGGCATAACACTGCCTACCTGAGGAAATCTTTTTTGCTAATAAATCAATGGTCAGTCACTACCACTGACTAATCACAATCCTGTTTGGGCGGGACGGTTTAAAGCTGCTATTAAGAGCCGGTGGTTGTCTGTTGGTTCATCAGTTACAAAAGTAGATGAAGGAAAACTTTTTGGACCAATCAAATACACAGTCAAAAACTGAAAGGCACACATAAACTTGAAGGCAGCCTATACTAAAAAAGTCAATTAATGGTGTCCAGACAATGTGAGAAAATGTGAGTATTTTCATCAACTGGTTGAGGTCCTGGTTCCTTGGGCAAACTTGCTGATTTTATTGCCATCTGCTGTTAAGAAACTGTTACTGCAGCATGCATTGGCCAAAAAAACTCAAAGAAAGGGATGATTGAAAACACTTACTCCATTGTGAGTGTGCTGACTCTTTCCAAGCTGTGCAACTGAGCTCGCTCAAACTCGTCCTTATATCGGTCCATTCGAAGGGCCGTCAGCCAGTCGCTCACAGTGCTTACTGTTGACAGGTCTGTAGGGGTGGGGCTCAGCAGTGGCTGTGTGGTCCTACAAATTAAACATTTCAAAATTTTGTTCCACAAGTGAGAATCTACACGATCAATATTTCACTGAGTTGTTCATAATTTGAATCAATGTGGTATTGGTTATAGGTATTTATAAATCGATTATAGATGATTAATGACAACTTCCAATGCCAAAGGGACTTTGCTTGAAGACAAAGAGTCACTGTAATATTATATATTAACTTTTTTAAAATGAATTTTTTGTGTTCTTTAAAGCTGGAAGCTATATTCTCCATTCAGTTATACCAGCACCATTTGTGGCCAGAGGCACAGAAATCTAAATAGCCTGCATGTATACTCAAAATTTGTCTTAATCAATTGAGAATTATACAGACATCAGAAATCAACACATACATACATATTAATATATTATTGATGATTTAGTATGTTATTATAGATTATAAATAGATTATCATATGTTGTAATGATATTAGTATCACTCATGATAGACTCATTGCACCACAAAGATATAATCAGAGGTTTGTTGTTTCAGACGGAGTTTCTCCACTGCTCCCTGCAGCAGCAGACCTGCAGAGGCAGGAGGGGCCGTCAGAGTGGAGCCCTCACCGGCTGTGCTCGGACTTCAGAGAGGCCGGGTGGCGGATCAGGCGGTCCAGGGAGGACAGCAGGGAGTCGAACCCTGGGCGATCCTGCCTGTCGGCCTGCCAGCACTGGAGCATTAGGGAGTGGAGTGCGGGGGGGCAGTTATGGGGGGCGGGGAGGCGGTACTGATCCGCTACTGCCTTCATTACCTGTACAGGGAGAGAGGGTGCATCGTCTTTATGGAAGTACAACATACTGTGGTTCATGATAAATGTATGGATTTTTAAAACTTTTTGATTCTGTATTAGAATATTAGATGATTATTAGTAGAGAGGAGTTTGGCACTGTTTACCAGAGTAATGTAAACATTCCTGGATTTGATTCCTGCCTCCTCTCTTGATTATTTAAACAGTCCAGTTATTTGTGTTACCTGACATTTTAACCCACCTCCTGGTTGCTCATATCCCAGTATGGGCGTTCTCCATAGGACATCACCTCCCACATGAGAATACCGAAGCTCCACACGTCGCTGGCCGAGCTGAACTTGCGATGCTGGAAGGCCTCTGGAGCAGTCCACCTGACAGGGATCTTACTGCCCTGTGAGAGAAAGGGACGGGGGGTTCATCACTACAGCACTGACTCCTCCCTCTGGATAAAGGCTTATATCACATAGCTAAATGTTATTGTTATAGGAAATGCTTTTTATGAATCTTTCTGAATATTTGTGACATGCAGGACAGAGCATGCAGGCCCCAGACGCACCAGGGAGGCGGTGTAGGTGGGCATGTTGTGGTCCAGTCCCCTCATTAGCCGGGACAGGCCAAAGTCGGACACTTTGCAGACCAGATTTGAGTTGACCAACACGTTGCGGGCAGCAAGGTCCCTGTGGACGAAGTTCCTCTCGGACAGGTAGCGCATGCCAGCCCCCACCCCTCTCACCATGCCCACCAGCTGCAGCACGCTGAACTGCTCCTCGTTCTCCTGAGGGAGAGAGAGAGACAGTGAGGAAACAGGACAATGTGCTCCCACTGCAGTATGGAGCAGTCAGCTTCATTGCCAGATTCTCTGTCTCTAATAGAGCTGTTCTTCAGATGTGACCATAAAAGACAGCCGCACTGCACAGTGGGAAATGTAGTCTAGCTCACCCTGAGAAAAGCATCCAGCGGCCCATTCTCCATGAATTCGGTGATGATCCTCTCAGGTGGGGTGCGAGTGATCACCCCTTCCAGTTTCAGGACATTGGGGTGGTCGAACTGGCCCAGGACGCCGGCCTCACTGAGGAAGACGCCCCTCTCCCGATCTGACACCCCCCAGCGCAGGGTCTTCACAGCAACCAGCATCTCCCTCCGCCCCATGGGCCGGTACCTCCCCCGGGACACTTCCCCAAACTGTGCTGGGGAGGGGGAGGACACAGGTGGTGAGTTCCAATCTGCAGATTTCTCTTGCAGAGTTGCCACTTATGTCTTGTAAAAGTCTGGGATACTCAGTATGGCCACATAAAAAATGAAAAATCCTGGAACACATGAATATTTTCCTGGTAGGGATACAAATATGTGAAAATTCAGGATGAGTGGCAACCATGTTCACCAGGCCCTGGCACGTCTGTTTGCCTTCACACAGAAATGAGTATTTCAGGGTGTTTGAGCCATTGAACATGATCAAGGAGATAGGGGTTAATCAGGGTTTTCAGTAGTCTCTTCAGGCCAGCCGGCAACATTTCAGGCTTCAAGCCAAAGTGTTTCCCAAGAGCCCTTTTGACACACATAGTGCTTGCGCATTGGATGCAAATTTATCGAGGGCTTGTTGTGTGGAACTGCTGCCATAGCAACACTGCTAGTCACAATGCAGCAGTTTCCATCTTGGATTCAGGATGTGAGCATGTTCCATCAGCCAGGCTCTGTTGCTCCTAGCACCAAAATACTTTTTTTCTGATTGGCTCTTGTCTTTATTTGCCCTCAACGATATTGTAGTCCTAAAGTGTTTCACTCCACAGAGAGACAAGGGGAATGGGAACTAACTACTGAACAGACTGGAATACATCAAGAGTAAAAGTGGTAAGTGTAGACAGCTCACAGTAAATTCATACAGCGCCAAGAGTGAACAGAGATATTAACAATATATGAGGCAAAAAATGCATTCAGAATGTACTGCAATGTCTTCCAAGAACACCAAAGAAAAATCAGTCCATCTAAAGTGGTCATTATGCTTACCTGCACCAATGACTTCCTCGATCTTGAGGTGGGAAGGGTCGATCTCTCGTGCAAACTCCCGCACGGCTTCACTTGGGTCCTCGTACGTTGATGGGTCCACATAGTACTTCACACCTCCTCCTGTGCGTGGGACACAGAGATATGCTGGTGCCACACCGTGTATCGCTAGCAGGCGAGCCAGAGTCTGGTTACCCGCCTTAATGTTACTGACACTCCAGGAGTCAGTAATGACATTATAATGAGAGGGTCTGATTACTTTAATCAAGCCACCCTCTTTTTGAACTGAGCAATCACATTGTTTTGAGGCTATGTGTCATTGAGAAATGTCTTTTGGAGTCATGCCTGATTTAGACTGGTTCTACTGAGAGTCTGTTAGTTTCTCTCAGTATTTAAGTAACCCACCCACTGAAACTTGGTGAGCAGATTCTCAGCCTGTCTGGACCTGACCTCTTTAGCACATCCCACACTTATGGGACATGGCATGTGTTTGGCATTGACCGTAGAGTCTGGAGCACTTCACTGTCAGTGCTGTCACTGTATGATGGCGTGGAGTCTCTGTTTTTAAAACTGCTCCTGCCTGGTGTGCATGGCCTCAGGGTTGCCCTCGTGTCTGTGCTGGCCCTTGGCCTCCCATCCCTTAGCTATGCTGATGTAATCATGTACTGCCAGCATTTTCCTCGCACGCACAGTCACCACTCTCTAACCTTCTTTACAGCCCCTCATTGTCTCCTGCACACACTTACCTCTTGTACTAATGTATCGCTGTAGTCTATCACTGTATGGGCTTTCTCTGCGTTTGCTGCAAAAGAATAGCAAAACCACAGTCTGAATTTTTTGATTGTGCATTTATAACTTAATGTGCAACTTTATAAAAAACTTGATCAAAAGGATTTGGATATTGGGCACCAAATAAAATTTACCTTCGGAAAACAAACACGATGACTATGGCTGCAACAACCAACAGGAATGCAGCTCCACCCATAACTGAGCCAACCAATAGAGGTAGACGATTCTGGATTTGTTTGGAACGTTCCTCTGAGAGAGAATGAGAGAGAGAGAGGTACCTTAATAAAAATAACCAGATTAAATTTCTGGCTTTTTTGTTTAGTCCAATTTTTAGTGATCAGCAAAGTGCTTGAATAGTTATTTGCTCCTTAAAGAGCATAGTCAACTGAAAGAAGTTGGAAGTGAAAGGGAGACAAGCCAGGCTTGTGAACATGGAAGAGAGCAGCTGGCCTGATGCGCACCCAGGGCCAGAGTGGTGAAGTAGATGGTGTGGCTGTAGGGGCCGAAGCCTCTCTCATTCCTGGCTCGGATCTGGAAGGCATAGATGGATCCTGGGGCCAGAGCGTTCACCGTGACCGTGTTTGTCTCACTGAACACACTGACGGCGTTGTCCTCATCTGAGCCCTGAGAGAGGCACAGAGGCGTAAATGTTACACATCAATTATTTACAGCTGTAAAGACAGTAAACAAGCGTTTTATTTTTATTCTATTTAAAATATTATAATGTTATTATAATGTTTGTTTTGTATGTTAATATGTTGCAAAGTTAGGTATTTATTTATGCTTGTATTGTGTTTTTGTTTTGTATATTCTCTGGCTGCCACTAGTACGAATTTCATTGTCCTGCTACCATAACAGAATTTAGGGGATGGATGGGGGGGGGCAATGTGGCTTTAATTTGCAAAAAAATGAGTGAAACAGCTGTGCATTAGCTTGGGGCAGGGGGGCATATGGAGGGAGTTTGAGGGGGTGGACAGATCCAGAAATATACACAAGGAGATAATGGGAAGCAGAATGAGCTGTGCCAGACTGCGTAACTGCCTTGCAGCTCCAATATGCCTGTAGTGTGATGACTGGAGAGCAGCACAGCTCATTTATGGCGAGGTGAGAAGAAGACAGGTGCACTTACTTTGTCGTAGTATCTGAGCTGGTACTCCAGAATGTCCCCGTTGGGCCTGTCGGGCTGCGGCCAGGACAGAGTGATGGAGTCTGGGGCCCGGCTCAGCTGGTGCAGCATGGGAACCTGGGACGGCACTGAAACCAGGGAGAAATGCGATGTCAGTGAACAGCTTGGTCAGTGAACCAGCTGGTCAGTAAGCCATCTGGACAGTGAACTAGCCAGTCAGTGAGCCAAATGGACAGTGAAAACCTCTTGGTAAACACCTCAATTGTGTCTTATTGTATATCTTTGGGTTTCTGCCTTTCACTTAGACTGACCTTCACATAGCAAATGTGATTATTGGTAAATTTTTCTTTCAATCTGGATTGGTTTATTTCTCTGAGTTGTTTTGTTATCAGTCATCTGTTACAATAAGCTTGCCAAGCAAGACCGATGCCTCAACAGAAGCAATATCAGTGGCACATCTCCTGTTGGCCACATGGTGGCAGCAGTGGAACACCAACTTTTAATGAACCTCCCCCCAACGCCGGCATGCAGTGTGTGGTTGACTTGTACTCATTGCACGGATTAAAATTCAGGACAGGAATGTTGCCAATGCCTTGTTGAATCATGGCAGGATATTTTATATACTAAGTCATTTATGCAACCCAAAATATGCTGAGGGAAGACAGACCAGACAACAGACATGACTACCAAGCAACCTGAGGAAATGAAATCAGACAGGCTTGCCTTTATGATGCCTGCATCACATCTTATTCAGACATATCTATGTGTGTGTTTACATACAACTCTTCATCAGATGGAACAGAATAAAGAACAACACCTGCCTCACTTGGACTTGCAAAAAAAAAAATCCTGTTTTCCTAATTCAAACCAAATGTATTGAAATATTTTGGAATAAAAAATATTATGTCAATTAAAATATATATATACAGATTTAACTGGTGATAGCTGGACTTTCTGATATTGCAATTAATTATAAACATGACTGTGGAGTACATATAGCATCAAATTTACCAAAAGACCAATTTATATTTAGGATATGTAGCAGAATATTGTGTTTCCCTGAGGATTATTCCCTCTGGATGACGGCTGCTTGACAGTCTGATCCTTCTGTCAGTCCCCAGAGGCCCTGACTGATTATTGATGCTGATGAAGTGTTGAATCCACTTTGGCTGTTGGATTATGAGAGGGGATTTCACAGAACCACACCACTGCTTTGGTCTTGGCCTTTTTTTAAAATGGCCTCTAAACCAGTCTCCCAAGTCAGCATCTCTACTCCATAACCACATTCTATTATCCAAGTATTTCTCTTACATTTTTTCAAAAATGGAGAGCCAATTTGTCCAATCCACTCAGAGTCAAGTCCAGTACCCCAGGTTCCTTTGCAATTCCATTTTGTTTGTTCTGTGCCTAATTATATTTGTTTTTCAAATTGAGGTCATTGTTTCTGTTGAGTGTTTCTTGTTTTGCTGTGGTGCTTTTCCTGCCTGAGAATGGTTAGCCTCCATGCAGAGGCCATATTCTGAGCAAACAAGCGGGCCTGGGGGGCAGCAGTTCGGGGGTGGCTAGTCTTTCTGTGTGGGAGATCTGGTTGCTTGAAAAAGGGGAAGTGTATCTGTAGGATCTTGGCTTCGCTTGGACTAAGTAGAACCAGAACCACATAGCTCTTTTTGTGAGTTCAGTTTGTGGATGTTTAGCAGTAGATCAGGAAGGAGGAGCCTCACCTCATTATCGGTTCTGTGTTCTATGAATAACTAACCCACTAGCTTACTAAAATTGTTCCCAGGACATTGGAGGACATTGGAGAGTTTCCCCACTTAGTTGTGAGCTAATGTTATGATAAGAACATAAGTTCAGTCCAAGGCACTGCAAAGTTCTTACACTCAAATGTAACTCCCCCTGATGGTTTTCATTTAGTCGGGTGATCTAAATATCATAGTTTTAAAGGGTATTCTGAATGAAGTTATAAAAATGCCATATTTTACAAAATGAAAGCATTCCTGACCACATTCACATGAAAAACAGGCCAAAATTCTATTTTTTAACCATAGTTATGAAGCAGAATAATATTCTGATTCACTGCAAAGTTCCCTGTGACTTCAAAACACTAAAACAATCTAGGACACTGGACAGATTTTCATGCAAGAAATGGTCAAACTAATTAATGAGAACCAAAAATGATTAGTTGGGATTTCACTCCATTTCAGCTGCCTTGCTTGGAATTTGTTCCAGTGGAGTTTTCTTTACTTTAAGTCTTGTCCCTCATGGCACAGAATCCTTGTTTTCCTAGTGGTCTTTAACATCAGAAAAAAGGGATATGATGCACTGGTGCTTTAACTAAGTTATATCCAGCTGGTGAGGCACTGGATCTCTGTATCCCTCTCTGTGTCTAGGTTAATCCATGTCAAATCTATTCATTTATCTGTGTTTACCAAATATCTGGGTTTATCTTTCTCCCTCACTATCTAATATCTTCTCTTATTTGCCTCCCTCCCTTTCTCTCTCAGTCCCTTTTTTTTCTCCCTTCCACTTCTCCCTCCATCTCTTTCCCTCCCTTCTCTTTTGCTCCATATCACTTCTTTCACCTCTATTTTCTATAATGACAATATTTTTTGTCCTTTACTCTCTTTGCTCTCTCTCTCCCTCCCTCTCTCTCTCTCTCTCTCTCTCTCTCTCTCTCTCTCTCCCTTGAGTGTTATGAGGGCTGACAGGATATTCGTGACCCAAAGCCACCTGAGTCCAGAGAGCAAGAGGCATAAAGAGATGAGCACAGACACTGGAGATATTGATGTTTAAGGACAGACAGACAGACACACACCCATACACTGTACATTTCACGCACAGTCACGAAGCGACAGGCAGACAAATACACACGCACACACAAGCACATGGACACACACAGACAAATGCATGCACACACACACATATAAACATACAGAGACACACATACATACACACTCAAATAAGCTCTTAGAGACACTTACTAAAACATAAAAATTCATGTCGGCTCATATAACTGTATGAGTCAGTTTGTACAAAGTGTTTTCACGCTTACTCCCACAATGGACATCTGTGTGTCACTGTACAATACTCAAGATATGTCCCTGTCTGTTCTCACCTGATTGGCTGGTGGTGAAGTTGATGCTGGCGAATCGTGGTGGAAATGGGCTCAAAGCGGACACATCATTTATTGCTTGTACCTGTTAATGGAGAAAATCATTTTGACAATATCTGTCTTTTATGAGGATATTTGCATGTAAAATTTGTTGGAAAAATGTTATATATTAAGACAATCACCTGTCAGTTACTGACCACTGATCAGTCAAAAGGTTCACAACAATACTCAATCATTGGTTCAAATCAATGGGTTACTTGTCATACATGGTAGTTCCATCTGTTTTCAAGATACCTGATTTTCCCATCACCAGTATCCCTCAATGAAGGAGACATGCCCCCCAAATGCATATGGGAAATGTAGTTGGGGTACCTGTATGAGGTAGGTAACTCGAGTAAGGAGGTTGTTTAGCGTGACTTTGGTCTGTCGGAGGCCGGTTTGGGACGGGGTGTAGGTGATAGATTCCCCACACCAGGAGCACACCCCAGGGGGTGTTGGGGCTGGCGACGGGCAGATCCGACACACCACGCTGTACCACACTTCAGTCCGACCCCCCATATCCTTCGGGGGGCGCCATCGGAGAGACACACCACCATCACCACTCTCGTACTCCCATGAAAGAGAGAGCGGGGCAGAGGGAGGACCTGGGACGAGGGGAGGGCCGTTAATCACTGCGTCCGGCCCAAATTCCTAATCTCTCTAAATCTGTGGATTTAATCATCTCCACAGCTAACAGGCTGCATAAACCGGCTCTCTGTGCTGAGCAGGTGTGTGATGAGCTCGACCAAGCATCACCAAGGTGGCTCACATCCCTCAATGCGTGGTAAAGAAACTCACACAGTACAGAACGTGCAGATTTTCAGTGGAAAGACTGTAAATACTATAGACTCATCTGATTAACATTTGTACAATCAAAAAGCTACATAAATATATTAATTTATGACACTTACAGAGCCACTTTATCATTGCCAATGTTATGGCTCTGTAACTCATACAGTTTATCCAAAACATTGTGTGACTAGATCTTTTTAAACATAATGAAAAAATAAAATAGCTTTTCTCATTTCCTGTTTCCATGGAGATAAACTGTTTTTGTTTATGTCACTGATGATTTGCTGAGGGGATTTAAGTGAAGCATTGAGCTCCGTAGTCTGGTATTAATGGTCCTGTCATGCCTTGCCTTTGTAGGGTACATAGCTGGGGTGGAGTGGGCCGTGTGGCGGTGCAGGAGTGTGTAGTTGGGACGCTGTCAGGGTGACTTTACCTGTGCAGGCAGTGGTGTTGGCATCGTTGGGCGCTCTGTAGAATCCGCTCCTGCATTCACAGACCTGGGACCCCTCTGTGCTGGTTCTGCTGTTAGCTGGGCATGCTGAGCAGGGGACAGTGCCTGGGATAGCCTTGAAGTACCCCACAGGACAAACTGAGAAGGACAGGCCATTAGAGAGGAGGGTGACTGCCATGGTATTCCCACCTGTTAGACTCATCACTTTCACTCTGACACAGTACTGTCATCATTCTAACTAATAAATCTGACTAGCTAATTAATAAAGGTAACACTGATAAACCGTTACTACTTTAAACTAATAATGAGCCTGTGTAGGTAGGACTACAATCTGAATTCAGGGTGCTCTATCAAAGATTTAGTCTATTTCAGTATCCAGCTATGCAATATTACAGTTTATTCCACTATTCCTTCATGCACTGTAGTATTGTAAAATAATACAGCACTGCAGTATTGTAATGTTATATCTGATACATTGCAGATGACTTTATTCAGTGTGACTCACACAGCTAGTTTTTCTTAATACATTACCCAATTATGTAGCTGGATATTTACTAAAGCTTGAGGCTCACTCAAGGGTACACTGGCAGTGCCCTACATGAGAACTGTGCCTAAAGTCTCTTTGTTACAAGCTCAGCTCCGTAAACATTATACTGCACTGTCACCCAGCTATGTATTACAACTAGCCTATCAAGAAGTATAGCATGGGTAACTAACCTTGGTCCTGGAGAGCAACACATTACTGTGGTTCTATTCATTACTCATCACTTTATTTATTAGTTAGCACAGTAGCTTACACAGGTAACCTACCTCACTTTACGTCTTATGTCTGAAGTGGATGCTGATTTTAGGATGAAAATAAAAATCCGCACACCATTTACCCCTCCAGCACCAGGATTGTCTACCCCTGCACTACATAACTGTAAACTATAAATGAGAGTGGAGGAGTTTTCAGAAAGTAAAATCTTAGAACGTTGTACAGAAAAAAACTACACAGTGCACATCAAAATGATGATTAACAAATGAAATGACTGTTTCCATAACAACGTGTTATGAGTTGGTTGAGCGGATTCGTCTCGTCTTTAACTCTGACTCAGGATTTGACATTTTGAAACTCGGAGACTGCAGCAGCTGTCAGCAGACGTTGTAGAGCTCTCCAGGTCACACAGAACAAAATTCTCTTTGAGAGCATTCTAAAACCATTTCATGGGCTGACAAAGTTTTGATCTGAGTGGGTCTTAATACGACTATCACATGCTACAGAACTATAATATGATAACGTGATCAAACACAACCGTGGTTCCAATGTGAAGCACCTCATGCTTCAAGCACTGTGGTTCTTCAATATCCTTAACACTACAGTATCAATGTCACTGTACCACTGATACTGCTGCCTCAGCTGCATTTATTTTGTAATACTATTGTACTAAAGGCCACAGTATTGTAATGTTAGTATGGCGGCGGTCTCAAGTACTGCAGTATTTTAGCTATACTAATGTATTTGAAATGGATTAATGAAGCCATTTTAGTACACATACTCATGTTGACTTTGACTTGCATAGTTTTTTTTAAACCAGTTTTAATCTGAAGTTTTAATTATTTTATCATATGCCCAAGACTCACGGTATTCAGTGGATGACGACTATAAAAGGAATATTCTGGAGTGCGAGTTTTGAATGGGACCTATGGAACACTAACGTTTCCATATGATGTTGTGGGTTATCAACAGTGTAATGTATACAAGCACACAAACACTCACACTGATTTGATCGTGATACTGGGTGCCAGGATATGCACATACACATATCTGAAAGTACCTAAAACATAATCATAAAACTGCTCTGCTGCACTCATGGCAAATCCAATGCACTTAGTTCAATAACATTGTGATGGCTGTGTAACTCTGTAAGTTTAACTTGGAGAGAATGGATATGTTTGCGCATGTGTGTGTGTGTGAGAGAGAGAGAGAGAGATAGAAAGAGAGTTAGAAGGTAATAGAAAGGAGAGAGAGAAAGACATTTAAACAGATAAAAGGCTTTCTGTGTTCTCACTTGTCAGTCAAAACTGTGAATCCTTCTAAGGCAGCAGTAGCAGATAGAGAGGTGTTGGGGAGGAGAGAGAAATTGGTAATGTTTCCATTTATCATTCATGCTGTTGAAACACATTATCAAACGTGTTCACCTATGCCTGTGACAAAGAACACGACTTTGCTACAAAACTACTCTACATTGTTGTGATCACATCTGACAATACTGCCTCTCCAAGCCACCCTGGTCTCTCTGTCTGACCAATCAGATCATCTCATTTTCTGACCTGTTCCCACCCCCTTCCCCTTTTTTCTGTTGACTTCCTTTGGATTCCAATTTTCCTCTTCTTTATATCTCTGTGTATTCATTTGAAGGCGGTTTAATACAACTTATAGCCATTGACCATCCATCCCAGGGCATTAACACTAACAGCTGCTAAAAGCAAGAGAGAGGGATCGAGAGTTTGAGATGGTTAATATAATACACTAACACTGCCTGTCCTGGACTAGACACTGCACCTCATTTACAATGATGAGGCTGAGGAAGTAAGAGGGAGAGTGAAAAGGGGAGATGGTGGGATTGGGGGGATGGGGCAGAGATGGCGACAGTGAGTGGGAGACGGTGAAAGAGAGGGAGAGAGAGAAAGAGAGAGGGATGGCAATGAAGTGTATAATTTGGCGCTGACATGGTACTTGGTATTTAGATCACTGACCCAATTTCACTCTCTCTCTCTCCCTCTCTCTCTCTCACTTGCTCACTCTTTTTACTCCCGGCATTACAATCTGGGTGACGCAAACACACACACACAGACATGCATGCACACTCACACACAAACAACCATACACACACACACATTTATACTCAAATGCCTACACACACACATATGAGAACACATATTCAAGGACACAATTTACACTCATACACAGTATAGACATAGTTTCAATCTGTGCAAGTAGCCCCATTAAGTTGTTGTTGTCATCTCTTAGGCTCTAGAAAATTTTTAACATAACACCAGAGGAATATACTTCAGCTCAACACTCACTTCAAGTTAGTGAAAACACCATGGCTGTCTGAATTTTTGAGAATAGATTCATGGAGGATTTGCAATCTAAAAAGCTATGCAGACATTATCTAGACAAAGCTGCTTCCACAAAATGTTTATTCTTACGTTGTTGTGTGTGTGTTTGTGCCTGCATCTGTTGATCTGTTCGATTATCTAAATGCATCACAGTTCTTTGGGGTAAAACATTTTTTTTTCTACAATGAATTGTACTGTGTGTGTGTGTTTATGTTGTTGTGTCTGTGTGTGTGTCTGCATGCAATTGCTTGCATCTGTATTGTGCTACATTAGACAATGAGACTGCTGGTAATTAAATCAATTAAGCCTGGGAGCAAAACGAATAGATCTTAACGAGGTAAGCAAAAGCCCAGTGGTGTTTTAGTCTAGCAGGTGACACGTCACCACAGCCAGGTCAAACAGCCCTAATTTGAAATGAATGCTGGGAAAGGAGCTGTTTTGTATAGAGGGACTCTGCAGAGAAAGGCTGTTCTGTCCATTGGAAATAAATGCTACTGAAGTTCATATTTCTCTGTGGAAAGAGATCTGATTCACCCATTAGTCAGAAAGGCATGACACTTTCGGCCGGCCTTGTTTATTTCTGGAAGCAGGTGCAATTGTTTTACATGCTCAGTCGTGCTCTGTGTTTTTGAAAAATATGCCAAACAGAACTCTTGAAACCTGCCTTGTCTTTCATTTATCAACGGGTGGATCAAAACTGAGGCTCTTTCCTTGAACATTAACTTAAACCCTCATTTGGTTCTTACCACAGTCAATTGGACAAAAGTCACTATTCCCATTGAGCGCTTTACTGAAAAGGTAATGCTTTAAAAAAGGTTAGTGCTGGTTTTAAAGTTCTGCTGAAAGTGAGTCCAGGTGTTTCCATCAGTTCAGAAGGACCTCACAGGGAGGCTTGTACACTAGTACTATAGCTACTGCTCCTGAATGAATATTGTCCACTAATTTTGGTATCATCTGTGCTGAATGGGGCTATGGGCATGGAATAAATGGCTCGCTGACCAAAGTGATTGTGGATGGATTAATTATATGTATTACAACACATGATTCCATCGACACTGACCCAAATGAGCAAGACCTTTGCCCCTCATTGTCATTATATAACATATTAAGCTCTAAATATATTAAGGCCAAAAGTCCATGTATGCTCTGAACCTCTCTCTCTCTCTCTCTCTGTCTGTCTACTCATTCTCGCTTTCTGCTCTGTCTTTTCCCTGTTTCTGAGGCCTTTTGCCCACTCAATTCCTGGAGTCATTAACTTGTGTCCACTTATCCTTCACCTCTTTTTCTTCTCTCCATCCCTCTTTTGCTCCCTCTCTCTCTCTTTCTCTCTCTCGCTCTTTCCCTCCCCTGCGGTTTCTGTCACTTGTTCACAGACGAGTGGCCATTACATCACTATGACCTAAATGTGTCACATCTCTCCCTTTCTCTCTCTCCCATTCCCACTCTCTCTTTCCTAAGATTCCCCCAATTCTGTTAACTTTTCTTTTTATTTACCCAACTGCACCCCCTTCCCCCTCCCGCCCTGACAGTTACCCTACAGTATAACCCCCCCAACCGCCCGTTTCTAAATGTCTCCCAACTCTCCGTGCAGCTCTTCAGTTCTGTCCTCAGCAGCATGCCCACCCAGCCCCAGCCCCACCCCCCGCCCCCATTTCTTTTTCCAAAATTCAGAAAATCAGATGCGCTTGAGTGGCATGGCAGAAGGCGTTCAGCATTTTACAAACTCCCATCCAATCCCCACAGAGCTCTCCTCTGTTCTAGTTAGCACATAAACAGAATGGAGCAACCGCAAAGCAAGCCTACCCCCTCCCCCTCCCCCACCCTCACACAAGACAAAACACACACACTCACAAACAAACAGGAACACTCTTACAAAACGATGTGCCCTCTGCCTTTGGCCCCCTTGACTCTCTGTGTGGCACATACAGTGGCAGATTTACACTACAATATCCCAGAACAACTGCACTTCAGAGTATATCACTGCTGTTTCCAGCTCTTTGTCTTAACAGTACTAATGCCGCAATGTGACTAATACACATAAACCCCATCAAATACCATGACGCAAGAACAAGTGTATGGTTAAAGGGCAGCTCTTCTCCTGTCCCCTGCGTTTGGGACGCTGTCTCTCTCCCTCTTGGCTGCCCTGTCAAACTCAATGACTGATTGAAGTGGCATGTGCCCCACTTGTTATTGATCGAGACTTTCTGTGACACAGGGGAGCGGAGGAAAGGCAGAGGGGGAAAGCTCAGCAGACTGAGGTATCTGTGCGTGTGTGTATGTGTGTGTGTGTGTATGTGCACGCTTGTGTTTGTGTGCATGTGTGTGTGTGTATATGTGTGCATCTTTGTATGTGAGGGAGTATGTTTTTGAGAGAATATCCAAGTATGTGCTTGTGTAGCTGTATACATGTGAACATGTGCGTGTGAATGTTTACTTGTATGTGTGTGAGAGAGAGGATAGGAGTTTGTGAGACAGGGTTTGTGTGAGAGCTTGTGTGAGTGTATGCTTTTTGTATGGGTATGAGAATGTTTGGAGCATGAGATTGCGTACATGCCTATGTGTGTGTGAGCATGGGTGTGTAAATGTTTATGAGTGGTAGTTTCTGTATTGTGTGTTCACAGATACCCGTGTGTTGGAGTATATTTTCCTGAGTGTGTGTATATAGGACATTATGTACAGTGCTGCAGAAGCAGAAGGGAAAAGTATAAAACACACTTGCATGTTGTACCCATGGCCCTCTATCTGTCAGAACAGGTTAAGGACATTTTTTTGGACAAACCCCAGTAGAGTACACAGCCCATCTCTCTCCCTACTCTCTATCTCCACATCCAGTCTCCTCCTCTGGCCACATACGTCTCTCCTCCTTCCACTTTGCTCAAGCACAGCAGTGCCTTCCCCCCATGCTTCCTCTCTCCAAATCAAACTATCACCACGCAATGACAGAACAGTTTGAGCCTCTCTAATGACAGAATGGGTTTCTGTACGAGAGCTATGCCATCTTCCTCAGCATTGTCATGCCTGTGTTGCTAGCTGCGAGCACACTTTTCACTCCGTGTATTCTTTAACCCAACTCTAAGTGAATATGCTTCCCTCACTTTTATTATCAGTGACAGACAGCTAATGCAAAGTCCCTCGCTCAAAGCATGTGAAGGGTAGCGTTCCTTTAACATGCATAAACACTGAACATCAAACGAGCGCTGGCTGCCTCTGTTGAGCCCTGCTTGCAAAGTCGGCATGCGTCAAATAGCTCTGATCCTCCCTCCAGTTTTAACATTTATTTGATCTTTTTTTAAAACATTGAAAGCAGATTTAAGGTTGCAGTTATGGATTCAACATATGGGAACCTTGCAAATGATGTCACTGGACATCAAAATCCCATCACTGCCACTGGCTTAAGCAGGTACCTAACAATAGGATGCTAAGGTTAAGTGTAGAACTCCATAAAACTCCACAATACTGTGACTTTATTCCTCAAAAAAGACACTGCAAAAGCTCACAGATCAGAAAGTGACTTATTTGTTAAGCTACATGGAAAACATGTTTTCATGTTTTAGTTGTACTCATTTCTGTCTTTCACATTTTTGTGTTGTTTGTGTATGTATATCTTTATGATAATGGTAAAGCGGGCAATCAGACAGAAACAAGCCTAGATTACCCTGGCAGGCTGAGCTGTTATGGTTGGGCTCATATCCCTCATCACAGATGCATCCCCCAACTGGCACCATCCAATCCCCTTCTGCATTGCAATGCATCCGAGGAGCTGTCCCGCCCTGTGATTGGCTGTGAGGCACGCAGGTTCCGACCACTGGCACCAGGGCAGTGGGCTCCGCCCCTGAGGGCGTGGCTGGATACGATGCCAAATACCGACTGGTGGAGGGGCAGCGACGATAAAAAATGGACACGCCCATCAGGGAAACACAAGCTCCACTGTCCACTATGGCCAGAACAAATCTGTCAGAAACAGACACAGAAAAACAAACACAGAGGGTTAATACCCACACAGTGAGAGGGCTCCAATAAACTCCCCTATTTAAGCCCAGTGCATGATGGATTCCTCATTGTGTTAAATTTTTTTAGCTAGGGAGTTAGTCCTGCACTGTCACCCTAGGCTTGTTCAAGGGGAATTTCAGTCCCACAATCTATGTAAGGTTGCTTTTTGACAATGTCCTTGATAAAATGCACTATACAAATAGAATTTTATTGAAATAAGGAGGACTGGATTGATCTGATGTTTTCCATAAGTTCAGTAATTCAGTAATTTTTTTTGGATTGCTCAACTTGGAAGTATAAAATAGTTATAAACTAATGTCTGACCCTATCAAAGGTGGTTAGCTGAGAACAAACATCAGTTGAACAGAGGCCAGAGAGTGAGAGAGGGCCGGGGAAGTGGGTGGAGGAAGCGTACCCATTGCGTGTGAGAGGTGCAAAGCTGCGGGTCTTGATGTTGACCCGGCGGTACCGATCCGGCTGGTACTGGTGGGGCAGACTGGGCTCCACACGGCTGAAACTCTTGTCCGCAGCGATAGTGTCGATTTTAACCCATCCCTCCCTTGTCTCCTTCTCTCCATTGGTGGGCTGAGCGCAGAGAGGATGTGAGAGAATTTTTATATGAAAATACTCACAAACCAAAAGAGACATTTAAAAACTCCTGATGTGGATCAAGAATATCAGCTTATATGTCAGAACTGGCACAGAACATAAGTTTAAATTTGATTTGTATTTTTCAGCTTGTCAACCACCATGCCAGGCAGACAGGACATGATGATGGGTATACTGTCTAAAGAGGGCTGATGGTTGTGCTGACGTTTGTGATTTTCTTTATCTAATTGCAGGAAATATTTGATGTTGCAGCAAGGACTGTCTTGTCAATCATTGACTTAAATAAAACAAGAGCTGAAATGCAAAACCACAAAATCCAGCCTGCACACCGAGGACCAACTGGACTAGAGTCTTACAACCCCAATGTTGTGTGTAAAATGTCATGAAGTCTACAATGTATGGGCCCTTCATTTATGACAGCCACGATAGGCTTTCACAAATCCCATGGACCAAAGCTCTTAGTCCCAGTGGGCCATCATGGGTAATGTAGTTGTCTCTAATAGTATGAAATTGATTAATGCAATAGCCCAAGGCTTTCCTTACCTCTCCTCCCCAGGCCCTCTCTACCTCCCGCTGAGAGTCGGCCTGCCTGTAGTAGAGTGTGAGGGTCTCACGGCAGGTGGGGGAGGGAGAACGCAGACTGGCACAGTCCCGCACGGAGAAACGCAGGGTAACAAAGATACGGGGAGCTGAGTGGCGGTACAGGAAAGGCGTGGCCAACCAGTTGTCCTGGAGACGGGGGTTCTGGTTGACATTGCACACCTCAAAGGTGCGTATCAGCTGCCCCCGATCATCTAGCACACTCACTTCATCCCACTGCACAGAAATGAAGAAAGGTGAAAGGAGAAAACGTGCGGTTGTGTCATTATTATAGAGAGAGGGCTCATTTAGCACACATGCATATACACACTCACACTCACTCAGACACACACTCATACATATAAGCACGCACACACAAGCTCCAGCATTGAACTGAGAATGAGCATCTTTTATTCATAATCTGAAATACGTGCCATGTATTACTATCAATATAGATGTGGAAAGTGTCCACATAGATATGTTCAGGCATACAAAAAAGTACAGAGGCTCTTAAGAATTTCATACACAGCCTCGAAACAGAGATGAGGAGATATAAGAGCCAGGACCAAAACTGAAGACTAAGGCATGTCTGCACACTCGAGTGTGTATGTGTGTGGATGGAATTGCGTGCTTGTGGATGTCTTGTGTCAACCTGTATAAATAATGTAATTCCCTGTTATGTGTTTATCATTCCTCCCAGTCTTCTCCCTGTTTTTATTCTTTGCAAGAAAAAATAGTTTTATGAACATGATATATTAAAAACACTGCAACCAACAGCCCTTGCAGACTAGGATGACTTAATCTCCATCAAATTTTCAGCAAAATAGAGACCTATTAAGAAAGAAACAGTGGAGCAGGGGTTGAAGTGAGAAAAAAGAGTATTATAGGAGATATTAAAGAGAGGCAGAGGATAGGAGAGAGGGAAATAGGGAGAGCATTAGATAGGTGGAGGCAGAGGGACTGAGAGGAAGGGAAATGGCACTGTGTAGGTCAAGGGTACGTAACCCCTTGAGGGCATAGATGCAGCAGTCCTCATTGGTCAGCTCATATCACCAGCTTCTGCTCAGGAAGGGAACAGACTTCCCCAGTAACTCACTGAGTCCAACAAATAACGATGTCGCTAAAGGAATGTTAGTAGAAAAGAAATGAACCCGCCTCACCAAGCCCTCAAAGACAGGAGAACAGAAGGGGAGATGAAAAGGTGCAGAGATGCAGCATTGAAAAGAGATGGAGGGAGGGGGTTAACACAAGACAATTTCTCTCTCTCTCTCCCTCTCTCTTTCTCTCACACACACACTTCTCTTGGCATCTCGCTTTCTCTCATCTTCGTGCCCCAGGTCAGATAACCATATCTCCATCAAATGACCACTTCTCATCACGTTCCCTCCACAGAAAACACTCGTGCACATACGTGGCTGCCTGAAAGCTACTAATGTGCACAGCTGTATTTGTGCTCATTATCATTATATTTACTATAAATATGCATGATGACATTTTGCTACAAATTGCAATAATTATAATGGCAATAATAAAATGTATTATGCTATTAATAGTAGAGCGTCTCATTTGCTGCCATTATTGCTCACTCACCCCTGTGTCTGGATAAGTCACCCAGCCTAGTTCAGATGTAGATTCTGTGGTGTCCAACAGCATCACTGTGTGTAAGAGAGGGGGAGAGAATGGAACAAAATTAAGAGAGAGAGAGAGAGAGAGAGAGAGAGAAGAGGTGTCATTTATATGACCTCTCGACTGTTCACTCCTTATTACAATGACATACATGTACACTGAAATCAAAGACAAGAACAGCAGTTGTGTACCCATCAGTAGTTCACCTATACACTTCAGCCTGAAGGTTGTGGGTTCAGGCCCCATTCTAGCTGCCTTTGTTCCCTGTTTCCATCTCTAATGTCGTACACTCTCAATAACAATATAAAAATAACAGGAGTGAGACTCCCCTGACGTTTAAAAAAGAAAATCAGAGCAAGTAACAAGTAACTTTAGAACACATGGGCCAATATATCAGTGTCTGATTTACTTTCTGGAGGTAATTGTGCTTGATCAAAGGGGAAACCACACTGTGTTAGTCCTCCATTCCAGACATTACGTTCTGGGCTTTCAGGAGATGCTCATATCCAGCGTGACTCATGCATCTTACATTTTCACTCTTTATCCATTCATTCAGCTGGATATTTACTTGAGGCTAATCAAATTCCTCAAGGGCACAATGGAAATCCTCTACCTGGAAAGCAAACCTGAATTCTGTAAGTCATAAACCCAGCACCCTAACCATTACACTGCACTGCCTCCCACACAAACACGAACAGGATTTACATGATTTCTGCACTGACTGACAAGCAGTGCTGTAGCACCACTGTGAGAGTATGAGGCAGGTTTTATAACCATAACTGTGCAATTTATAAGCTTTGCTATGAGAAATGGAAGATAACAACCAGGAATAGGCAGTATTTCAAATTAATGCATTAGAATTGAGTTTTTGGTGTTTTAGGAAACAGTTTTTAGTATTCATTCATACATAATACAAATTCCTTGGTTCTTTTTGTATGGCTCACACTCCTGTGCCTCCAGCAAAGCATGAGTCCACCATTTTATTTTATCAGTATTTTTTATCAGTGATGGACAAAATATATCTAAATAGATTTGTTTCTGTCAAAGGAGAAATACTGGTGGAAGCATAGGTTATAACTGGTGGTACAAACATAGCAGAAATCAGAAGACCATTTTATATCACATACAAAATGCATACAAGCAAATTAATATTTTAAACTGCATGAATTGGAAGTAATCCTCATGCCTGATAATTCACACGCACACATACATCAGAAGAGCTGCATGTGCATGAAGTGATTAGATAAATGGCCGTTGTGGCACTACGTTTCAGCAGCCTCTGTTTACAAATGAATTATTTCTTCCATTAGAAACAATACAGTGGCACTTTAATGTTTATTTGTTTACAGATGTAGATCAGCATGATTTTTATTTTCATTCTTCAAAATGGGGGCAGAATAAAAGGTACTAATAATAATCATATAGACAGCATAAGTGAATGGAAAACTCTGTCAGTTGCAGTGAAGTTATTGTGAAGTAAGGTTATATAATTTCTGTGCATTGCTTCTTAATTTGTGTTTTTACAATAAAAAAATGTATGTTGTTCTTTAGTTCAGCATTAAATCTCTCTCTCAACCTCTCTTTCTCAGTCACACACGCACGCACACACACACACTACCAGCTGCATATGAATAGATGTATTGGGTTTATGCTGAGTTATGTATAGTGGGCTGGTTGGTCATTGAGATGAATGTGTTTGGCTAAGTGAAGGAGTACCTCCATACCTCTCTCTCTCTGGTATTTTCTTACCTTCGTTTTTATCCCTCTATAATGGCATTTTTAATCTGCTACCATACAGTGCAGGTGATCAAAAAGTCTCTCTCTCACTGTCTCTTTCTCTCCCTCTCTCTCGAAATGTAAATAGATTTTTTGGGATTATACTCACAGATGGAGCGGACCCTCCATCCCAATCCCTCATTTTTTCTGCTCTGCTTTTCTTTCTTTTTTCTCATTTTTTTCTCCCTGCCTCTATCCCTCTCCCTCCCTTGCCCACACACATCTCTGATCCTTTCAGATTAATTATTACGGCTGATCTTTTCATGTTTTAAGCACTTAAGTAAAACCTCTCTCACACACAACGTCCTTATAGGGTCTTTCCTCACACTGGGGCACCAGCTCCAACTCTTCTCATGCAGCCAACAGATGTGTGTTTTCCATACATGTGGCTTCATAGCATTAATGATGATATAGATTAGGTCATGGTAGATATAAAATCAGAAGCACCTTGTTTATCTGCCATTTATATTTTGTTGCTGATGTGATTATTATTGTTATTATTTTGTTGTTGATGTTTTTGTTGTTGTTGGACTTTTCATTTAAATAATGCACAAATTGCTCTTCATTACAGAACAAGTCAAGAAATGACTGAGAAAAAATATAAAAGGATATGATATCTGCAAATTAAGAGCAAGAATGAAAATAATACTTGAGATATTTAGATAGTGAGGCTGTGAGCGATAATAATGAAAGAAAAAAATTGCAGATTTAACAGCAAGTTTGAATCTGACTTAGTAAGTACTTACAAGAGGCAGCATCCCTCATGAAAACTGGCAGTGGACTCCCCAGTTTGCGTGTGTATACAGAAAGCCATATATTGTTTTTGTGTCCTTAGCAAGTGGGGGTGGAAACTTTGTCCCCAATGGTGGATGGGAAAAGTGCTGTCTCTGCAATCCTACTTTAAGTGCAGCGTTAATGCATTGTGCTGTGTCCAGTCAGTCACTCAGTGTATAAACTGCTTTAACCCTCTCTCTCCATCACTCTCCTTCCATCTGTCCCTCCATCTCATCCCCTCCCTATTTTTCTCTATTATTTATCCCCTAAAGTGACACTGCATGGAAGGAACTTAAACAGGGGTTATGTTTTCCTCCATTATTGATGTATGTCACAGTTCTGCATGGTGGAAAACATTCTACTCCACCCTCCAAGGCTGCTGTTTACACACTGGAACCTACTTTGTTCTGTCATTAGATCAGTGTTAACACACTTTACTCCACAAAGTCATTGTGTGCAATCTGATGCTAACACAGTTTAGTTGACTTTACTCACACTATAGATTGCTCTGCTCAATCATTAGAAATGTTGCCATTAGACCTTTGAAGTAAAATTTGAAGCACTACCAAAAATTCAGCAACTTGGTTTTTGCTGGGAAACGTATCACATGATTTGAGCGAGACCAATATTAGTGGCAGGTGTTGATTTGATCATAGAGGACTGAATTAAACATTCATGACAAAACATGGGCAAGATAACTTTTGTGGTATTTCCCTGTGCTGTTATGCCAAGTGATTTTTGTAATTTTGACTTAAAAAAGCAGAAGTATTTTTATGAGATGAACAAGGGAACATATTTGCATGTGCTCAATGCTTGTTTCTATAATACAAAGGTAAATGCATTAAAACCATCACTGCAGCCTACTGGGTGTCACAGTGTTAGGTGTGAGCTAGTATTGTGTCTGAACCCATCTCCTGTAATGTTTCGCAGTGTTGTTCTCCTGTTTGTTTGGCCTACATACCATTTCTCCTAAGACTCATTCCAGTATTAACATTGGTGTCCGATATGTGGGTGTGTAAACGATCCTCATGTCTGCCTGCCTCTGGTTTGGTCGTAATACAGATCTTTGGTATGCGGGTGCAGTGTAGGGTGTGATTGGCACACACGCCCCTGTCCCTCTCTCTCTCTCTTTACGTGTTAATTTGCTCCAGATGTGTGTGTCCACAGACAGTCGCTCAGGGACGGGCTCCACCATCATTACGCTGAACCACAGACTGCCGGAGTGGGAGCTTTTGCTTATTCATCAGTCCAGAAGTCAGCGTGCGCCGCCAATGCTCCAGACAGTACACCCAAAGCACTGCAATGGGACCACTGAGCAGCAGTCTCTGCCTGTGTTTCACCTCCTGCACTGTCACACACTGCCACGGTCACATGTGTTGCACCCTGCATTTTGGGTTAGGCCCACTGGATTCTCAGCTTCCTATTCTAAATGTTGATAGTTCTAACACCCTTCTGATGTTGATGCAGAAACATTCCACCTTTATGCAACTTCTCTGAATACATTGAGGCACTAGACTTACTGTATTGTCAACTAGCTCCGTATATTTGTGTTATATACTCCATCCAAAACCTCCTGTGGTTAAGAAAAGGGAGGAGAGGAGGATCACAGGCGCAGTGTGTGTGCAGTATCTGTCTGACTCCAGCAGGAGGCGCAGTGTGTGCGCGCTCACTCAGGGCCGATAGGGGTGCAGGTTCTGGCGATGCACGTAGTGGCTCGGACTCGCTGGCTGTGAGTCAGTCACACGGCTGCAGCTCAGCCCCGCCCATGCTGACATCACATGCCAGGGCCACAAAAATGCCCTGTGTGCTGGAAAAAATGTTCCCCACAAAAAAAAGCACGAAAAACACAAAAACAACAAAAGCATCGTCTGTCCCTGGAGAGAGAAGCCCTCATCTGCTTGTGCACACACAAACACAAACACACATCACCTCCTGTGCACACATGTTCACACATATTCGATCTCATAAAACATGCACATGTGTACAATCATACATATGCACACAAAAACCCCCACCCACAAGCCCACTGACTCAAAATTACACACGCACACGCACACACACGCACGCACGCACGCACACACACACACACACACACAATCACATGTAAATAGTTTTGGAGTTGGGGCTGGGGGGCAAGAGACTGCACACATGGTCATGAAAGGATGGTTTAGCAGACCCTGATTAGTTTAAATCTTCCCCAGTGTTAATCCAAGTTAAGTTGTCTGGGGATGGGGGAAATCCTGTGACATGACCTAACAGGCCTCAGACCCTAATACTGAAGGACCAGGCCACGTGCTTTCAGCACTGCATCAGCCAGGGAGGTGGCAACTTCAGTAAAAGAGTTCCACCTGGGCTCCACACTGTGTTATATACCACTGCACAACAGTCATGGTGCACTGTAGGAGTCCAGTATGTGCTCAGAGAGCTTTGTGCAGCTTAGGCCAGAGAGGCCAACAGCGCCGCCTCCCCGGTACACCCCCCACCCCTCCCTCTCTGCAAATGCCCATCAGACATGGCGTTTGGTTTTGGGAAGAAGTGTTTGCTAAAACAGCGACACAGTGAAAGCAAATAATCAAGCACTGTGCCAAAATGAAAAAAAATAAAAATAAAAACCGACTGTCGTCATAGTGGATCAGTGGGCTGAGTGGAGAGGAGCATGCCAAGCCATGGTTTCGTTTACGAGCAAACAGGCAGGCGGTTGGCTCAGGTCGCCCTTTGCTTCCGACACCGTTTGTCTTCTGTGAGCGTATTGGCTGTGACTGTTGATAATTAGCTAGATTTGGTGCAATGACCATCCCCCTCCAACTCTCCCTCTGACCCCCCTCCTCCAAAAATCACACCTGCAACAGTGAGAGTCGGAGGTGCGATCTTGACTGTGGGTCTTGAACTTGACACGCTCTGGGCACAGAACCAGAGAGAGTGGTGAGAGTTGGGCAGCACAGAGGCCCGGCTCCCACTGCAGCCTGTGCCTCACAAGTGGAACACAACTGAAATCAGAACTGGAGAACGGGTGGCATGATGCTATAGGCATATGAATATTTAAATACATCCATGAAGGCCTCAGAGGGATACGAGAGGGAGGCACACAAAAGCCCTCTGTCGCACTCAGGGACCACTCTTCCATGCAGGGACAGGCCCTGACAAGAGATGTGGAGACAGGCGCTGGTCAACAGGGGGCGATCTTCAGCCAGAGGGAAAGAAAGTTGGTCCGTTGGGTTGTTTTGTTGGGATCATGCAGTAATCTGCTACACACTAGTCCACTACCACACACACAAACTCACAAAACAATCCAGTGTTCCCTCTCTTCAAGCATATTCTCTGGAATAGAGGATGATTTGATGTTTCACCCAAAGGAGAGTTTAAATGCATTCATTAACATTTTAGGTAGATATAAATATCAAGGACCACTCACAGCCCTTGAGGGAAGACTTAAACCGTTAAGGGGATGTGTGGTAAGAATGGGGTGGCTGAGAGAGGAGAGAAGGGTCAGACTACAGGGCCAGGAATCTGCATCTACCAGGTCCATGTCATTCTCTGCAGCACAAATACAGGTACAAAAGCTCACAGATGCACACAAACTTGAGCACACTTATACCAGTGCATATTCACTCACATTCACTCACAGCCATGCACATACACATGCACACAATTCCAAACAAAAACACAAAGATGCATACTTTAATAAATCAAGCTTTTAAATCCTCAGTGCATAACACAGTGACTTCAATATATTTTTACATTTTTCAAAATTTTAAGTAAGTACAGTGCAATAAAAAACAGGGCTACCAAAAACCAATTAGCAATATTTTTCAACAATGAAAGACAATTTAAAACCAATACTTCAATATGTGAGATCCTAAAGCAAAATAAGAGTGCGAAGAGATTTTGAAAGATGGAAAATGGAAGAATGATTAGAGTGAAGGAGAATGGTGTGGAGAATTATGACAGCATATGCCGACCAAGATAAAACTGCACCTGGAAGGAGCAACAGTGGTTGCAAACTGAGGTTTACTGGCGAGTATAGATAGTCACCCAACAGGGTAGTTACTTAAAACCACAAAATATCGGCTTCAGTGACCACAGAACTGAATCCACACCTCTGTGATCTAGTCTCAACGGAAACTGTGTGTAACGAGTCTCACAAAGCTCATATTTACAGTAGGGCTGCCATTCACACACTATTTGTAGCTAAGGCTAATGGACACAATAACACATAGGTTATGAATTATTAGTTAATAATGGATAACCTGGTGTAATGAGTTCAAACCTGGACTTTTGAGCAGCGGAACACAGTGATATGATCTAATGAGTCAGGTTTTGATTTTTCTCCTTCATCTGGGTGGATGTATGTTTGGGGAAACCTAAAGAAAGCCTGTCCAAACTGAGAGCCATGATGGTAGATCTGTCATAGTATGGGAATCCATCTCATTGAAACCAGGAGCACACCTCAGTGCAAACATTATTCCCTCGATATGTTCCCATATTTCAGAGCTATAACACCTCCCAAACACACTAATGAATGGAACTGTTTCATGAACGCCAGTATAAAGTCAAACACTATCCATGGCCTTTTGTACCACCAGATCATCATTTCACTTTTATTGAAACTTCTGGAGGGTTTCCCCTTTGAAGAATATCCAATATCCCAACAGCAACAACTAAAAACCTGTGTAGATCTATTCAATGAAGATCCGAGGCAAAAGTTCTGAAGGCAAAAGGCAGCCCAGTCCCTTATTAATTTATAAAAAGACATATATGGCGTGGATTCATTTTTCAACCAAATCTATATTTCTAAATCAAGCAAGAATCTATTCAATTATTCAAAGACATTATTTTTTTGTTTGAAACAAAACATGCTTGTAAGTCATATAATTGTAAAAATAATAAACAGGAAACATGCAGTAGTTATGTGATGTTATTTTTTAACTAAGGGAGAGATGTAATATTGGGTTAATACAGTATTATCGTGCTAAATCAGTCAATATATGAACCCTGACAGTGAGCAACTGGGCACTCCTCCCTCCCTCCCTTTCTCTCATCCCTCACTCTGTGTAAATACCAGCTGTTATACATACTGTCAAAAATGAGAGGAATTAAATTCATCCATCTCTTTTCCTATAGACATGCAAGTATAGTGACATGCAAACAGAAATGTTGGACATGTATGGAATAACCTGCAAATGTGACCGCAGAATCACAAACACGTAAAAATACACAACTGCTTTATACGTGACTCACACATGCAAACAGTCTTGGAGAGGCAGATACACAAAACACACAAAGCCATCATTCAGAGAGACAGGCAGACAAACAGACACTAACAATCATGCATGCACGTACGTGCAGTGTGCAAGCGCGTGCACACACACACACACACACACAGCATGTATCTACAGAGCACATCCAAAATGAGTCATTCAACTCTTACTCTGTCTTTTCGCAATAACCCTCCACACACATCTGACAATCCACATTTACATGGATATTAAGAGAGAGAGCTATTAAAACTGCCTCACACATAAACTTAAAAAGAGACTAAAACTGCAGGACAAAAGTCCCCCACTTGACTTTAAAGTTACACATAACCATGAAAACTGCAAATGGGAAGGATGCAATCAGAGAGCCTCTGGGCTACCACACTAGATTTTGACAAAAGAGAAAAAGGATAGGAAAAAGAATGACAGATTTTTTGGGGGTGAGGGTTGTTTCTGTGCATATTTGAAAGAATGCCGGGGCCCTTACTGCCCAACTGACACTATAATGAGGGGGGGATGAAGGGGTCATTGAAGGCAAAGGTTGTTCTCTCTCAATTTCCCATCTAATCTCAGCTGTTTGGAACTATTTTGTTGCAAAGGCCTTGCAGGACCAGAACACTTGCAGTTTGGCATCAGAGTCCCATTCACAGAGCACGCATGCACACACTCACGCATGCTCATGCACACACACTCATACATGTAAACCACAATAGAACCACAATGGCAGTCAAACAGAGTCGGTCATTCATTTACACTCACATGCACAATTGCCTGCACAAAGACACAAGTGTGAGAGTGAAAAATAATTATCGCACACTCACTACAAAGTCATTCCTTACCTTCCTCAGCTGAATTTGGCTGGAGAAACAGAGAGAGAGACAGAAAGACACTCCACATCTCCACTTGAAAAGAACACTAACAGAAGAAGGGAGGGAGAGAGTGAGAAAGAGGGAGAGAGGGAGGGAAAGAGGGAGGAGGAGTCTGTCAGCTCATTTTATCTCTGAGAGAGGGAGAGAGAAAGAGAGAGAGAGAGAAGGGGAGATAGAGAAGGGAGGGGGTAAGCAAAAATAACAAGGTAAGCAGGAACATAGCAGTGTGGTGAATTTAGTGTGTACCACACGCAATGAGTGACAGCACTGTAAATACACACCACAGCCAGTCTGGCAGTGAAAGTGCATAAGAGTAAAAAACTAGTTTGGCGGGTCTGTGGAACAAATGTCTAGACATGCTGAAAGAACTGATTTTCTCCATCCCTCCCTCCCCCTCTCTCTCTTTCTCTCTCTCTCTCTCTCATTCTCTCTCTCCTTATCGCTCTCCCTCTCTCTGTCTGTCTAAATTGAGTAAGACTCACAACATAAATAAATTATTGCAATAGTTTGGCATGCTGATGGTAGAGTTGAACGCCCATATCAGACTAAAACAATGTAGGATTGTGACAGAGTAAAAAACCGCTCTCACTCTGTTATTCTTTTCCTTGTGCAAAATCGTATTTTGCACTTTTTGCACTCATCAGTTCCCCCATCCTACTTTTAATCTCTGTCACACAATTTCATATTCAATTCTTACACGCTTTTTCTCTCAGACATTTTCCGTACACGCTACCACTGTCCCCAAGGGCAATGTGTTTTCCAGCAGGTGCTTTTTCAATGTAAACACTGACACCTGGTGGACACAAGTAGATATGGCATTGTCCTACAAAAAGGCATCTCTTTAACTACCGAAAGTAAAATGAGGTTTCAGTAACTCTGTAATGTTTCGAGCCACAATGAACTGGAAATAGCTTCTTTGAACCAGTCAAAGTTTTTGGGTGATACGTTAAATTCAGGCAAGCACTGGTAACATATGGCTGCTACTCCCATTTGAGGTGCCATCAGCCCTCCCTACTCCCCTCATTGCAGTCTACATTTCCCCTGCCTTGGAGCTCTAGGTCTGCAGGCCTTCATTTCTACCAGGGAAACAGCCACAACATTCAACTCTCTACTCTTGATTGAACCAATTTTGCTCTCCTTCTTGAACTCGCCTTTCCCTGATTGCGAGCATTCTCTTTCTCAGCTCTACTGCAGCAATCAGGTTTCTTATACCATCGCTGAAGGCCCCATAGGCTGCAGAGCATTCCAGTCTGCTGGCGCCTCAAACCAGCTGCAATAGGGATCTTCAATCAAACACATTTGTCTCTGTGTCAATCATTTTTTTGTCTTTATTCTTCTCCACTGTTTCTTGTTTGTCATGTGTCCTCATCACCAGGTCATGAATGTATAACAGATGCTCTCAGTTCACTTTTCAAGTTTAGAACATAAATATCTGAAGGCATAAGGTACTATGTAATGATGCAAAACAATGTAAAATGCTGTGAAAATCCTGCAAGATAATTACCTTCCATGAACAGAACTGAGTAGCTCCACTCAGTGCCCTTATGCCTAACATACATATTGTTAGTAGGTGAGGAATGGTAAAGGACAAGAGGAATATATTTTATTGAAAGTATTAGGCATGTTACAGGCACCCTGTCTCAGACAGAATTGACAGCATGCTCTTTGAGAACATTAAACTAGCATGCAGTGCTGGACAAAGTACAGATACCATTGGTGACACATTAGGTGAGTAAAACGTTCTTTATTTAAATTTTTATTTGCGCTAAAGTATAACAGTATTTTCCTCTAAATTTACTTAAGTGAAAAAACTGTTATTTTACTTTTGATACTCAAGTATCTAAAAAGGCAAGTACTGTTGTACTTTAACTCAACAAGAAAACAACAAAAACTTCACACGTATGTTAAGTTCACAAACATATCAGAATGACAATTCCCTGTGTTACACAACTATATAAACACATTCAAGTAGTGCAACGGAGATAAGTAATGAACACATAATGCTGCACATATTCTGACAAGAGCACACACATCAACTTTCCAACACTAACCACACAGACAGAACCACACAGAATGGCACAAGAAACCATGGAACAGACAGAAGGAGTTAGTAAAGACTTTTAAAAAACTCAATATTACCGATGAGTTATGGAAAACTAATGGCGATATCTGAAAAGGCAGTGATTCCAAAACACTTAATCACCTAAGGAAGACTGAGGTAGACTGAAGCAGGTAACGATAATGAAAGAAAGTTAAAAAGACAGAAAGATGAGTGCAAATGAATGATCTGCAGAAACATTTACTTTACTCACCATGTCACCAAACTTTCCCTTAAATCAAGGTATGTAAATATATATAAATTGTATAATACCAAACATATCCTTTTTATCATATACTATATTCATAAAATATATGTATTATAAATTATATTTACTTATACTCTGCACACAATTTACTTCTCCAAAACCCTCTATGTATTAGCATAATTGAGCATTATACATTTTTATGAAATATCTTAAAATACTTCACTTTTCATACGACACATCACAATATAATGTAAATGTTGAAAAGATGTCCCGAACTTCAATAAATGTATTCTGAGAAAAGCATGGAAAACAATGAAAAGACAGCATGGAAATGTGACTTCAAATAGAATACTGAAGTAAAAAATCATGCATGCAGCGAGTTTCCTTTAAAAATAAATAAATAAAGTTTTATTTCTTAGAATTAAGCTCCAGGTTTAAGCAACTTTTTAGCAATGCTTTTAACTACATAATTTAAAACACAACACATGACACAAAATTTAAAATTAATTTACAAGGAATACAGTGAAATGACATGAAATTTGGAAGTGACACTGGGGTGTAGACTCATTCCTAAATGTATCTTGCATGGATCTTTGGTTCTGGGAAGCTGAAATCATGGCAATGTATCCTGACAAGGCATGGAAAGTTGTCTTTGTTTTTGGAAGCATGTTGGTTTCAAGCAACATGAAATTAACACTGTATTAACCATCTCTTTGTCCCTCATGTGAATGTGTACATTTCACAGTAAACAATAAATAAACATGCCTGTCACTCTCAAAATATACACATTACAATTCAATACTCCCACAATTCAGAAGAGGACAACACAGTACCAGTGTATCATTCAGTAGTATAGGGAAACTTAGAACTATAGAAAATTCATGGACAAACTTGGAGATGCACTAAATATATAGGAAATGTGTTTTCTAAAGCAACATTGGCAAAATATACAAACAAACTTAAAGAGAAAACAGGGCCCTGTCAGTAGTACCAGGGCCATATTTTCAGAGCAGCATGGCAAAAGCAGTAGTTTTATAACTTGAAGAATGTTTTATTCAAATACTCACACCTTAATGTTTGAAACATTTATCTCTACAACGAGAAAAGTCAAAGTCAAACAGATGTATGATTATATAATAACACTGGCCTGTTATTGGTAGATAACAACAGAAATCACTGTTATTATAAATAAATAAAGAAATCACTTATATTCATGTAATGTTATATTTCATTTGTTATATTCTGTATTAGATAGATGAATGTTTTGAACGATATGGTGTGAGAATTTGAAGAAAGTGCCACAGCTAACATTTGCAATGGGCTACCATAAAAATATGGTCTCTAATGTCAATTTAGGCCAAAAAAAATTTAAAGTGTTTGATTATCAATACATACACAACACTCAAAGTCAAAGCAAAAACATAGTTACATATTATACACATAAATTCTATTAAAACAAAAAGAATGACATATCACTATGTAACAATCTCAGAGAAAATCAATGACACCTTGTTTTTGCCAATTCTTACAGCCAATATCATGTCGCAGACATCCTTAAAAATGTCTGGTGTGGTCTTAGAGGAATTTAATACATCAATTGAGTAGGCATCAGTTTATCATGGTTTTTCAATATACTTATACTATCTTTAGCAAGCCAAAGATAATGGGCTGAAGCACTGAGAAATACTTCCATCATCTCTGTTTCAATCAGTGTTGATCATTGAAAGATTTAAACTGCACTATGACAACTTTACTGTTAGACATACTGGGAATGCAAATAATTAAAATATCTTCCTCCAACAAATCCATCATTGCAAAAACAGTTGTATACAAACTGAAGTAAAAATGCCCATCTGTTGTTATACAACACAAGCATATATCAATGCCATGACTACTTTAGAAGCAGCTATTGTGTTTGCGTGTGTGCGTGTTTGTGTGTGTGTGCCTTTAACTATTAAAGCACCTCTTGCCCTTGGATGCCATTCATTATTAGTGATCGTTAAGGCAGAACTCTCAATAACGCCAGCTTGATCAGCAAGGTAAGGGCAAGCTTTTGGTGCAAAGGAATGTTCAAGTAACACTAAGAATGTCTCCTTTCCATTGTCTATCACAATCTTTCTCTTTACAATCTGTTCTTAACCTGAATTTCAACAAAGTGCCTCACTCATTTGCTCAACATATTCATTCTGTCTGTTTTGAGCAGAGATTGAACCTAATGATGTCCAGGAATACCATTTGAAATTGGCAACAATAAACATGTTGCATAAATGTGCAGCACACATGAACACACAAGTTCATAGCTATCTGTGTAACAGCTCTCTGTGTTTTGGTATAGTACTTAGTATGAACCAAATATGAAAAGGTTCTGCACTGTATCTCACTCAGTATGAAATAATCACCTTTGATGATATTTACACAGCTTTTAACTAACACCTCACAGTACTGTTCAGTATACTAAAGATCATTCGAAGAGAATTTTTTTTCTCTATTAAACAGCAGGATTACACCTTGATAGGGCCAAGATGAGCCCAAAAGATGTAATATTTTGATAGCAAGATTATTTAATAGCAAAGAGAGCCATAAAAAGTACAATTTTGAGTAAAAATGCAGGTATTTCAAAGGAGGGCAGCTGCCTCTTCCCAAAACACAGGCACAGCACACCCAAAGCACTGAATAACACATCCAGTGACATATTCAAAGTCAGCACCCTTTAAAATGGTAACACTGGGGTAGCAATTTGATCTGAAAGAAAAACCGTGGCAAAGGGATTTGAATTCATTTGTATACTTTTGATTCCTTTGTACTGAGACCATTCTACCAAAATATGTGCACTTTGGCATTGTTAAAGCCCATCAGCTGTATTAACAAATAACTTGATAGATACTTTGGAGAGACATTCCATTAAGACCTTCACAACTGAAACGATAATCAAAGGGTAGACGTTGACACGGAGCACAAATTGAAAAACATTCACCATTCACCTACCACCCAAACCAACCCATCCATTATATTAACCACAATATACATACAGTTACAATACCTATATATCCAACCCTTTACCCTGTATATCTAAACATTTGAACAAAGAACTCCACTGCCTCCCACATACATTCTCCAGTAGTATATATCTATATATCCACTAATCTGCACTACAGTAAACTCTTGATGTATACATCTGTGGCCATTCTCTTTTTTTCATGACTTAAGCATTAGAGCCAGAACCGTTCGTTTTTCCCACTTCTGGGAACTCTACCATGGGAACTTTCTCTGTGGTGGGTGAGACTGGCAGGGTGATGGCTCCATCGGGGGGCGGGGCGGGGGCGGCACTGGAGGACCCTGCAAAACCGCGGGCAATGTCCTCGAACGTACGGCCCTTTGTCTCAGGGACACGGAAGTAGGTGAAGATGAAGAAGAGGATGAGGAAAATCATGAAGATGATGAAAACATAAGGGCCACACAACTCCTGGAGGAAAACAAGCAGAATGCTGAGTGAGAGATGCTGAGAAACAGAGAACCTCATTCATTGTTCATGTTTGTGTTATTATTGCTATTATTATTATTATGTTTATGTTGTTTTTGTTCTGTTCATTGTTATTTTTATTACACTACTTATTTTATTATACTACTTATTTTAATTTGTTTACACTATATTCATCGGTGCTAACATTTAAATTGATTGTTCTATGCTTTGGCCAAATCTATTTATGTATTACTCCTATAAAGCAATTTGAACTCTGAGAGTCAGCAAAAAGGAGCAAGACAAAGGGAAAGAGAGAGAGAGTGAGAGGAGGAGAGACAGAGAGACTAGAGAAAGACATACCTCCAGTTTGGGAAAGCTCAGGCCCACAAGGAAGTTGGCAGTCCAGTTGGAACAGCCAGAGACGGCCATGGCGCTGGGTCGTGGGCCCTGGGAGAAGAGCTCTGCCACGATGAACCAGGGGATTGGACCGGGCCCCATCTCAAACATCGCCACAAAGCCAAACACTGCCACGATCGCCAGGTAACTCATCGACGGAATTTTTACCTGCTCACAAGAAAGGGGGAAGAACAAGGGCCAAGAAGAGAGTTCATCCTTCATAACATCAGCAGACACTGTAAGTTCATTTTAGGGGGTAGTACAACATTTTCGCATAGGAGAACAAACAAAACAAAAAGTGAAAATGGAACCCACCACTAACACAAGGGAGATTGTCAGGGTCAGGGCGCTGATGGCCATGCCAGCCAATCCAATGAGGTGAAGCGTCCTTCGTCCCGCCCTCTCCACCAGGAAGAGCTGCCCGGCAAAAAGGAGGGAATAGGGATCATGTCACAAAATCACACTTCTGTGAATGACATGAACACTGTTGCCATTATAGGTTTACTTACAGACACAATTGTAAAAACTGTGTTCACAATTCCAGCGCCAATTGTAGCGAAGATGGGCTTGGTCACACCTGCAGTCTTAAACATTCCTGTCGAGTAATAGAATACCTGTCAAGGAGGGAGAGAACAGGGGAATTAGTAAGAGAAAGACAGTGGATTTGGTGGGGATTGGCCTATATTAACCACTTAACCACTGCAGTAAGGGAGAGAAGCACACAGAACCCAAAATAGTCAGAGTTAAGGCTGTAATTCTATCACAGTTGCAATACAGTTTTTTCAAATTTCCTACATCTATGGCTGTTGTGCACACCTTTTTACACATGGACTATATCTAGTTTGTGGTTTTAGATTGTGGTTGCATTGTGACATGATAAGTATGTGCAAATTAGATGAGATTACTCACACCTGCACTATTGATGAATGAAATGGTGACTCAACAACAAGCAAAACCACAAACATTCAGTCTCTTATTATTCTTAGACAATCAATCCAAGATGCCTCTCAGCCAGTTCCACAGGCTGCTGCTCTCCTCCTCAGTGTTTAAGCTACTGATGATGTCATTCACTTGAGCCATGATGTTGTCAGTAAAGAAAAGTGAAACAAACATTGTCAAATCAAAGCCTAGGGCTGCAGTTGAATAATCTTTTTTGCTTAGAAAGGTTCCTAACTGAGTGAAATGACCCAGAATTATCTGTGTGGCAGCCATGATAAGAGTTGGTCGAATTCTCTAAATGCTAAGGAAAGGTGCTTCAATGCTTCCTTTCTCATCTCCTTGAGCATAGGGTACACTCTGGGTTCAAGTTGAGGGGGGATGCAGGGGGATGCCATCCACCTTGGAAAAAATTTTGCCCACAACTACCCCCCTTGTAAAATTGTCTTCTCCCTTCCCATCCCCTTTCTTTACTGGAATTAGCTATGCTGTTTAACGCCTAATCATGAAAAGACAAAATTCAGCGATATTTAAATGTAAATCCTACATTATTTGCACTCCAGTTTGTGCTTGCTTTGGATGAGGATTGCAGATGCTACAGGTTAAAACTGGCAAAGTGACCGGTTCAGCAGGACCTTTTAGAAGTTTTTTTAGTAAAGAAGAAAACAATGGGTGAGATGATAATCAGTCTCATGTATTGTTAATACATAGTATGTCTCTTATGTAACAAAACCTTGGCAACAGCTCAGCCAATGTTTAATCTTGCATGAGACCATCGCAGAAAATAACATGTTCACGTGTTTGTGAACATGTTCTATATATATTGCTTGACAGCTCACCTGTTCTCTTGTGAGCAAACGAACATGTGACCTATCTAACGTATTTAGTTGCTTGAAATTACATGACAGATTTTAGTCTGATTTTAGTTTTGACTGGTAGCCTATATTCCTTTTTTATTAAAATTCCAACTTCAGTAATGAAGTAATAGTTTTCACTGGGGTATCCATGTTTATATAGCCTGCATGACACAACACAGTACGAACGCATGGGGCGAATTATCAAAGATGCACTTTTAGTAGTCCATCTTTGGAACATTGTAGTTTCACCACGGCAAACCCACGCCAATAACGTCTGCCGTCACATAATTACGTAGCCTAGTGTAAGTGCAGTCAGATTCTCTTAGCACCGCGGTTGTCTTTTTCTAAGTCCTTATGAATTCTCCTTTACATCTTTCCGTGACCTCATGGTGTCTTCCATCAAGGTCAAGGAAAAGTGGTTAGGAGAAGACATAGGACGTAATTTTTTTGACTATTCGACCGCAGCCAAGGTATTGCCTGAAGGCTTGGTTGCTTGTCATTACTATATCATATGGAAACCCCACTAAGGCCCAGGGGGACGCTGGGAGTTGTAGTCCACTCACCGCATTGATTCCAGAGAGCTGCTGAGACAGCTGGAGGACGATGGCAATAATGATGGGCTGCCTGTAGGCAGGCGTGCGGAAGAGCTCGGGGATGGTCACCTTCTTCTCCATCGCCATCTTCATGCTCTCCTCCTTCATCTCCTGCATGTCACTGCTCACATCCTCAGAGCCTCGCAACCGAACCAGGGCTGGGGTAGAGTGCAAGCAGGAGAGACAGACAGAGATAGAGAATGAAAGAAAAAGAGATTAGAATATGACAGAAACTAATGTTGTAAATTAAAAGCTGACCTCTGTTGATATGTGATGCTCTACATCCAAAGCGACAGCCACTGTTTGAAATCATTCCTCTAAGCAAAAGTTTGCGAAGACAAAACAACTCCATCAAGGATCCATGTCTCATGACAGTGGCTTATTTCCAACAATGCTGTCTCTAAGACATTGCATTTTATACACATAAAGTGCTGTTCTGTCTCATGACTATTTGTTTCTTTCATCCATTGTCTAGACTTCTCCCACACAAACTGAATTAGATTCTAAACTGCAGATGGAAGAAATAAAATGAATAATAAACAATAACAATATAATAATTCTAATAAAGATTATTTACACAGTCATTTTTAAACAGGAAGCTTAAATCACTTTGTAACACTATTAGAGATAGTGCTGTTCTCTGCTGATTAGATTGAAAAGTTCTACATTTCCGATGAACTCTGGACCCAATGGGCTGCAGCCAAAGTCACCCGGTGAACCTCAACAATGTGCGTACAAACTCAGCACAACCCCACTGGGGTTCAGACCCCCTGAGTCAGTGCAATTCATTCAGAACAGACACACAATGCAAAACAGCTGATGAAATAAATAATTAAATTCAACAATGCACCCAATAGAGAGACCTTTTTCCAACAAGAGGGCTGCTGTGGTGACCAAAACACAATGCCCTTTCTGTTGATTGTAACATGTCCGTAACGGAAATTAAATGTGCTAATATACCAAAATAAAACATTATCAACATATTAATAATTAAATGCATGTGTTCCAGTGTATGTATAAAACAACTACAACATATGAGCAATTACAAAAATAACTGCAGGTTATGAAAACAACTTTACATCTGAAAATATTCTAGTGTGAATTGTAATAATAATTTTATTTCCCAAAAAGTTCATATACCTGCAATATATTGAAATTACTTATGCTTTCCATAATAAATCATAAGGAATAATGTTTCAACAGTGTTGAAACAGTATTTTTCTAGCGTAGTCTCACATTTCAATTGACTGAAACACCAACATATAATTAACGCTCTAAGAGCACTGAAAGGATGTTTCTCCAGCATGGGCTCACCTTTGCGAGCCTCGTCCTCTTGGTTCAGGTTAATGAGGAGGAAGCGTGGACTCTCTGGGCAGAAAGGCAGCATTATGCTCTGCAGCACTGCAGGAATGGCTGTCAGAGCCAGCAGCAGTGGCCACAGAGTACTCGAGCCCAGCAGAGACTCCAGACCAAAGATCTGCAGGGAAAAGAGCATGCTGAGTAAACAGACAACTCAGCTCTACTGATGCGCAGGGGACAAACTTGGATCAGCCAATTGTGATACATGGCATGTTACACCACAAGCAGTGTTGAGCAGTATTTAAATTACACATACTGTTAGCATTTTGTGTATATATTGCATATCGGACATGGATTTCTCAACTTTTTTGTAAAGTTTATTTATCTGTGCCACTTGCAAAAAATGAATGCCTCCACTATTTTATCAGTGAGGGATGGGGTAAAAGTAAACCAAACAGTGCTGCCATCTCAAAAGAACGGCAAACATTCAGCAAAGAGGTTCATCTACACAATGCTATGTACTTTGATCTCTGAGTTACCATAAGTACATATTTTGCACACTGTTTGACTCAGCCTCCCATTTATAATTACAAGTGGGATGACCCCTCAAAAGGACACATTTTCAAGGAGCGGACAAATGCAACTCAAGGAAACAGTGACATACTGGCTCCAACAAGTCGTGAGAGGCCTACGCACCCATGGAAGGTGTAATACGGTGAGGCCTGGCTCTATCTCACCTGAGCCACCAGGATCCCCAACACCACACCAAGCTGGTGCAGGGTTCCAAACGCCCCTCGGAGGGAGGTGGGTGCCAGCTCTCCCACATACATAGGGGTCAGGCCAGTGCAAAGCCCGCAGAAAAGCCCGATGACCAGCCGCCCCACGATCACCATCTCAAAGGAGTTAGAGACAGTGGACAGGCCCATGAGGACTCCACCGATAATGCCCAAGATGTTTGACAGCAACATGGCCTTTCGCCTGGGGGACAGAGAGCATGAGAATGACAGGGAAGACAGATAAGAGATTTAAGAGAGAGACACAGAAAGACACAAAGCCAGGAGTGAGATAAAGAACAGAGAAATGGGAAAGGGGGATGAGGGAAGGGGGCATAAGTACAGTTTAGACACATTTAATTCTGACAGTATTAACTTAGTTCAGTGGTCTTCACTCTTGGTCATGGCAGGCACTGTAATGTATAAGTTTTTATTTCACCAGAAATTCCACTCCACCACAAAATAATAAGAGTTTGCCTGTGCAATAAATTGTTTGGTTTGGTTAATTAATTGCTTGGCAACAACACAAACCAGTAGACTGTGGTGCCCCACATCACCAGTGGAGTAGACCACTGACTGACACAGACTCACAGTGAACCACTGGCAGTTTTTTTGGGATTTTCTGACCCTCACTCACCTTCCAAATTTGTTAGCCAGGACCCCAACACTGAAGGAGCCCACCATACCCCCAACACTGAAGACAGCCACCGCGAAGCTCCAGACAATGGTACAGATGTTTGAGTCAATTTCCTGTCCATACCGCTCTATCCAGGTCTCATTGAAGAAGTCACGCAGTTTCTGAGATTTCAAAATAAAAATGAATACAATTTTGTGTGGAGCTTAAGGGAAGGGAAACATCATTTTTATTTGACAGCAATGGTCTTGTTCCATGGAAGCAAAATCTGCCTTAACAATTTGAGCGCAACAAATATAACACAAGAAACACAGAAAAAATAAAAAGAGTGAAACCAAGAAAGGACTTCTATGCTTCCTACACTTTGAGTCACACTCTTCCCACGCTTCAAATTTTACAGATTACTATTCAGTCCATTGCAGTAATCTCAAAACTCCACAAGATGGCAAAACAGAAAGAGTGAGCACAGGAAATGACAATATGGATAACACTCCCCCAAATAAGGCAGTGAATACTGTGTGCTCTTGCATTTAGTCTTTAAAGGCAGAAACCCTAAAAGTATTAGATAAGTGGCAGTGGCTAACTTCAATTATCTGAATAGATGCACTTTTGATGAATCACACCACAAATAAAAGCCTTTTGCCATTAAAAATGTGGAATGAAAGTCCTGGCACATTTTATTCACTGTAGATTTTTGATTTACTGTGGAGCACAGTTTTACTATATAACACTATAAGTGGTTAGTTTTGATAGCATTCACTGAATCTATTTAATTAAATAAAGGACTTAAAAGTATATTAGGAACCTACTTACTTTCTGTTGGTATATTATAGGCCAGACGTGGGGGGTTTTCAGTCTGACAACATTCCTAGTGTGAAGGTGTTTCTCTTATAATTCTTCCTCCCACTGATGCAATGAACATGGGTTTGCTTATAACAGGGGACTAGCCACACCCAAGAGAATGACAACATGCTGTTATTGTTGTATTGTAATTATTGTATTTCATTACTTACGTTCAAATTCAATATTGAGCAGGAAAAGTTTCTTTCAGAAAACGGTCGTTGTGTTGCACAATTACCAAAAAAGGGGAAATGATCATTTTGACTGGTCGAAGTCTCATACATGCACTCACAGACAAACACACATGCAAACACACATAAGCGCGCACACACACACACACACACACACACACATACACACCTGTTCAGGAGCATTGATGACCCCGGTGTTGTAGCCAAACTGCAGGGAGCCAATGACGGCTGTGGCCACTGAGAACAAGAAATAGCCAGTCACCTGCTTCTTCTGTGAATGAGAGACACAGAGGGGAGAGGGGGTAGTGTTGGAGAGGGTGCTGAGGAAATTACAGATAGATTGTGCAGAAACATAAAGTGGACACAGACATTGTTTTCCGGCTGCCTGTTGTACAGAGTGGTCATTGTAAGTGGACCCACAATAGCCCATTCTACTCCAGCACTTATCAATGCGTTTTGAAACAATACTGCTGGGACAAACGCGTTGCTACACACTGCCAGTTACAAAACAGTGTGGATGGAGTAACTTATACTTCTTCACACAGCTCAATGTTACAGACATCTAAAACACTGTCCTTATCCAGCAGCATCAGACTGAGAGCTAAAAGACTGAACTACAGGACTGATGGGGTGAGGGTGGGGGGTTACAGGGGGACAGATAAAATTCAACTGCACACAAACCTTGACGGGACAGCGAGGTGCATGACAACCCTTGTTGTACTGTGCTGAACTAACTGTTCTTGTCTGTTAAGACATATTGAATGTACATATTTGTTGGCAGAAAAACTGTTCACTCTCGCCAGTAACTCTCCATTCAATCGCACTAATCTGGAATGCAGTAAACATTACACATATGCTGACACTGAGTGAATGGGTTAGACACAACAGCATACATACTGGCTTTGAGTTGCCTGCATATCATCAAACATCAAAATGGCAAACCCACAAATATGAGACCATCTATACCTCCATTTTAAGTTCAACGAAAACCACAACACATTTAGCTCTCTCTCTTTCTCTCTCTCTCACTCACTCACTCTCCTACTATCTAGTCACTGTGACTAGGCAAAAGGCAGACTTAAGAAGAGCTTATTAAAATCCAAAATATAAAACTATGCAAACACACCTGTTCATGTGATGTATTATTTTAAGGCACTTCTTACTGCACAAATGGCAACTTTGGCAAAATATACAGAAAAAACTGTGAACCAATGAACAAAGGGCATGTTTGGTTTTTACAAAGTTTTTGTTTTTTTAAATGATATCTTAATTCTAATGTAATTTGGGCTATGGATATTTCTAATTTTTTAAAACGGACACACAAAAACACAAAAGCAGCAGTGGAGAACAAACAACACTGATGAAATATTTATCAGGACATTTGAGGTGAAGTCTGCTTTGCTCTGACACTGGGCATAGTAACGCACAGCTCTGCTGAAATATGGGCACCATAATGAAGTAACTGCAGAAGCAGGCACACAGATGGGAACTCACTGTACCAATGGGGCAACAGTGGGACACCACTGGTTTACCTTTGGCACAACAGTGAAGCACAAACAACATTAGTACAGTGAACAAAATGCTACATGATGTAAGTGTCAGACGTCCATCAGGGTTAAAGATACCTGATACCACACATAGTGTGGTTCATGTCATATCATGTACAGTAGGTTCTGTGCATTACATCATTTCACAAGATTTGACATTGGGCTCACACAGATAAGGGGGAAATTTCTCTGGATACTCCAGCCAAGAGAGGCAACAGCATGTGCATAGACACGCAGCTCTTGTGTAAGAGTGAGAATATTTGATCCTCTTGCACTCGTAATTCCCAAACGTGTCTGTGCAAAAAGTGCCAAACAGGCTGTACAGAAATGCCGACTGGGTGCACAGAAAATAACCTGTATACCTGCTGCACCTGCATGTTGTGACCTTCTATCTCCTTTCAGGTCTGTGGTCAGCCTAATCTAACTAGTTCAAATGATACACAGCAATCCCAGCCACTTTGTCATCTCTCTATCTCCCTATTTCTTGCTCTCTCTCTCAATTAAATAATGAGATCTTTCTCCCCCAGTTGCCAGAGCAACTTCCCAAGGGGGTTGTCATTTTAACTGATATGCACTGCAACAGGCTGGCATAAACATGCAATTGCCATTTTAGACAGGAAGCCCTGCTCTCCACTCCTTTCTGGGAATGTGAGGTGACCTATCCAGCTCTCAGTAATGCTTGAAATTAATTGCAAAATAAATTTGATCAGACAGTAAAACTGCATGAAAAAACTCGCTATATGCTGTACATTTTCAGACATTCCTTCTCACTGATGCAGCAGAAATATTCACTCATTCAAAACCTTAAGTCACAATAATGCAACGGTGCTAATTAAATTCAATACAGCAATTTCATTGACAATAATGTCCATTCCACTTCATATACCAGAAGGTGATGTAATGGATCAATGAAGAACACAAAAGATCAGTCGGATTAAAAGCTGTCTGAGGGCAAAAATATGTCTGTGTAGTCACACATACACACGCCCACATACACATATATTACATTACATATTATTTAGTCATTTAGCAGATGATCTTATCCAGAGTGCATACAATAGGTTTAGACAACAACTACAGACAGCACAATGAGACAAGACCAATTTACCAAATGTTGCAACCAATAGTATTAGTCATTTCATCATCTCAGAATACACGCACACACACACATGCATACATACACACACACACACACACACACTAAAAGCTTCATTCCTTACTTCTCTCTCCCATACATGTAAGAACAGATCACATGCTGGAGCTCCAGTCTTCAAGTTTAAACTTGCCACCTGAGGACGGGCACAACCCATCCGGTTCCCTGCCCCCCTTCCCCAACTTCTTTCCTCCTATTCTGTTTGCCAAATAGGAAAAGTACTGAATCGCACATCTTGTAAATCCCAGCATGACTCATTTAAGTTACAGGCACATGGATACTGATGGAAAAGTTATACATAGCTAATTCTTACCAGAAAACCAACAACTTGTTTATTTGCCTTTGTGACCATAATATTTGTTATAAGCCTCTGTTGTACATGTGCTTCTTCATTCTACTGCATGAACAACAAACGAGCAATGAAACAGATGGATAAAACAGTAAAATGATTAGCTCCAGTACATATGTGTAAAATAATTCCACTTGAAAGAAGCAATTCTTCTCCCATGTTATGCAGAATAACAAGTTAAGAACTATAGTGTTAAAGGATAACACGCACCTTGTCGCCTTCCTCCATCCTCTCCATCTTTGATACAGCACCGATGCACAAGGATCCGATGCAAACAAAACAGCAAAGGGCTTTCTCTTTGTGACAGTATGCTCTCACACAATGTAGGAACTTGTAAAAATCGTTGACAATACACCTGCGAATAAAAACATATTTTATGATACTGTTAATTCAAACCATGCATCAAAGTTGTACGTCTGCTATGTGAAAACTATGTGAAAACTGGCTGACTATTGACTTAATAGTGGTTGGCCAAAATCAATCATATGCGCTTATTTTCCCTCGAGCAATAGATCCTCGCAATATTGTCCAGCATTTTGTCATGCACGAGACGCCCAGAACTAAAGCCAAATAAATATCTCCTCCTTCTCCCCTACTCACTTCCTCTCTTTTACACGCGCAACAGAATTGTAACAGAATTGCGATTAAATTCTGGCGTCCGGCATTTTATTTCTGAAATCTAAGTTGCTTATCTAACGTTGATGGTTCGAAACAGAGAGCTTACATGCGGGTTTGTGCATTATTTAAAGATATACCCCGCAAATGAACTAAATATACACTGGATGTAAAGACTGAGATTTTGAATACCCATATAACAATAATAATTAAGCCTTTTTTGTAACTATGACATTACAATTAATCACAGAATACGATCTTTTTGACCCAACCTGCAATACCTAATAGTTGCGTTTATTGAATAATGCAATTTCCACTTGGATACAATCGTGAATATAATAAATTAATTATAGCAAGAATAATATGTCAACAGTTGTGTCTGAAATGTCACTCATAAATTCTAATTCATGTTTAGAAAGTGATGTAACAAAAAGCAAGTGTTAGCGCACGTGCAAGTAGTGGCTCGGTGTTTTATGTTTTCGCAAAATAGGCTACTGTCTAAATTGGAAAGACATTAAAATAAGGCATTTACCGTAATTTTCAGGCTGTGTAAAATGTAGGCTATATCTTTCGAGTCTTCGACAATTTCTTGTCTTGATGTTCTGAAGAGCGATTTACTCCTTTCACCCTCGTCTTATATACTATAGTAGCACACGTCCAACTGCACGTTAACACAGTTTGACGACACAGTTCTCTCTCTCCATCTCTGGGCATGGGTTTCGCGTAATCGCGTTTTTTTACTCTTCTGTGTCACAGAGATGATGTGACTCACTTTTGCATCGCATCTTGTGACGATCGTAATGTTTAGATCAAATGTGCACCATGGAAAATAGATCTCCTCTGGCTGAGTCCATACACTTTTTTCACCTTAACCTGAGAATATGGAGTGCCCCACAGATTTCCTGTATACAATACTGAGCATGGAGATGTTACGTAGATTGCAATAGCATCTACGTAAGATCTCCATTACTCCTTTACCACATTCCCAAAATAAAAAAGAAATACAAAAATCTTAACGTAACTTTCATATAAATACTAAAATATACACTATAATCTGTTACAGAATATAAAAATATATTGTTAAATAGAATGGTAATATTCCGCCCTGTTTTAGCCTTGATAATTTTGTCTTGTAGCCAATTCTCATTTTTCTTGCACTGCACACGGAAGATGTATCACAATTTCAGGGCGTATACACCAGTTATTACGGTTTATTGAGACGTTGGGGTCTCCCCACTCCCTTCCAACATTTCTCTCGCCTCATTCGTCACGTTTACATTACGCAGTAGTAGGCTACGTGCAGATCGCCACCCTGCTTTTCTTGTCCATGGTTAGATGGGCAGGGAAAATGAGAAAGATGAATGAAGGATGGAATGAGAGTAAATAGAAATTGTTGGGATCTGACCAGGTGCAGTTAAATTATTGTAAAAGAGTCAAATTAAATAAGGGATCTGGGCAAATCCTTGGGACTCAACAAAATAACTGTTGTCACAGTTTGACTCTACTCTCTAAAAAAAAAAAATCAGTAGAGAGGAACTGGTGCAGTGTGGTGGGGGGTGTCTAGACGTTTGCTGGGATTCTGGGTAGACTAGGACTAGCCAGGACTGCTGCTCCCAGGATGGGAGACGTTTGAGATGAGGAGGATGAAGAACAGCAAAGAGAGGCTTGCTGATGGAACTTAGCTGAGTTTCACAGTTGCAGACCTTAATGTTCTTAGGAAAAAAACAGGCCTGGACTGAATGGAATTGTAAGCACCATAATGTGTTGCCTTAGGTTTGCCTGCTGAGAGACACAATCTCTGATAGAGCACTGACAATTTGTTGAGGACAGGCAGGTAAACATGTATTGATTTATTTGGTATATGATGCATTATTCGTCCTTAGATTGCTGAAGGTGGATTTGGCTTGTTGCAAGTTTTGTAAGCTCCAAGCACTGTCAGCAGTTTGCCCAGCTCAGAACAAGCTCGATTTAAAAATTCAGAGTTCACAAACTGTTCAAGTACTGCGTTCTAATGGTACCTTGCTCATGCACATCTCCAGCCAAAGGTTGCCTATGTGTTGATTCCATCCCTGTTATCCATTTCTGCACATGCTCAGAAGAAAGGTACTTAACAGGCACATTGTGTGGAGGCCTAGAACAGTGTGTTCAATATTAATAGTCCTCAATTCATAAACATCCTTGAATAGCTTCAAGCTCCTTCATTGTGTTAACAATGTCAAGTCAAGAGAGATAAGGGGATAAAGAAACAGAGATACAGACTCAAACTGCCAAGGGAAAAATATTCAAAATCAAACAGAAATGAACTTAAGTAATATTTCTTGTTCTTCCTTTATATGTATGCCCTCAAACAAATTGTGTTGACAGTTATTCTTAAAGGATTTCCATAACAAATTTCACATATAATTTCCCATTTTATCGGCAAGCCCTGTACTACATTTTGCATTGTATGTTTGTACATGTTAATAGTCTATGCTTGTATCTGCTGTACTTATGTCTGTCAGATTATGAACAAGTTCCTGTCAAAAAAAATTACACCCTACCCCCCATACCACATACTCATTGGACCATGCAATACACTGATATCCAGCCAACTGATAACTTTCCCTTTAATCAGTGGTCCTCAGTTAGGTCAAGGATTAAAAGAGGGGGTATGAAAATGTGACCTTTCAATTATGACTCAAATTGATGCCAGCGCTCTATTTTTGTTAGATTTTTCTTCTCTGTCTTCTCTGTCATACTTGTCTCTTATCTGTTTAGCAATTTCCTCTTCTGCAACAGGAAGTTTGGTGCTCGCAGAGCAAACTCCTTAGCTGCAGTAGACTGATTCTGAGTACACAAAGAAAGATAACCAATAATCAGTTCCTGAAAATGCCTTTTATTCAGTTAAATTTGAAACAAATCTTAACAACATCAATGTAACATTTCAAAAAATGTTTGTGTGTATATAATAGTTTCTGTATTCTGAATATCCCCACATTCCATTGTTTCCACTAGAGATACATTTGTTTAATGCTCCTCCAGTTAAGTGAGGTTTCCTTGAATACAAAAACGAAGTAAAAACAGCAACATAGTGTTTGAAAGACAGAAACCCTCCTGATGTCCTTAACTTTAATTGACCGACCCCTTACTTTGTGGAGTATCTCTTGGTGTAAATACCTATACAGCAGCTGTAGAGTGCTATTCTTTTACGCAATAGATGTAAGAAGTACCACATACATAATTGCAATGCAAATAATTTAAATATTATCACTAAATCCTTAATTTAATAAGTTGTTAATGAATGTGATTTACTGATCTCAACCATGTTTTATTACATAAACCCCACCCCTCCTGCATATGCATAAGACAGTTGGATTGAAGTGCATATAACGTTCTATCTTCTGGAAGAATGTGGTAGCTATTTCAAAGGTGCACACAAGTGACAACAGTTGATTGTAAAGTATATCTTCATGCACCATTACACTGAGGTTTTTAATACTAAATGTGATTTTTCACTTTCCGGAAACTTTTCATGAAATAAATGAAACATTAAATATTGATTCTAGATTAAAATAAAATGTTACTTAGCTAGCTTTTAGCTGCTTTCATATATTGCATTAAGCAGATATGCATACCCAGAACAACTTACACAATGTACATGTTTACCTGTACAGTTGGATATACACAGGAAGAATCTGAAGCACCTTTTCCATGGGTTCATTACAGCACGTGTCCTACCTGGGAATCAAAGCTACTTTGCTCTGATGAAGGAGCGTTGCTCTGAAATGTGTTAGCTGTGTTTTGATTAAATAATGCAAAGGGAGTTGCTGTCTGAATTCCTTTTTTTTCTTTCCAGTTGAACCTTTCCATGGATTAGCACCCTTTTTCCTTCTTTTTGCTTGTAAAATTATTAGACTTTTGTTTTGTGCACTGGTACCCTCTGTTTAATCAAAGCTACAAGCTTTGGGCTACAACCCTAATCATTGTACTACACTACTTCCTATAGAAGTTGAGTTGAAAGTAGGATGATCAAGGAACAAAATATTAATGAAATAAAATGCATTGATGTACAATTAAAAACATATGGCACTTGGGTAAAGATAAAATAATACAAATACCCAATGAAAAAGTATTCACATTTTGAAATAAAACACAATTAAAGACATCTATGTATGTTTCATATTAATGTAAATACTAAATACCGGTATGTCTTTGTTATCAAAGGCATGTTAAAAGAAGAACCTCAATGTATGAGTTTTACAGCAGCGTGAGGGATCCAACAGATTAAACAAGGAGGTCAAGTAGTGCCCAAAGTGCAGGTGTGTCAGCCTCAAAAATGGCAGAACGTGTCAATGGAGTAAGTGCTGAAAATCAGGACGACATGAAAAGAGGCCAAGCAAGGAAGTGCCATGGCCACTGCATTAAGCTAATACCCACCAATAGGGATAAACAAAAATATAACAGGATGGTAGCTGTGAACCGCAAAACATCGGCCCCAAAAGTGGAGCTGAATATTTAACTCCATCATCCATTTTTAGACTCATCAGTATCCAGTAATGGTCAAAGCACTTCGGCTCCTGAGCTTTGGAAGAAAATAAAATGGTTTGATGAGTTTTCTCTTACTCTTTTACCTTAATCTGGATGTACTTAACATTTGCTGACAGCCTAGGAAAGCCCTACCCTATATGTCCTCGTTTTAATTCTTACACATCATGTCATGGGATCATCTAATGGGTAAAGATGAGGTCACTATGTGACACCATGCATAGATTTTGGGGTAGGCTATCTGCAATGTAATGGGTGTTTTTGGTTAGCTGTGGTGGCTGAAGGCTCGCACTCGACATACATAGGACAACTCTTGAGGGCACTGCATCACACGTGTAGGGCCACCCAGGAGGTCACTTTTGCAATGTTTTTTAAGCAACCCCCCCCCCCCCAAGCATGCCAGTGATCTGTATTGACTGTCCTACTTGGCACAGATACAATTACAGCAGTAATGGGTACCAGTAACCAACCATATGGTAAAGATGCTTGTTCTGTAAAGCAATGCATGAACCATGTGATCAGGAGTCTCAGCTGCGCCATTGCTGGCTGTGGCCAGAGGTCTACTTTGGTGAGGCAACAGTTGGCTCAGCTTCGCCAGAGAATGATGGGGGTAAGTCGGCTAGAACAGTTGGTCTCATTTTTCTCTGATGGTCATGTCTGGTCAGGCCTGACATCCTCAGATGCACAAACTAAGATTATTCTGGCCTTATATTCCTCCAACAACAGTATGTAATTGGTAGTGTGTCAGCTATGTGTAAAAAAAAAAAAAAAAGAAAGAGAGGGGGTTGTCATCACGTGAATTGGAGGAGTCACATGCTCACTCTCCTCCTCCTGAAGTCAGCAAGCAGGGTTGCAGAAGGACATCAGCTAGCTTGGTTGAGGTCGGCTTAGGAAAAAATACAATGGACCTATTATTGAAGACATTTCTCGCATAAAACATCAGCAAAAGTGGTATAATCTTTGTATAAATAGGTACACTTCAGTGATTGGAGAGTAAAGTTTCATGCATCACATAATGGGTGGAGCTACAATGAGGTGAAGTGTTCAACATTTCCCCCTGCTCAACATTTCTGATCTGTTTGATAATTTAAGTTAATAACATAAATTCTCTGTTGCCAATGCATACAATCATATGCAGGCTGATAACAAGAAGCTGATGCATTTTATATAAATATATTATATATTTATTCATATAACTCATCATCCTTCCTTGTGCTATGAAATTTGTACATCAATCCTCCTCCTTAGACTTCTTCTTTTTAAGTATTTAGGTTTCTCTGAATCAATATCTCTTGGAAGATCCAGGGTGTTGCCCCATGCCAAGAATGCAGATAAAGCCAACTTCACTTCCATATTCAGAAGAATGAAATTCAACAAATTCTATTCAAATACTTCCTGATCTCTTTATTGCAAATGTTTAAAAAGTGATCTCTGCCGTTGGTGTGGTCTAAAGCTCATGAAATAAATGACATACATACATATGTTTTTAGAGCTTGGCAGTGGATTACATAAAGAACAGGGATCCTGATCAGAGCAGTGAAAGGATGTCAAATTCCTACCATGAAAGACCACTGTGTCTGCAGGGCTCAGGTGCAGTTCAACACTTACTATGGGTGGCTAGAGCCCCCATATTATGAAATTTCTTTATAAAGCAGATTCTTAATACATTTTATGAGAAAGGGCAGTATACCATATGCATGCATCTTCTGAGATCAATGATGCATCATGGATTTAGATGTATTATTTGCTATCTTTATTAATTATGTGGTATATTATTCAAGAATTTTATAATTAATAATTTGGTCATGTTGAGTAAACATGTCTTCGCAAAATGTAGGCTACTGTTAAATGTTACCAGTTTTTATTTCTACTCCATCCATTGATGGTGCGATAGATTTCTCTCAAAACATGTGTTTTCGTTTGTCAAAAGCTGTTGCTAAGGTTTCCTCTCCTCCAAGCTCTAGTAGATGAACACAACGGGTACCACAGTCACATGACCTTCCCCTCAGCCAATCGTACTTGCAGCCATCTGTAAAGGCATCATAAATTGTACATTGCAGAGACAGAGTGGGAGGAACTGGCAGGATGTAGAGGGGATTACGTGCTCTACGGCACGCACCACCAACAGAGGAGAAACAGCGTTTAGGAAGGAGATATATTTCATTTAAAGCAAAATACTGAGAAATTAACACGAAAAGTAACATGATCGTGTCTGTCAGATCCTTGCTTTATTTGTGGCATATCATATTTCGACCACAGTGAATATAGTTTCTCTGCACAGCCCAATACTGCACTCAAGCGTTAAAATAATGTATTGCAAGTAACAAAAGTCCAGAGGCACATTGCATTAGTGCTGCCCCCAAACGATCATATCCCTTCATTGCATTTCGGAGCAACATTCTGGTTTCTTACACCACTCAAACGTCATCGAGGCCAGGTTTCCTCGTTGTCTGTTAAGTTTAATTCAATCGATCCTTTAAGTTCTTTAAGAGTTCTCTGGCCAAGGTTTTTAGGTCCGACCACCGACATAAAAGTAGCAAAAGCATATTCATACGAACGAAGATGCACTAAAGCCACATAGCAAACAGAATATCTCGCACATATGGTGGACAATGTACGGAATACCACCACTCCCAACTGTAGCTATGTAGTAAGGACTCTCTAAATGTAATGAAATTATTCATCGAAAATATATCCTGGCCTTATTGAGTACCTTCGCATATATTCGTATTATCCTCCAAAGCAATACTATCCCCATTGCTAAATTGTTTCCTAATTTCCTTCTAAATGAGAGTGAAGTGCGAATGATGTCGCAATGATCATAAACTCATTTTATTTCGATGTTGACATCGTTTCTGCGCTAATAGGCGTTTTCTTCCGTTGCTCAATTATTCAGTAGTATTCGGGTGTCTTTTACCATTACAGTGTAAAGTATTGCTCCAGACCAGTCTCTTCCCCTTTCCAAAGCTAGGTGGTTGAAATACCTAAAACATTAACTGGAAATACAGCTGAGCACCTGCATTTAGCAATTACAAACATAAACTGCCCTAAGTGTTATTCCAATATTTATGCTGCATACTTAAAATATTATGCAAGATAAATACTTATGGGGGTGAGACATTGTTTCAGGGGGTTTTGCTGGAAGTTTTGATTAATCCTGCATAATAGAGAAACCGATTTCCCTCTCTCAATATGAATACCAGCCACATAAAAAATATCAGCCTCCATGATCAGAAGAATAAAAAAACAAAAAGCCCACAAATTTGCACTCCCATCATGTAGTTTCTGCTTTGCAAAGGGGGAGGAATGGTGACCAATGAATTTACTGGGTGTGGGATTCCTAATTCCCTCCAAGTCACCACTTAAACAGGTGACAGAATAAAAATATTATGTGTACTCTATAAAACTGCTGCAAGGAAAATCTCCAGGCAGAATCTGTTTTATTAAACATCAGCTTTGTCACTAAACACAAAATTAGTCTGTCAGTAAAAGAACTGTTGAGTGCATATCTTTTTAGCAGTATGGGTTGAGAATGCTCAACAGTGCAGTGTGTTGCTTCATGCCAGGCTTGGCTTAGACATGTCTGGTGGCAGCCTAAATACTATTTCCAGACAGCAAGGTAACCAGGGAAAGATGGTACGGGTGTTATACTATCTCCGGAAATCTTACCATCTGATTTCAGACACTAGCCTATTATATCATTCACTCCAGGAAAGGCTTCCATGTGGTCAGACACTCACTCACTCACTGTCAAAAATAAGTTATCCGACTGTCTTTATTAAATATTTCTAGTAACAAACACTGACAGAATGACGCATGGTCATGGTAGAACAGAGAATGCTTGAATGTCATGACTGGCAGGGCCAGGGCAGCTGCTTAGATCTTCCCTGGGAAACTTCCGCTCTCAATCTGCTCATCCCATTTTCTGACCTGAGAACAGACACAGAAACAGGCATTTGTTTTATTGCTCCAAAGGCATTGTGGAATGGCAAAACCAAGTGTAGGGCATTGAGAAACTACTGCAGTGTTTATTTCACAACTACGTGGGTCCATTTCATACAAGTAGAATGTGACAGTTTTGTGGATGCAAATAATTACATTCCACACATGTAAAATGATCACATCATACACCAATTATTTACAATAAGGCAGCATGCTTTTCAACATTCTAGAAGTTTGAACTGTGAAACTGTAGCAGTACACACCCAACATATGACAAGAAGTGGGGTTTAATGAAACTTAATATTAAGTATGTAGTAAACTAAAAATATTTTTCCCCAGATCCAGAAATGGACAAGATATATTTAACAGCGCTAAACATTTTTGGCAAACTGAGAACGCAACAAGTATTTCAGCAACTCGATTTATGTGATCACTTCTCCTGTCTAAATTAAACCAACTTTTACCGTATTTATATATTGAAAGATATAGAATCCAATGGTAGAGGCGATGTGTGGATGGTGGTGCAATGCGTGAGGCAGCACGGTATTGGCAACACCAAGCACTACAGGCCACTTCCCCCTGAGTCTGTGGGGGAGGTTCGCGAGAGCTCATATCACACAAACATCATCCCACTGACTGTGCGTTCAGTGGCAAATTACTACAGGAAGTGCATGCTATGCATGGACTACAGCATACTAATAAATACAAGTTGTCCAAAGAATATTTTACAGAGTATCTGTACATTGTAGTTGGCACTCTGCACTTCATTCAAAGGAGGTACTGGGTCTCAATGAATGTGGAAATTTAGAGTGGAATGTGACACTGTTATCCACTGCATGTTACAATCACGTTGGTTCTGTCTTTATGCAACAAGCATAGTCAAGAATGTACTTCTGCTTACCCAGCTCAAGGGACAAAGACTCCTGTAGACCCTCTGGTACCAGACACATGGAGATACATCCTGGCCTTTCTCAGACAGGGCCTTGTTACACCTGTGGAAGTCTGAGAGAGGGAAGATGGGTTCATACAGTGCACACACTCCCTGAGCACTGAGCCTGATCTGTCCATACACACCAAAGGCTTTTGCTTCCTTTGTTCACTAAAACTTCAATCACTTATTTGATTTGCCTTTTCATGTTCAGTGACATGCTGCCAACATGCACTGGCAGTTTTTAAACAAGTCTGCATATTATTGATGTACTATCTGTGCTGGGGGCCTTCAGGTTGCTAACGAGGATAAAGCACATTTTCGTTGTGCAGTTGTGCGTTTGACCCCAAGCCGCACCAGTATGGTCTTCAGGTTCACTACTCTCTAGTGCCCTCTCCTGGCTGGCGGAGGGACTGCAAGGTTTGCGAACTGAACAAGCATTAACTATATGCTCCCACAAAAAGCATAAGCAATATGAGGTTGACATGTTATCCACAGTGTGGAAAAAAGAAAGGGTAGGCAGCTATGAGACTCAGAGGAGCCACGAATGGCCCATTCCACATGACTCAGTGGTCAGTGGGGCCATGACAATGGCAGCTTGTCCTGCAGAGGAGCAAAAAAATGGGGAAAAATTAAAAAGAAAAGTGGGGAGTCAAAATCCACCTTATGTGACAGCAACACACATCCCCAAAAACTATATGAAAGCAGTAAATATTTTGACAAACTTAATGAAGGATAAAAATAAACACTGACAGATTTTTCTCGCAGGACCTTCGGCCATACCTTAACCATGTAAACTCCACCTACCACAACGCTCTAAACTGACAAGTCATGGGGTGGAATGTGCCATCTTCTGAATTCTGCCATTCACTGTCACACTCATTTTTTTCTGCTCGTCACATTATCAACACCACAATCTGAGGTGTCCCGTCTATAGGAGCTGAATGGACTGGTATATACCCATAATAAGTTTGATATTTTTCATTCAGCCATTGCTCTCACAAATGCCACTTGTGACCGTTTAAAAAATACGAAATATATAATTTACTTGGATTTTCAAGCATTTCAGTTGCAGTCAGGAGTCCTGATTAGCGGGTGTAACATCAATGTGAGGGCTGCTGAACTGGAGGTCCTGATGGCCACAGTTTCAGCAGGTATGTGCTCCATCCACATGTACACTACTAGATTTCACTACTTAGCTCCACTTCTGGGACCAAGGAGGTAATGGAATTGGTATCAGATCATGCAGTTTGTGGTTTGCATACATGGCAGCCCTTAAGACCTGCAGTTAAGTTGACCTGATCTGTGCAGACAAACTGCTATGGCAGATGGAAGGTAGTAAAGACAGGAAATATGTACAGTAATCCGAATTTAAGAGTGCACACATAACAATAATTGGCAATGTTACCCAGGTAGTTCTGGAAGCAGTTGCGGGTCTGGTTGGTGTTGGGGAAGCGGGCATCGAAGGGAGCTGTCCTGTAGTTCTTGATCTTCTCCTGAATTTCTTCAGCCATCCTTACAGATTATCTGTCAATGGAACCAGATGACATCAGTGCTTCAGCTGCTTAAAACCCAGCATAAAAATAACTACACCACCATCCGTCGTTAAGTTCAAGCATTATGTTGATATCGGTTTTCTCAGCATGCATTCTCAAAACCGAATAACACTTAACCGCTGAGACCGCCTAGTAACTACAAAATTGTCCGACAGATTTGACAATGAAATTAAGTATTAACTTAAGTTCTTCTCTATAGGCTACACATCAGTATGGGCATGTAAAAATCGAGTACACTGCACACTTAAAGGAATAAGTATCTGCATTCGTTACTTTAGACAGATTGATAAGGGTAATTATGACGCTCAAAGGAAAGAGTGTGCTATATTAGGCAGCTGCAGTTTTTTTACAGCTAATACAATTTCAGTTTGCTACCTATAGGTATACAGCGAGACATATTTGATATTGCAATACCACTCTTACACTACATCATCTATTGTTAGCCAACAAACGTAGCATTCAGTTACTTGGCATTACGTATTGACATCATGTTACTACAGTGACAACTTGCTACCCAAGTGTGGTACTTCAGATAGCCAGATGACGGTATATTGTTAAAAGCTCTATTCTTGTTAACCTTATCTAACACACTAACTAAGGAACTTTATTTGGCTGCTTGCGACTGAGCATGGTCAGTATCTTATTATTAGGTTTGTGTTGATATCTAGCCAACAAGGTATCAACACAAAACTAATAAGTTAACAATAGCAGCTAAGCAGAAGACCGGCTTCGGTAAATTGGCAATATTCATTTCGTGAGTCATAATACTTATAATATGAGGGTCTTACAAGTTGGATGCATCGCTGAAACCCCACTTTTTTCAATTTTAAGATGTTTTATGACGTAACGACGACCCTTCGCAATTTAGAAACGTTAGCTAGCGAATGACACCAGCTAGGAGGAATACTTCCTCGGCGATTAAAAGCATATTAAATAACTAAGAATCATTGGATAGATTGTTTTCCCCATAAGGAACTGTTAATCAACACATACAGCCAAAATTAATTGAAAATGTAGCTGTAATTATGGTTAAATATACGTTGCGGCCTACCTCTTATGTATGCCTGTTTCTTGGCGTCCTCTTTGTATGATGTCCTTTAAACTAAAGGGTAGAACCGCGCAAAGCGTGTCGGGATGCTGGAGGTTATAAAAACAGTGTGTTGTGGGATACGGCAAAGCTTCTGTGAAGTCTTTTCTGTAGCAGGCTTACCTTAATGTAATTTGGGGTTATGAATGCTCTACACCCGTGGCTGTACATTACTTTTTGTAACACGAAGACCTGCAGAGAATGTAATATTAATAGCTTTTGCTAGTTTTGCTTTTGTGCGTTTTGATTACCTGGTTCATTTGTTTATATAAATCAAAGTCATTGTACTTGTGCACCTTATGGTTTATACTCTCTTGCAATAAATTGTATAAATATTAGTTACTTTGAGTAAACTGTACTTGGGGCATGCTGTTTTTGTCCAAACCATTCTTAATTGATTATGGTTGTTCTAAATGTGTCAGTAATAAACATTTGTGTCTGAATTGATTTTACCCCGCTGTAGGATTTTTAGCACTCTCATTCCCGATTTAATGCATTTCGAACTGTAAATCGCCTTGAATAAGAGCGCCTGCGAATCTCCGGTAATGTATTTTAATCTGAATCCAGATTTGTGTTGTGCCAGGCTGATTTAAGAACACTGAAACTTTAATTAAAAACTATAAAAGTCACAGAATATACAAAGCAATAAAATCAGTATTATCATATTCAAATTTCATTAATAAACTCTCAAAATACATGCAATAGCCTGCAATGTACAAAATAATTCAATTACTTTTGTCAGTAAGCCTTCTCCATATATTTAGCTCATCACCATTTGCTTTGACTCAAAAATTTTCACTTTTAATTTTCATTAAAGGTTTTGTTTCAGTCACCAACTGTCTACATTTAAATATTTATGGGTTTTGAGTCCTGCCAAAGGTCTGTATTTCTTCCAAACCTAGTACAAAAGGCACAATTCGTCAAAGAACATGTTTTATTCTGATATAATGTGGCATTAAGAAAGAAATTTCATTTAATGTTAAATGTGCTCAAATAAATACAATTAACAGCTTGTTATACTTCAAGACACAAAAACAAGCGCACCTGAGAACAAGTCTGGGAATGCCTGACCTAGCGGATGCCTTATGATTTGTATTTTCATTGTGATTTCAGCCAGAATTATGAAAACATTTTAAAACATAGTTTAATTACAATTATAAATACTTATGCTCTCATGCACATATATGTGAAAATGTACTTTCCACGACATAGAAACACCACCATCAGTTCTCAAAATATCTCCCTAAACAGGGAAATTTATATTCTTAGGTATGATCACAAAAGAATCTTAAGGAGACAATTACATACATTCAGTGTTATTCCTTCAACGTTCAGGGAACAACTGGTTGTTATTTGCCCTTTCGCATGCACCACAACATTTCCTTCAAGGTCAGTGAAAGGAAGGGCAGTTGTTTTTCTGTTTTCTTTATTTTTATCTCTGTTTGTGGGCATAGAGGATGGCAATGTTCTCAAAACTCAAGACTACATTCCTCTGACCTCACAGGTCCCAGATGTCACCACAAAATAGAGCAAAATCATCAGGGATTAAATGAACAGCACTTTTCAATGAACAATTGACAAGATACGGTTCCATGGTTTACCAAGACTTAAACGTTACCACAAATTTTACTGTTTTTACCTGCACAGATTTTACTGATTGACTGGTCTTTGTCTGTAATTATGTATTTTATATGTGTATTTAATTGAAATGCCGTATCACTATTTCTAAATTCACGGAAGAAAACTCATACTGATGATTTATAATTCAGAATGAGGTTATAGTTGACTTAACCTAAGGCCGGGAAGTTTTAGTCCACACAATACAAGTCTCAATTTTCTGTGTATCAATGGGACACAGACCAGTACCAAAAAGATGACATCTGTCTATATATCAGAACTAGCTCATATAAACACACATCCTCATCCCCACTCATACAAGGCACCCAGGCAGACAGTGAAGGACGCAAAACCCATTCCTCTCTTTTCCTGACATCAAGTTCCTGTTTAAGATTAGGTCAAAGGTCACAGGTGTCTCTCTCATGCTCACTTCCTGTTTCTCATTATGCGCTGTTTCAGGAGGACTTTGTCACTGCATAAAATCTCAGAGTAGTCAACTACTATGTGACAGTGCTATCAGTAATATATTTAGAAGCCTCTATGACTTGTCACAAGGTATAAAAATGTAAACCATGGTTTCATTTGATTTTCACACTACCTGTCCTTATAAGAGCCCATTTCCCCTTTTCAATACCAAAACAGAAGAATTTAATAATGGAACACTATCTTAATTATTTGGTTCAAGACAGTCCGTGGCACGTATTTGCACATACTGTGATGACCCTCTCATTTTCCTTTCACTGGTGGATAAATGTAGCTATATCCATCCAATCGGTGCTCGTTATTGCTCCCAGCTCCTTTTCTGTCTTTGTGTCAGAGTTAATTCTGTCGAACCCCGTCCAGACTATCGAGCTGTATATACACTGGTTTTGTCCACCAAGCTGCTTTTCTTCCTTTCAGAATGGGGAGTAATGTAGTGCAGGGCCCAGTCCAGGCTCTGCTTATACTGTGTTAACCTCACCATCTCCCACTCCCTCTCTGGCTCAGGATATAGGTGTTGTCCAGAGAGAAGGAAGGAAATTCTGTCACTAAGAACAATGGGCCTGTTTCTCTATCTATAGACACAGGGAGAGGGAAAAAAGAGTGAACGCAAGAGTAAGACATAGATATAGACAGCAGAGACATAGAGATTGAGGCATAACCAAAAAAAGTTTAGCATTTTTTTGTTTTGATAAATAAATAAATAGAAATATCTATCAAGGTGGAGCAGACCATTTTGGGCGAGTGAGAGAGCATGAGAGAGAGAGGGATAGAGAAAAACAGAGCCATTTTGAAACTGAGGAGAATGATAATGCCTCTGGAATAAAATGACTTTTTTCCTTGGAGATAGGAGAGAGAAGTTTTCTAACAAGCAAGCAGAACGTAGCTTGTGATTGTGCATGGATTCTTTGTACCGAGACAGACAGAAATAACCAAAGTTATTAGCTACACAGGGACATCAGTGAATAAAAAAAGATATTGGTGAAAGAGAAAAAACATCTCCTAAGTCATTGTGGGTAAGTTAAATTTTTTAGAAATCATATTTATATGTTTTATATGGATAAAATGTATTCTTCACAGCCTATCATCATAAGCAATTACTTTATTAACAACAAACATATTAATTACGAACAGATATATACTTGATCGTCTATGCATACATTTTCCACACTGTTACATCTTTGTAATGGTGTTGATGCTGTAGTCATCTGTAAAGAGTAATGATGTGACTACTAGACAAAATGGTTACCTCACCATGATTCATGCATGTTGGTCTATGTGTGTCATAACTGAGTAAAAGGTAGCTTTTAGCCATACACATGTTTTATAGTTTTTTTGTCTGGAAAAACCATCCATAGACTTCCCTTGTTGAGTTCTCAATTTATGAGGTTCCACAAAGGAATTTCTTTCAAATTAATCTGATTGGCAAATCTTTCTCCACTTTAGGCAGCATGATTCATACTGTCTAGAATGACTAAGAATGTCATTGAAACCAGCATTTCTGTTTAAAGTTTCACTATTGGAAGATACACGGTTTCAGTAATAGTTGCTAAAGTAACTCACATTTATCATTTATGTATTTGATACCTTAGTGGCCTCATTTTCAGACTTGAATTGACCTAAACTGACCTGACCTGAAGGACATAATCTGTATTTTTATTTGGAGAGCAGAAATGAAGGGACAAAAAACAATATAAAATGAACGGACACACTTCATTTTATATTGATTAAAGTCAGGTACAATTTTGATGAAGTTTGCAGAAAATTCTTGTTTGTTTAGTATTACTATTGGTATGCTTTCAGATGACAGATTTCAGTACCGGCCAGTCTGCCACTGTGATTTGCCACATAAGATTTTATTTGGATCATTCCTTATCTCTCAAGGCTCATCACATGGTGTGGAAGATTATATTTTAGCCCAGCCTGTACTAAAATAGTTTCACTTGTTGACGCATTCAGTATATATCTCAGATTTGCAGTAGGGATTAGGGAAATCTGTCTGTTATGCTGTTCAGCCATTAACAGAATTTTCAATGCTGTGGGCATTTTAATGAACAACATTATGCACTTTGTTTTTATAGGTAAGGCATGGAATACCATTTTATTTTTAGAAATGGTCAAGGCATTGATATTATTCAATATCTGTTTGCTAAGGATTTGATCTGTCTTTTCGGGTTGGTAAGTATAGTTTGAAGAGTTTACACATAATCCTTCCCCCACCCTCACCCCTTCCTTCCCTCTTTCAGATGGAGGGGTCCAACAGCCCTCGCTTCAGGAAGCTCCATTTCCCTGTGGGTCTGTGGATCAATTCTCCACGAAAACACTTTGCCAAACTGGGGGCCCGCTGGCCGAGTGCAGTCTCTGTGAAGTCAGTCTGGATTTCCCACTCCTCTTTCCTTCAAGCCTCCTCTCTCTGTCACGCCTGCTTCCTTCCTTTTCCCATTTTCATTTTTCGGGTCCACAGTGTGATTGGTGTTGATGTTTTGTCATTTTTCCCAATGTCCATTTGATGGTAGTTTTAGTCTCCTCTATATTTATCATTTTATGCTATCATTTTATGAAATTCATATCTCACTCTCCCTCCTGAATTGAATTCAAATTCACCCCCTCTTTCTCTCTGTGCAATCTCTTTTTCTTTCCTTCACCCTGTCCCTCCCTCTCCTTTAACTCCCTTCCTCCTCCTCTCTCTCTGGCTGTAGATCCACCACCAGTTCAGATGCCGCTTCGCTGCACGAGGCTCCCACAGCTCCTCCGTCCTCCCTCTCCCTCTCTACCCCTTCCCTGCTCCCCCCTCCCCCTCCCCATCTCCCTTCCTCCGCCCGCGGCCTGCTGCCCCTCAGTCACGCACCAAGAGGCTGTCCCACCTCTTCCTGAGGGGCCGGTCCAACAGTGACCGGGACCGCGCGGTGGGGGACAGGGAGAGGGAGTTGTGGGCCCACTCGGCAGCACCCTCCTCTCACCACTACCTGCCTCCGGCCTCCTCCTCTGCCCCCGGCCTCATTAAGATCTATGGGGATGCGCTCTCCAGCGGGGCCAACTACAGGAGCCTGCTGGCCACCGCCCACTCCACCGCCCACCAGCTCATCTCACAAGTCATCACCCGCTACACAGAAAGAGAGAGGGATGGAGAGACTGAGGACGGAGGTATGAAACAGTGGATTTTGAGGTGTTATTGTCATGACAATAAAGCATATTTGAATTACAGAATTATTATTATTATTATTATTATTTGAAAAGCTATTTATTTTGCAATGTACGTACAAAAATATACACTATTAATTAATGTATGTACATGCATGCATGTGTCAATGCTTGGCAAACTTTAGAGGGAGAGACAGAGAGAGAGAGAGTTTTGAATTTTAAAAACCCTTTAACATGGCATCAAACAAAGGCCATCGAGTAAAATCAAACTGAAACCATACCAATGCATATCGTTCAGTCAAATCAGACTGAAGCAATGCCACCCTCCTCTTCAACATTCCCTTAAGATGGTTGGATTCTTAAACCACTAAGGATTCGACTTCATGTCGCTTCACTGTGCAGATATGTATGTCCATGTCATGAATGCTTGGTATTCTCTACTGTTATTCAGGAGTGGGGAGATAAGCAGTAGGAGGAATACTGATAAAAACGAGGGGGAAAACATCATTTGCCTACCTAAACATCAGGAATAATTAGATCATATGACAGTTGACCTCCAAAGATGGGGATGGTGGTGGGTGAAAAGGGTACATAATTTTTGTGTAACTAATCATACAACTTAAAAAAATCATGATTCACAATATTTAACAATGGAAAATTTCTTATTATGCCAACACGCGGTTTCATTCATTCACACAATGAGTCTGGATTAACAGTAATTCCAGTTATTTTCCCTCAAATTCTTTCACTTTCCCAATTGTTATGCCTTCTCCTTTCTGTCCTTTCCAGTTTTTCACAAACCCAGCCCTGAGGACTTCCTGCTTTGTGATGTCATTGGGAGACCCATCATTCAGCCAGATGGGGCGGTCCGATGGGAGACAGAGTGCCGAAGGGGTGTGGCTTCCTGGGAATGCCCGCTTCTCCTGATTGACATGTGGAAGCCCAAGGAAGGGTATGAACGACGCTTTGAGATCCAGAGGAAGGACGACTATGAGAGGGAAGAGAGGGAGAAAGAGAAGGAACGTGAGAGAGATGGGGAGAATCATGCAGGTAACATGGTACCCTCATGATCCATAACAAACGCTGGCCCAGGTGTTTAAAGCTTGTTTGCATTGTTCATGACCCTGTCACTTCATACACCAAGGAGAACAAAAAAGGTTCCAGACACTCTTAACCCCAGCTATTGTAAAGAGGAACAGAATGGGGTTAAACAGCTAGTGCAATCATGTACAAAAAGACTGCCTTACCTGCCTTACTTCAAAGGACAAACCTGAAGAATGTGAGGGCTTGCCTCCTAACGTCAAAACACCTTGTCTTGTCTTGTTCAATACATGTGGTTAGTAGCTCTTAAGTGCGGCTGGAGAATGTGGCACATTCAAGTCAAAGCAGAGATACCAGAAGCACGAGTTAAACACTGACTAGCCAATCCTGTGGAAATCTTTTAACTGGGTCAGACAAGTCAGTGATGAACGGCTCATTGAAGCTCCACCCATTAAAGGGTTCATGAAACTTCATTCAATAATCATAATCTAAAGCTCTGTGTGCTTCAGATTTCCACAGCTATAGTCTTTTAGAGCTAGTTCTTGCCTGTACTCAATTGCCTAAAATCTGTTTCTATGTGACTTCCTGTGTAGTGCCGTGGAGACGAAACCGTATGGCATCTGGAGGTGGGCCAGAGGAGGGTGAGCGGGGCCATCGGGGGCGCAACACGGAGCTGCGCAGGAGCATTAGTGACATGAACCTGAGCCTTCGGCGTCGCCAGGGACAACATGGCACCAACGACAACCGCCATCCTAGCAACCATCCTGGGGGGGTGCAAGATAGGAAGAACATCGTGAGCATGATAACGACAGATTCAGGGGAGGTGAGAAGAGAGAGAGAGAGAGAGAGAGAGAGAGAGAGAGAGAGAGAGAGAGAGAGAGAGAGAGAGAGTGTATACTTCTTACCACTTATGTATTTTGTCTCTCAGGTCTTGGGGTCAAAGGTTGTAGGTGACAGGGACAGGAGGCCCCAAGGAGTGGAGGATGAGAACGATGTCTCGGCCTGCGATCTGGAAGTGATGTCACAGAGTCTGATCCTTCCTCCCACAGATCGCCCTTATTTCCTCTTGCTGCAGGGATACGACCAGAGCAAGGCAAGACTTGTTTTAAACATGATATCATACTCAACACATTACCCAATACCTGCATGCTTCTAATCACTGCATACCATCACCTTATGCCTCTGTGTTTTTATATCACTGAGATTATCTTACATAGAATATGAATTTCAAAACAACTATACAATAAACAATACATCCAGGAAAAACACCAAAACTATAGTAAAACTGAAGTTTACATCAGGCCTCCATGTAAAATGATCTCATAAAGGCTCCAATTGTTATATTCCAAAACACATTATCTCCACATTCTGTACAACTTAAGATCTAATCAGACCGTTATCAAAACTTGAGTACTCAGATACCAACAGACTTAGACCAGCTGTATTCAGACACCAGCTAAAAGCCTCATCCTGTAACCGCTGAGCTTAGATACCGGCTCACAACGGCTGCATTCAGATGTTAACAAGCATTTCTGATGTATTCAGGACTTCGTGCTGTACATCATGTCCGGACACACACACGTCTTCGGAAGAAAACCCACGGCCAGAGAGCGAGAGAAGGAAAGGGAGAGAGAAAGGAAGGGGAGGAGGCTTTTGAAAGTGGACACTTTTCTTTCTGCCCCTGACCTGCTGTCCCGCCACCTGTTGGTCAGGAGAGACGACGCCCTGCCCAACCAAGATTCCAGACGTGGTACCTGTGACAATTCCCCCCCTCCAGGCGGAATTTTGGGGATGTTGTGTGAATGTAGCAGAGTGGTAGTGTAGCACGGTGGTTAGATGACCTGGCTGGTAACTCACAGGCTGTATGAATCCAAAGTATGGCTGCTGTGAGTGAGAGGCTGCAGGCTCATATCCTTAAACAGTGTATTACTTTGGTATATATCCAGATGTTTAAATGGATTGCAGGTGAAAATGTTAGCCTGAGCTATATAAGTGGCATCTGCTAAGCAATTTGTTGGCTGTCAGAGTAGTATTTAGTGAGTTTACAGATAACCAGGTAGGGAACTGCATTTTACCCTTGTGCAATGCACTTCACCTAATTCATCATTGCTTCAGTAAATATCCTGCTTCCTGAATAGTGTGTAAAAATATAAACTTTGTAATTCAGTCTGAATAGGAGCACCTACTGAGTTGCTAAAATGTAATGGTAATATGTAAAAGTGTGTGTATGGCAGTAACCCTCTCCCCTTTCCGTACCCAGCTCTTGTGCGTCCCTTCAGAGGAGGGGCTGTCACTCACAATGGAGCTGCCCTGTACAGAGAGGCTGAGCTGAAGCCAGGAGACCTGCTAGGTCTGGGAAGCCACTTCCTGTTCCTGTACCGTGACCCCCGTGTGACACCGGCTCCGCCACTTGCCCTGCCTTTGCCTTGGCAGCAGGACTCCACCACTTCCTGTTGCCCTGGGGGACTGGTGGACAGACAGGAAGTGCTACGGCAATACCTTGGATCCACTGAGGCAGTGCTGAAGTTTCATCCTAGACATGCAGATGCGCTGCTACAGGCAAGTACAGCAAGGGGTCCAACAACTTCCTTCATTTTTCATTTACAGTAATACACCTACTGTTTTAATATTACTAACCTAATATAAAAAAATAACAAAACCAGCATACCCTACAGCTCTCAAAGACCAAGACTGAGGACCACTGCTCCACTTTAATTCCAGCTATGTAACTTGGTTGCACATTTTGAACATCTTTATTTGCCTCATTTCTAAACTAAGAAAACACTGAAGCCCTCAATAACCTGTACAGTGATATTATTTGGTTGTTTGATTATTTTACTGGATGAGTCTTTAGTAATGCACATGCAGCTGATCTTGAGCATGCACTAGCAACAGGTGCCTCCCATCACTTTAAGTAAAGGCCTATTCTGTTTCATTGTAGTATAGTCACTAAATCCATAACAACACAGAACAACATAACACAACAAAACACAACATAACCCCCTACCTTACTCTCTCTCAGGAGATCATGTCAAAGAACTCCTCTCCTGACGCTGGGTGTGGCGCTCTAGCTCCTGCGTACCTCCTGTCAGTTATGATTGACTATGCCTCCAAACACTTGGATCCTGCGCTCATCCCCCAGCTTCTACTGAAGTCAGCCAATCAAATCAAAGGGATCGTGTGGGTGAGTCTGCTGATCAAATGAACGCATCAGTCAGAGCATAAGCTGTATACATGTTTGTGCTGAGGCTGTGCTCTACCCCAGGGTATAAAAAAGCCCTGAAAAGCTTAGCTCTTGTTAAAACTCGTGGCGAAAACAATGCAACTCTAATACAGCAGTGCTAGAACTGTTTCAACAAGACATGTGACTAAGCACAAGCACAAAAGCCCACTAGAAGTCTGAAAGAGAAAAACTCTGACTCATGGCTTCATCCCTGAGGCATTACAAATATGCTTCTGATTGACCCAGGCCCCACAATACTGTACCACTATTGTGTTAAAGTAGGGTTTTGAGCTTAATCTCAGAGGAGGAAAACTAAGTAGGTTATACTGCTGACTCAGGTGAATTCAGAAAGAACGCATTTGGTGAGACTACATTCAAGATTACTGTGCCTGAGGGAAGTAGTGCTAATGTATCCTTCACAGAGCCTTTGTAAACTATCTCTGGATGAGGCGTGGAATGTCTCATCTTCAATCTAGATCCTTCTAGATTAGTTAGTTTACACTGCACAAAAAAAACTCTTTTCACAAGCTTACTCTTACATTTAGTCTGGAAAGCCAGACATTTTAGCCAGTTTTGCCAATCTAAACAAGCCATAAGGTGCAACACCAGAAAGATTGTTTCACTGTTGTAGGCTTGCCTTCTCTGAAGAAAACATAAACAAGAGGCAAAAATGTGGCCCAACTGATTTTGTCAGTCTTTGAGGTTTGTCTGAGTTAGCCTCTCATTTTTAAATGTGTTTCTTTTCAGGATAATATTAAAGAATTTGGGGAAAAGCATCCCACACAAAAGTAAGGAGTTACTTCTGATTCATTTGATTTTAAGCATTTGAAATGGTTTGCTCTGTTATGAATTACAAAAAAATATTTATCATATGAATGTATGTGAAATATTGGCATTGTTGTTAAGTGGATTATTTTTCTGGACGGAAAGCAGTTTCAGTACATTAGACAGAGACGATTCAGTACATTAGATATTGATGATGTAGTATAGTAGATATTGATGATGCAGTAAATTAGATAGTGATGATGCAGTAAATTAGATAGAGATGATTCAGTATATTCGATAGAGATGATTCAGTATATTCGATAGAGATGATTCAGTATATTCGATAGAGATGTTGCAGTATATTAGATAGTGATGATGCAGTATATTAGATAGTGATGATTCAGTATATTAGATAGTGATGATTCAGTATATTAGATAGAGATGATGCAGTATATTAGATAGAGATGATGCAGTATATTAGATATTGATGATGCAGTACATTAGATATTGATGATGCAGTACATTAGATATTGATGATGCAGTATATTAGATATTGATGATGCAGTATATTAGATGGATGGAAGTTACATCACTTCCACTGTGGGTTGTTTTTCATCCAGCTCCACAGATCAGGGAGGTGAACTGAGTACACCAAGTATACAACAAGTGTCCTCTGACCTTCGACCCCTAATGTTCTGGATGTCCAATGCAACAGAGCTTCTGAACTTCTTCCAGGTCAAAGTAGAGGACATGGAGAAAGAGTGGGAATTTGAGGGTAAGAAACAGAAAACATTCTCTTTAGAAGTACAAATTTAAGTTAATGAATAAAATGTACACTATTGTATTTAAATAAAGAAAAACCATGAAGTGTTTTATGTCTGGTCATCCCTCTCTCTATCACATAGTTTTAGCAACAACAACAACAACATTAATTAACAAACAGCAGACATCGAGGAACAGATATATATTTCTGGGAACACAATAACTGTTTCAACTGCTGCAACTGTTGATTTCTGCAGCCCCTTTGATTTATTTACCTGCCCTTTTCCTTAGCTCCTGGTGATCCTGTCTTGTCAGCTGACCTGGAAACCTGCTCAGAAGCCCTCTCACAACTTGATGATGTCATAATGCACACCTTCCAGCAGTGTGTGTATCACCTGACCAAGGTGAGTGAAAATGCCCTCAGACAGTACAGTTATCCACTGACCTGGTTCCCTGCTCCAAACTATGCCATCCCTCCCCTGAAAAATGCACAGAACATTCCTGGCACTGGGCCTGGTTACCCAACTGCTCATCTCAGTACCTCAAATTCATACCCAATATATTAAGTATCCCCATTATGTCAAACTGAAGGTTCAATTAGAAAACACTTTGTGGGAAACTGTGTTTACGCTGCTCTGCCTAGGTGGGCAGACCCATCGCCTCTAGAAGTGGTGTGGAATGTCTCATCCAAATCTTCATCTTCCTTTTTACATAACCAAGAAATCTTTCTTTTCACAAAGATTTCTCTTATATTTAGCTTGAAAAGTGACATTATATTAAGAAATACGGCCAATGGAAAAAAAAACCCGAAGTCACACTGCCCCAATGCGAACATACAACTACACTGTCTTTTGAAAAAAAGTTATTTCATTTTCAATGTCAATTTTAAAATTATTTTTTTAAAATATTTTTATTATTCATCCTTTTTAGACTCTCTACTCCCTCCTTCCAGCTCTGCTGGACACCAACCCTTTCTCCAGCGAGGAGAAGGAGAAAGACAAGGACAGGGCAAGAGAGGAGGGAGAGAGTGAGGGAGGTGGAGGAGAGGCAGAGAACGATGTGTCTGCCCTGCCTCCCACAGTGGCCGGGCTGGTGGAGGTTTACCGCCACTCTCTCATGCTGTCCAGCGAGGCCTGCCTCTCACCACCCCTCACCTCACAGACGTTTGGATACCTCTTCTTCTTCACCAACACCTCCCTGCTCAACACCCTGCTGGAGAGAGGTGAGGGGACCATTGCCAACGCACAGAGGCATAACAATGACTTGATCCATATGGACACATCATGTGTGCGCTGAAAAGAAAATCAGCTTGGCCTGTTTTCTAACTTGACCCCCAAACACTGTATCTCATTTCAATGGCCTATATGCAGCTAATGCTTTGTGAATCACCTCTCCGAATCTCCAATCATTCTGGCACCGTTTTCTTGGGGAATGATTTATTGAAAGGTATCATGGCAAAATGTATATTTTGAAATGTGTATAATTGTTTGGTGTATTGATTCATTCCTTAAGAATCAACACAACATTGTATCTTTGTGAGCTCAGAGGTTTACACCCTTGGTGATAGACATGGCACATATGGCAGTGTAACCAGCTGGCCTTTGTTCTCTCATAGCTGTGGAGACATGGCAAGCATGCTGAAGCTCATTACTTATCTCTGTTTACTTATAAACATTCTTCTTCAATGAGCTACTGTCTCCCCCTGGTCTCTAAGCAGACCTCGGTTGTTTCTGAGCACTGACGTTAAGCAAGATAAAATATGTATCACTTTTCCTGCTCTCTCTCGTTTTTCAGATGGATTGTTCTCTTGGTCCCGGGCGGTTCAGATTCGCACAAATCTGGACCTGGTGCTCGACTGGCTGCAGGGGGCGGGATTAGGGGATATCGCCTCTGAGTTCCTAAAGAAGCTGTCAATCACTGTCAACTTCTTGTGCATCCCAAAGACCCGCCTCATCCAGGTGAAAAGAGTTCCAATTCAGCTGGAGAGGTAGCATAATAAGGAGACTTGAATTCATTATTATTTCATTTAATTTTACACTCTTTCAGGTCCTTGTCCCTAATTGTGTATACCTGTCAATGTACTTCTTTTTTTACTGCTTTCTCTTTTTTGCCACTAATAGAGATGGAGAATGTTACACAGACAGTGATAAGACATATTAATGATTGTCATCTCTTTTTTCAGTCTTCCTGGACCAGCCTACAGGACGATTATGCTTTATTAAGCCCCTCCCAGCTCCATCATCTCCTGACCCATTATAAGCTAGGACCTGCTAGAGCTCCACCCACATCCTGGACCCCACCCCCTGGAACAGACCTGAGTGGAGGTGAGAGAAAACTATGTAGCCAGTTTTGATGTTGAACAAACAAACAAGTTAACAAACACTGGAATGCTAAATAAATCAATTCTTTCATTTTGAACTTTGCTGTCTTTTTTGGACCAGATATTTTTGAAAGTTTCTTGGATCATCCCCCATTAATTTTGCCCAATGAGACACCTCGACTGATCCTTGCCCAACCAATTCCAAGCCCAGAACTTCAGCAGGAAGTGACACGCCTGCGTAGCTTCTTGTGGGGACTTGACCAGGATGAGCTCCCAGCCAATCAGAGGACCAGACTTTAAAAGCAAGAGTGAGCCAATGCCTTCTGGGGGGAAAGTAATTTACCTATTTGACAGGAAGGGAGAGGCACTGAACACAAACAGCATTGTATTTGGTGGCTGGTACTACCAGTAAATCAGTTTGTCTCAATAAAATCACTGCCTCAAAAAAAAATAAACAGGAAATTAGATTTGGTTTGATTTGATTTGAGGGCTGAGCCATTTCCTCCAGAAATCGCTGGCTAATTATGCATGGACAGTTTCACATGCAGAGAAAATAAAGATACTCACATTGCATACTGGTTAACTGGTTTGAACACAACAATATATTCATACTCAACATAAGATGTAAAAAGGCAGACAATTATAAATATTGTTCAGTATGTAAACATATACATCCATGTTAATAAACTTATTCTGTTTCACTGTTTTGTCATGTATTTTTCTCACATAGAATCAATAAACATTTATGATTAATTGGTACGCAACGAGTTTCATTGATTCCTTTATTTTAATTCACAAAATGACAAAGTATACGTGGACGGTAATTACACAAAATCGACGTGTACTGTTTACCTTCCACACTTTATACATCGACGGATTTTTTTTTTTTTTTTTGAAATACCCAAGAAAATAATTACACCTGCTGGGTTTTCAGTGTGATCCCAGTAGGTGGCGCAAAAGCAAAACATTTTCACATAGGGTACAAATTGCACTTAATCTGGTTGAAATTGAATCAACAAAATTCAGGTTGAATATTCCAGTTAATTTAAATAGGCCAACTTCTTATTGAAACAAAGTAAAATAACCAGACTACATTGATTTATACATAGGCCTAAAGTTTGTTCGGAACAGCGCAATATGCCACGGGCGTATTCTGTTCACCTCGGATGGAATTTGACTTACCAGGACATCTTTCAGACTTAATTTTATTTAGTAATTAATGTTGGTGTTGGTGCCTAGTAACGAGAGCGCCCTTTTCTGTCTGCTATCATCTGTGTAAATTACGAGTACACTATGCCTGAAAAATGTGCTCGTTTAATGGTTTAGTCAGCCCTCACATACAGACTACCAAACAATTTCATAAAATGTTATCTTTATTTTAGCATAAAATGTTATACTAAGGCATGCTTTTCAAAGAAATTGCAAAAAGAAATTGCAGTACTTTTGTCAATGAGGTTAAAAGGATCATGACCCTTTTTAGTGATTATGGACAGCAGCAACGCTTGCTGGAAAATGTTTGGCTGTTATTGTGCTTCATTAGGATTATGATCCATCTTGCTTGCGTGTTTCAGACGGCTAATGGCCCCGCTAATGGACACCTGAACACAACTCACCAAACGGACGCATACAGACAGACAACATGACGTGTTCATTTGGCTTTCTTGTTTTTACCGTTTGGGAGGATACTGTAATTCTCACGACCCGTTTGACGTCATATAAAGCAATCTCAAGTTTGAGTGATTGTATTTGTTTTTTCCTTCCAATTTTTGGCAGGATTCCAAAGCTCTCCCTTCCGGTCAAACTCGCACAAGCTCGTTTACGGTAAAAAGCATGCAGTAGCGTGAGAGCTTCTTACATCATTCCTTCTGATTTCCTTAACCCTTGCGACCCAGACACCATAATAAGTGAAATAGGACAAATGATGTTAGCGCCATCAAGACCCTGAATTATTTAGTGCCGGGCAAATATGAATCACACACCGTCATCATTGTTGTTGTTGTTGAGCACATCAATGAAGCGGTTGTGATGTTTTATTTCAAAAAGTTGTGTATAATGCGTTTGTGGGCTGTGCAGATCTATTTCTGCTGACACTGATTTGACCTTTCCAGTAATTCATCACAGATATACAGTTATAATCCGCAGCTGTTTCTTGGAAAATAGCAATGGGGGTACTGGGAGTTTGGGGGGGTTCGGGAACAGGAGCGGCACAGTATTCTTAAAGTAGGGCATACTGCATGGCCTTCACTGTGTTATGGTGATGTCTTTAGTGTCCAGTCAGCATGCAAGTTCTGGTAAATCCCCTTTCTCCCATCTCTCCCCAGGTGCAAAGTTTAACACACCTGTTGCAAAGCCTCTCTGTAATTAGGAGCACACCATTATTATGGGGGAGTTGGTAGAGGAAGGTGTTTTCAGGGGGAGCAAGGACAAAAAAGACAATGGACTATAGTTATTCTCTTTCCCCCTCCTTCCTTCTTCCCCCCATCTTTGAAGTAATGAAAGATTCTTCCCCTCTTCAAAGGGAATGTGTTTCCTACGAAAACAGCTGAGTCAGATGAGAGAGAGGGAGAGCACGCGAGAGTGAGAGAGCGAGCTGGTGAAGGCAGGGAGCTGTAACTGTGACTGTAGCTCCTCAGCCAGGCCTATGTGTGGCCTCCAGTGCATCAAGCCAAACACTGTCATCTGGACTGTCCAGTCCTGATTGGACTGGACAGTGTAATGTGGTAGCTGAGAGTAGGTGAAAGTTTGACATGACAGACAGTTTCTCTATGTAGAGCTCTGAAGAGTTACCAGGCTGATGTAATAAGAGATACAGTGGACCCCATACACAAGAATAGAGAGCTGGGGATGCAATTCTGAGTTTCAACCTTTGCTTTACAAAGCCATGGGTTTTACTGTTTGTTTTGTGACAGGAAGTCAAACATTTGTATACATGATAAGGATAAGAGGAGTCGGACCCAAAAGGGGACAACAGTGTTTTATGACATGATGCAAAAGTAGTTAACGAAACAAAATAGCAAAGTCCATTTCATGGGTAGAGATAATTAGAGGCATTTGCTGGGCTGGTTTGGCGAAAATCCCTGTGTTGAATATGAGACACGACACACATGCTCAAGTTGCAGGGTAGGATGAGCTGGTGGGTGGGGGGCATGGATGATGTTCATAATAGTTATTACATTTGTGATGCAATGTAACAATATAGCAACCTGAATTTGATAGGTTTGGTTTTTCACTCACCTGCTTTGTTTAACAGTGGGTGTCATAGTAATTCATTGATGGCTAGATAACATTTTCCGGGCATAAATACAGGACAAAAGAAAAAACATTTTTGGTTTCGATAGGGGATATCAAATGTGATAGCTGGCAAATCTTTTCATGGTCGACATTTACTTTTCAAATCCAAAAACCTTCTTATTGCCTTTCTTTTAAACACACATGTCAGAGAAAAAAAAACAGATAAATGGAAGGAAAAGAATGCCAGCAACACATATCCAAAAGAAATAAAATGAGAGAAATGTTAAAAAATGTTTTAATTAGACTTGGAGCTACATTTTATTTTCAGATGTTTCAGTGACAGAGGACCCATTGAAGACCTATCCAAAGATGAGCTCACAGTGAATTTGCTCCCATGAACAATGTTTGCATAAATAAATAGAATAATTATTTAGCATCTATGTCCAAAACCTATGGGAGCCAATGGGCCCACAGGTAGCAAACTTGAAATGGAATGCTAATTATTTCCCAGTAACGACTAACCAAGTCACTCAGCCATGTGGTTCATTTACATTGTTTACATGGTAATTACACTGCTTTGGGTGAACTATCACTTTAACCTGTTGTTTGTGTCTTTATCCATCACTGCCCTTGGACCCACCTCTCATCGTTGACATGGGGAGTGACGCTGAAAGTCGGCAGTACACAGAGCCCAGCTGTCAGTCAGGTTAATGTGGGGAATTCATCCCTTTGCACCTGTGTTTTATGTTGGAATGACACCAACTGACAATGTGTTATACAAGAATGTGCTTAGACACTGAATCTGCCTCCCCTACCCTGGGGCATCACTGTGCTCGCAGTGAAAAAAAGGTCGAGTGAAAAACCCAGGTTACCCCCTAGGGAAATATTTACTTTCTTCTCAGCCAAAGTGGGATGGGGTGTGTGTGTGTGTGTGTGAAACATTATTTATGAAAGAGCCCTGTGATGTCATCGGTAGCAGTCTGAGGCTGGCGAGTGTTAGCAGGGCAAGCTGCAGGGGCCTGGGGTCTCTTTTTCCCCTGACTACAGCAGTGGGTTTGGAGGGTTTACATTCTGGATTGAGTTGGCTGGTCTGTCCCGAAGGCCTGCAGCTGTGGGTAGGGGCCTTGCTTCCGTCAGGCCAGGTTTCTGTTGGAGACTTGTTCCATTTTGCGTCATGAGGTTGCCCGAGCAGACGACCCCACACTTTACATCCATAGAGTGCAGAGAGGCTGGATAACACTGCCCTTTACCCTTTATTTTTAGCTATAATCTGCCAGCTCTGTTTATTTTATGTAGCCTTCCCTTTGATGGCATAGAAAATTCTTTGGGTTTTTTGTTTTAGCACTTTCGATGCCAGGTCAAGGGTCTTTTGAGTGGTAATTCTCAGGAAAAATAATATTTGCACAAATATTCACACTAAACAAGCCCTTTCCATGTAAGAAATTCAAGAATATACCATTCAAAAAACCTCCTTGCTTTACTTTGATTCAGAAACATTAGTGTGAATTTTTAATACACATAAAAATTGTTGTATTCCATTCTGTTGTAATCTTTGCTGTTGGGCTAGATGTATTAAAAAGCCCATGGACAAATTAAGCAAAATAAATGAAAAAAAAAAAAATGACAATAATAACCAACCATGTTTTCTTCAGTTGTTCTCACAGGAGGAAATTTCACTGTTCGTTCAGAAAGTGGGGTAAATCTCTGCAAACATCAGTGTGAAAAGCAGACTTCAGTTTTCTCTACAAATGCAGCCTCAAAAAAAGACATGAAAAATGATTGGGTGGAATGTCTTGTGCCTGTGTGAGCGATGTCACACTGCAGCTATTTGAATAACTTGAATTGCAATGACGTGACTCCTTGGTAATTCACACCCACGGCTCCCAGGATAAAATGTCTCTGGCCAATCACATGCCTCCATACATTGAAGGAGCGGACACATGGGGATATTGGTCAGGTGCAAAAGGCGTGCCAAGAGGTGCCGCCTGACTGAAATAAACCCCTATACATCCTACATCATCGTTGAGGGGAGAGGGCCTGTCTTGAAATCTGTCTCCAGCTTTGGACTCACATCACAAAGTGTCTGCCACTGATCTCATGTGAGTGGATGATGTATGAGCAAAGGGAGGACTCCGTCTGGTGTCAGCACTCCGATGCCTTTCACTCAGGAAGTGCTCTGTGCTGTGATGTAACGCAGGGGAAAGAGGGGACTACTGTTGCACATGGTAATCGGATCTCTCAACAGGCCCTTGACAGTTTAAGAGCTTAACGCTGTCAGGGCTCAGCTTCAGAGCACAGAAAGGCAAACAAACGGGACTTTAGGACAAAAGATAAGAAGGATACTGACTCATTAGAGCCAATATTGATTTTGTCATCCACAAAATAAGCATTAATAACTGGAAGACATATGATCTGTAACTCTTCCTTGTTCCTTCTTTTATGAGTGTGATTTAAGATAACACATTCTTTTCTTCCATATCCCTACCTCCTGCTGCTTTACTTTCCTGTCCTTTCACTCACCCCCCCTCAAACACGCCACCCCCTCCCTCCAATTGTCTGTCTGTTTTGTTCTTTTCCAGGGAATTTCCCTCTATCTATGACTCCTCCATTCCACACATTCCTCAAATTCTTCTTTGCATAGAGAGGGTGGGGGGTGGTCCGGAATTAATACAGAAAAGCTGTTCTGGGCACCATTACTAGACACAATAATATCCTAACACTGAACATGAGGGCGAAGGTCAATAAATCATATACACATTCATACTGAACATTCATACGATGGCCTGACACTGAAAGGGTAAATACAATTCAAATAGACTGACACTTAAAGGGTTAATACTTATGAACATTGATTCTTAAAATGGTTAAAAGCTATAAACATTGACACTTCAAGGGTTAACATCTATAAACCCATTTAGATGGTTAATATCATACACAACCACTGCCACAGAATGGGTGAATACCATGCAAAACACCTAAACCTGGACTTAAAAAGGCAAGCATGATGCATGTGCACCAATTCTTAGAGGGATGTTTTTTCATTAACACTGAGATAGTTAATATATAAATACTGGCAAAGAGGAGGAATACAGTGTACATTCATTGATGCTGAACTAGTCTTTATATACTCATACAGAGAAGCTGAGTGCATACTTATGTGGCACTGAAAGGGTTAATATGCAAAATATTTAAATTGGTATTTAAACAACGAAAAATGCTTTTTAAAAGACAATTATTAGTGAATTATTACAATCTTGAATAGAGACTTTACAATAATACAATCTGCTTTTACAGTTGCAAAGAATGAGTTAAACTGCAAATCACAGAGGTCCGTAAACCAGGAGCATGGAATATTACAATCACTTGGACGTGTAGCCACAAAAGGGCCTATGCTCTCTCGCTCTCCCCCACGTTGTTGCATTGACACAGCCAGTGAGACAGACTGGGACGTCACAACATTCCTTCTTCCTTTGTCCGCATGTCCCCCTGTCTCTCTCCTCGGGCCCGGGACCCAGTGTGTGTCAGCATGTCTCTCAAGCCCCCTTGCCAAAGACAACATTGGCCGACATGCTCACTGTCTGTCTGACGTCGACAAACGGGAAGGATGAGTGATAAACAGGGCCTGTTACTGTATCTACCTCAGTGGCCCCTCGGAACAACACTGGAGAAAGTCTGACACAGAGAGAGAGAGTGAGAGTGAATGCGCAATAGTGTCTCCTGGGTGGCTTTTCTACATGAGAAAGAATGTGCTAAAAATAGAGTCATTCTCTTTTTTTGGCCATCACACTACGTATCAGGTGGCCTTTGGGGTGTTAACTACAGTCTGTTGATAAAAAAGAGCCCACCCTTTATCCCCTGTTTTGCTTTTGTATAAGAGGACCTAGAGATGGCCACTGTACTCTGGATTGTTATTGGTATTTCCCAGTACAGATATCGTTCAATTACTTGGAGGCCTGAGGCTAGAGATTAATTCAGGGTTTTCTGGAAGAGGTCAGGCAATATCTGAAAAACATTCCCAGGAAAGGTGTTCTGTTGGGCGAGCTCTGCCACCCACCCACACACACACACCACTCACCACACACACACACACACACACACACATACACACACACACACACACACACACACACACACACACACACACACACACACACACACACACACACACACACACACACACACACACACACACACACACACACACACACACACACACACACACACACACACACACACACACACACACACACACACACACACACACACACACACACACACACACACACACACACACACACACTACACACACACACACACACACACACACACACACACACACACACACACACACACACACACACACACACACACACACACACACACACACACACACACACACTCACACACACACACACACACACACACACACACACACACACACACACACACACTACACACACACACACACACACACACACACACACACACACACACACACACACACACACACACACACACACACACACACACACACACACACACACACACACACACACACACACACACACACACACACACACACACACACACACACACACACACACACACACACACACACACACACACACACACACACACACACACACACACACACACACACAGGGAAAACAAGGCTTATGAGGCTGCTTTACAAATGCTTTGTGTGTCCATGGAGTTTATTTTTCTCATATAACTGCCTTCCATGCCCTCTCATTCACTGTAAAGTTATAAAGTATTAACCCCGTTTACCTCAGGCTCAAACTCCCGCCCCCACATTAAGGCAGAGAGGAAGAAATGGAGAGACGGATGCAGACAGGAAACATACAATGACAGGAGAGGAAAGAATGTTTAGGCCGACTGAGAATGCGAGAGAGGCAGAAAGAGAGGGAGAGAGGGAGAGACAAACACAGAGGAAGAGAGAAACAGACAGAGAGAGAAAAATTGTATGTGCACACTGACTGGACTGGACACCAATACGTTTTAACACTGCACTGAGATGGAGTGAGAGAGAGGGAGGGAGGGAGAGAGAAAAGGGGAGATGGAAAGAGAGCACAGTAAAACGTTCCTTATTGCGTGGGATGTTTCCCCCCTCCCTCTCCCTCCTTTCCCCTCTCTCTCTTTCTTGCTCTGTCTGTGACCTATTGCTTCAACTCGTTCATTCAGAGATTTCTTCACTTTACAGACGCAAGACAACTTGGAACGTGAAAGAACTGGGGGGTGGGGGTGGGAATGAGCAAGAGAAAGTATGGATAACAGTATGCACACACACACACGTACACACACACTGTGTATTCTAATTCTCTTCAGTACTCTGATTGCTGCAAAACATGATTTGTAAAAATACTTTTGATGAAAGGATGCCTTAATTTTGTTTTGCGTTCTCAGGGTGCCCTCCTCATAAGACTGTTCTCATAGTTTTATCCTGGTTTGTGCACGCAGAATCTCAGAAAGTGACTCTGCGCAGTGTACACCTCCCAAAACAAAGGATATTCAGCTGGGAGGACTGTCAAAGAAGTGCCGCTGTCAATCAACTAAAGTGAGCAAATAATGTTTTGCATAGCTACTTAATCTTCTTGGCAACCATTTATTTTGTTCCTGCCGCTAACAGACACACATGCGGTAGTTTATGTGTGTGCACTTGCTTCTGCTTGGACTGGACACAACAGTACATTAACTCTGATTACCTACCGTGAAAAGGGAAAGTAACAGACGTCACTTTATTGCTCAATTATTTTGTGTGTCACTATTTCTTTTTCTCTTTTCCAAAAATCCATGAACACACTCACTTGCAGCCTTGACGCAGATGTGTGGGGGTTAAATAAGGGGGGTATCAGGGGTTAACATTACAGACACTGAAAATGGACAGTCCATACCACAAATGAACTGGGGAGTGGGGGGTTAGGTCAAGGGTTTATTGAGTGGTATTTCATAAAAAGTCAATATTAACACTAACAACTTGGTTTCCTTGTTGCTCTGTGAACAGTTTGGCCTTTGCTTACTTTGCGGGGTTCTGGAATTCCAATTTTAATGATGAGGAAACATAAAAACTACTGCTGCATATAATTTATAACCCTTCCCATGAGTTCTCTGTAGTGCCAGCCCCTTTGGTTTCCAGTGTTGCTACATGTCAAACCTGCAAAAATCTGTTTGCGCATGACCAAAAATGGAGATGGAAGAGAACTGATAACATAACTGCCAAGTAATATCATCTCCTCAAATTTTAGTGGGCTTCAAGAGATTTTTAATGAAACACTATTTGTGGAAACCTTAATGACATTATTTTATACGTTCCCTGATATGTCTGAATGTCACTTCCATATTACAAGTGTTCTGTAGTTGGAGCTCAGTTTATTATGTCTATGTGGGTAGTTAACATTACAGTGCTGATAGATTTACTCATTTCACTTTCTGTTGTTCATTGGCACTTCTGCTCATTTGCCGGGTGTCCCACGGGAGTTCAAGCTCACGACTGCTTTAGCTAAATAGCTTGATCAAAGTGTTTCTTGAGCGGTGATTTATTTGAGGTTGGTGGCAGGATGTTTCTCCTTTCTGTGTCTTTCGGCTGGATTAGAGGGGTGATGTGTTCAACTGCACATGAAAGCCGACGTGTGTGTGAGACATCGGCCACAAAACAGACACAGACAGACAGACAGTCATGTGTACGGACTGACAGACGGAACAGTAATGTACCTGCACAATGCGCGACACACAGACCCCCAACATCGCCGAACCGAGGGACAGGCTGAGAGGGAGAGTGACTAACTTCTCTCTTTCTTTAATTCCTGCCCCAGCTGTGCCTTCAAACAACCCTTTGATGTGGGATAGAAAAGGCAGAGTGTGTCAATATCTCCCCTCCATCACACTCACACTCATCCATTCCCTCTCTTTCTTCATTTTTCTCCCGCTCCTTTTCTTTTCACCGTGTCACCCCACAAACAGGAGCTCAAACCTTTTGCCACAGTTGCTCTCTTTGCCCACACCCTGAATTGCTCTCAGTATCTGCGTAATGGGGTCCAGTCCCTCTGGGTAGAATGTACATACACCATTTAACCCTCCTCTTTTCTAGAGTAGACTCATTTCTGCCTTTGCAACATTGTGGTACGCTTTACTGCACCTGACTTAGTCTTTCCAGTCCAGACGATCAATGTGCACATGCTTGTATCAACCCTCTCGCCTTTCTCTGAGTGTTACGTTAATGTAGTGTGGTGTCCAGTCAGTGTTTCTATACCGTGTCTTAGGGCTCCCTCTACAAAGTTACCTCTCTCCATTCTTTCTCTCACTCTTTCCTTTCCTTGGGGGGTAAGGGGAGGAGGAAAATGGAAACGGCAGTCATGTGTGTGGTGTGTGTGAGAGAGTTTGTGTGTATATCTTGGGGGGTGGCTGAAATGAAAGAGTTTACTATGACTATATTGTACAAAATTTGCTACTTGTCTTACAAAGTAATCCCATACATGTTACTTCACATGGCACTTGAACTCTACTGAGGAGAATATAATACACTATTGACATGAAGTCAGTACTATCAGAGAGAGAGAATAAAAATGGGTTAGGTTATGAAAGGGGAGAGGAGTGGAGATAGACTGATATAAAAATTAAACAATAGCCTTTTTAAACTTTTGTAGTGATAGAGAGAGGGGAAGAGATTTAGAGATGAACAGATAGAAAGAGAGGTAGATGGACTGATAAACAAAAAAAGGTGGGGTGGGGGGGGGGGCAGAGGAAGTGCAAGAGATACCGTCAAAGGGACCAAGAGATACAGAGAGGGAAAGTGATACACGGACAGAAGAAAAGAAAAACAACGGAACATTTTTTAACATTTTTTTAATCTGCCATAGCCCGGCAGACACCGCGCAGAGAGCGAGGGGGAGGAGGAAAGAGAGAGAGAGAGTGAGTGAGTGTTTTTTTATGAATGAAATGGTGACTCAGGCCGATGTGTCATACACCCCGACGTCTTTATAAAGGGAGTTTTAAACAAGCCTAAACATTTCACTGCGCGAAAAATAAGGCTAACACACACTCGCATCCTTCTCTCTCTGTGCACTTATCTAATTCTCCCTGTATCCATCTGTCCATCTGTGTCTGTCTGTATGTCTATTTCAAACTGTCAGTCTGTTAAAAGTTATATTATCTATCCTACTTTATTACTTTAACAGGACAAAAGTTTTTTTATTTACTTTTCTTAATTTCTCAGGTTCGGGTCATTCATTCATTCAGGATTTCATTCATTCTTCTCCCCCTCTTCTGTCTTCAACGTATTACCTCCCTCGCTTATTGCGCGGAGTGAACGAAAGAGAGAAGAAACTTGGAGCACGTGACCGTTTCCGGAGTTCCATTTATTTATTTATTTTCCTATTTATTTGTTTATTTATTTATTTATTAGTATTTATTTACTTTTTACATAACACGTATTCATTCGTACCGTGGAACCGAACAAATATGAAATGTAAGTGTTTCCAGATGCATCTCTGTGTTATTGTAACATTTCTGTTTTCTGAATGAATTTCTTTATGTCTGTGTCAGGCAGTCTGGCATCTACGATTTGGCTCTGTCTCCCTCTGCTTCAGCTAGTTTGTTTAACTTTCTGATTACATAAGCATTCGTCATCTGAACAACATAAGTAATTCAGTTTAAAAGCCGGTGTTTGTAGCGGCAAACAGAGACGGCAAAGAAAATGTTATGTTTATGGCAGAAGAAGGGCCAAACTTTTCTTTGACATATGTTGTATCAACAGTTTTCATCACAACAAAAGAAGCTGCACAAAATAGTCTGGCAGCCGTTTTGACATTACAGTCGTGTTTTTGTAGATTTGTACATGTACATGTGCATGGTTAGCCATTTGCAGTAGTGGGGGGTTACGTGACATTAATATGTTCACGTTAGGGATTTAAATCTCAGAATGGAAGTCTTTCAGTACTTCCGGTTGTATTGATATTTTCTATAATACTTGCCTAAGTTTACGGTTAAATTGTGAATCGCTTGTCATTTTAGAAATGTTCTAATTCCAATAACATGCTTTTCCTCCTCAGTGTTGGTCGATGCCTCCTCCTCTCTCCTCTTCTCACTGATATTAGCCCAGCTACCTTTCCTTACATCTGCGCTCCCTCTCAATCACAAGCGCGGCCCTGACCTCGAAAAGCTGACCAATCAGACAAGACACCTGCTCAAACTGACCCAGGAGCTTAGGGTGAGTTCATTACCATCGGAATTGCACTGTTATGGCTTTTATTGCAATAGCAGCGGGGTGGCGCGGAATTTGGGACCACGTTTGACGTCAGAAGCCCTGGTCAATGTTGCCTGGAGAAACCAAATCAGTTGACTTCTAGTTATAATAGGTTGTTGATTTTTTTTGGGCGGTGGGGGGTGCGGGGTGGTGGGGTGGAGCACTTTTTATTATAATGAGTATCTAGAGTAACAATTGATTTTATTAACCTGATGAATGCAATGTTCTTGTTTTTTTCTGAATTAAGACGGCCTTCTCAATGGTTATAATCTGATTGCTTTTTAGTGGTCTTCTGTGTGCATGACATGAGATGAGGGTTGGGCTACAGTGGCCCCTGTGGTTGACCATTGCTCGCTGCAGGTTTTAAATTTTGTCCCAAGGGGTCTAACCTGGGGAAGGGCTCACATAGTTACCTAAGCCACCTAAATAAAACAACTGGCAATATAAAAAAGCCTGACTGTGGGATCTGAAACAAGAACCCTCTGGTTTTCAGTCAAGTGTCTGCAACACAGTGTAAATGCAGTAGGGGAACCGGAATGGCTACTTTATACTTTTCCTTTTGAGGAAGTATGGATTCTACCCATGACAACAAAAGTGTTATTAACATTTCATTTAGGTGAGATTGGGAATGGTTGGAAAAAAAGGTTTAGAAGTGTGAAATCCAAAGTAAATGGGCTCTACTGATAAATCATCTTGCCATAGGAGTTCTGACCTGGGACTCTTTCACACAGACTGAGAGAACACCGATCCTAGATCAGCGCCCTTACTCTGAGACACTTCATGATTATGGGCCCATATGTTTAAATTGTATTGAGTGCAGTATGCCTAATTAGTGTGAAGTCTCCCTGTGCTCTGTAATTGGCACTTTGATGTGTGCGCACATGTGTGCTGCTTTGCGCCAATATGCACTCTTTGATCTGCGTGTGAACACTGGATTATTGTCTGCAGATCAGGGCGTGTAATTCACTTTCTTTGTGTGTTGTACTAATGCAAAGTATGATTGTTTCTGTTGTCTAGTCTTTTGTATGTGTATACCTAGAAGTCTGCCTGTACATTTCTAAGTGTTTTTAATGTCTATGGGTCCAGATGTGTCAAAGATTTAGCTAGTGGCATCTAGGTAGTGTAATACTAATGCCACCCAGAAAATATTTTTGTTACTCTTTTTCAATAACATGAACCATTTATTTTGGTTTCTTTTCTACTTGTGTTATGTTCCACTTAACAGGGGTCAAGGCAAGGAAAGAAAAATAGGATGGGAGTTAACGGAAAGTCCCCACAAGAAAGCAATAAAATGGTGTGTGTGTGTGTGTGTGAGAGAGAGAGAGAGAGAGGGAGAGCAAGAGAGGGTGTGTGTGTACATGAGAGAGAGAGAGTGAGAGAGAGAGAGCATGTGTGTGTATGTATAGCTGTGAATGTGTGCGTAAATGTCTTAGTGTTTGCATTGACTGCTGTAAATAGTTGTGGCTGTGTAGGTGTGGTGTTTGGTATTTAGCTTTCGGTCTCCACAGCAAAGCTCCTTGATAAAAATCAAAGAGATTTATCACATTCCAGAATTTGCATTCAGGAAGAGGAGTAGGGAAGGGAAGGGTATGTTTATGGATGAGGTAATGATATAAGACGTGGATGGAGAAAGTGAGGACAAGAGAGCGGGGAAGAGGTGTGCATTGTGAGGCTGATGGATAGGTGAGATGAAATGATAAGAGAGGAGAATAAATGACAGAGGTGAAGAAATGAAACAGGGAATAGAATAGATATCTCTCTGCCATCACAGTTTCAAAGCAAAGGACCTCATAAAGGAACCAAAGAAAGAAGACAAAGTTTAAAAAAACAGAATGAAAGGAGGGTCTGTTTGAGGGAGTAAGAGAGACAGGAGATGGAGAGATGAGGATGGACAAGGAACATGTGTATAGATGGAAACAGTTGGGGAAAAAATTGGATATGAGTGAACTTATGACACATGCAAAGACTGAAGAAAACATGTAGGGAATGCGTGAGAGAGTAGATGCAAAAGGAAAAAAACAGAACAACAGCCAGAACAAAACAAGGAATTGCAGACAGAGGCAAAAATATACATGGGGAGAACAGAAGTTTATTTTTAAACAAATCAATTGAGCTATATTGGACATATAAGACACACATTTTATTTACTTTTATTACAGGTTGCATAGCTTCCCTGTGCTAGTTGTACATTCATTATTCACACTTTGTTACTGATGATATAAGTTTAATGTAAATTCAGTCAGAGCTGTATGTTATTTTACATGTATAATGAATTCAGCAATATAAAAAAGCATTTTCTGAATACAATTTTGAGTGATACATTTTTACCATATTGTCTTGTATAATGTTCATGTATAAATTGAGGAAAGGCTTCATCTTTCCATTGCAGAAAGATGTTGTTTTCTGTTTGTTTTGTTTTTTTGTCTCACCCTAGTGGTCATTGTGAGAAGCACAGCTAGTTTTCAAGTGCCATACGTAATCGAAGTTTTTTTTAGCCCTGACCCTGGAGTTTCCCTACACTTCTGTGTTGTCTATTCCATGCTCTGCTCTTAGTCACTGGATATGTTGTTATGCTCTTTTTAAAAACATCCTGTGGTTTCAGGTCACTAACTTTTATTGTTAACTTTCAAGATGGAATTTGTGTGAACTTGGACTTCTCAATTTCAAGCCAGCTATGTTTTTTTTTCTTTGGTATACTTTGAATAACAGAATTAGAAACCTTTCAAAACAGTTTACTGTATACTGCATATATATTCCACTATATGTCTACTCTACACTGCATATAGTCTGTACATACAGTACTCATTTGTATACTAATGTCTGTATGAAATTTTTATTTTCTTCCAGAAAGACCATGTGGTTGGTGAAGTTGAGCACATATTGAAATCCCTCCCAACTATGACTAGCAAAACAAGTGACCTCAGTTCACTACAGGTACTGCTTTCTCTCTCAGCCTGTCTCTTTTTTGCCATACCTCCCACTGTCAGTATTCAGCAGCAATATCCTGTCTGTCATTGTGTTACAGACTATTTGCAGTTATTAAGTCACTTTGTATCTGTTGCATTGTCTGCTCTCACTTGCTGGCATTGACTATATTATCCCTCTTTTGCTTTTCTTGTTATTTAGTTGAAGACGACTCTTCCTCAGCTTCTCTTCGATCTCCAAAGTTTTGAGCTCCACCTGGAATGGCTGAGCAGAGCCTCACGGAAACACAGACACACTGCTTCACCAAACTTGGCCAAATTAGGAGACCTGATTGTACATACAAAGACCATTAGTGCCTCCCTGCAGCGCCAGGTACTGACTTTTTACCTCACTAAATATTGTTTTAAAGCAGGAGTAGGAAACTCTGAGTTTGTAAGTGTTTGTTTCCATCATTTACCCTACCTCAGTACACTAATTAGTTGAATGGTGATTCACTTACAGATCAGGCCAAAGTGAAATGGTGCGTACAGGGAACAATTTTGAGCTAAAATGCCATATTACTCAAATCATGGGGGTAATGATATAAGTAAGAGCAGAAGCTGAAGTGAGATCTAGAAACAGATATTGCCCTCTTTGCTTTGTCCTCATTTAAAAGATGAAGTTAGTTTGGACTTTGAACAGTATGTGACCTTGTCCCAGTTCACTGCAGGAACCAATCATATCTTCTCCTACATTCCTTTTCCTCCTAGATGTTGAAGGTAGATGCACTGCGACTTCCGACCCCCACTCCCTCTCTGCCACCGCTCCCTGAAGTCTGGAATTTGGTCCAGTGCTCCCGGGAGATTCTTGACCAGTTCTCCCTCTTCCTTGATTGGGCATCTCGAGCCCTCCTGACCCTAAAATCCAAGATCTGATGGCTGCGCCAAGATGGTCCTCTGTGCCTTCAGCCCATCATGCATGAGTCAGCCTGTGTCATGACATCAGTTACCATGGGAAGAGTCCAAGTAAATGTACCTTATTAACTGTTACCCCTTCTTTTTAAGACACCATTCTGTTCATAGTTATTTGTTATTTATGTATTTATTTATTTATTGATGTTAGTTATTTATTTGATGCCATTATTTATTTGTTTCTTTTATAGCATTATCATTTCACTATTTTCTGGAGTTGTGAGTTGAGGTGTTGATACTCTCCCATGCCTTCTCCCTTCATACTCTCAGTCTAAATAAGGGAGAGGATGAGACACAAGTAGCACTTCTTCGTTTCAGAGCCTCTGATGAAACTGATTGTATTTGAAACAATGTTATTTTGTAGGTTACACATGACTTTTATGGTATTTAATTTAAAAATGGTAGCTGCAATTACAACCTCCTACCACTAGATGTAGCAATAGACATGGGAATGAAATCTTTGTACTGTGTTGTATGTAGTGTAAATAGATAGTCCCTCAACCACTGAGCTTTGATCAGTATTTAAATTTTGCACAAATGTTTTTGGGGCATGGATTAGGGTTCAGTTAGCTGATCTTTTATCAGTGTTTGGGGGCACTAGCTTCTTGGAACATTTTATAGTACGCTGTGCAGGATTGTGAGACTATTCTACTATACAACAGTACATACTTGCACCAGAATGTACTTGGCATAATATTGTATAAAGTGCAATTATGTATTACATTTCAGTTGTCTACTACATAATGTGCAAAAGTCTTTAAGTGAGATCATTATACTTTTTCACAACACTTAAGCAATATATTTTCCAGCTTTTTGTATTTTGATACAGTATTTACTATTTATTATTTTAAAATTCATTCTATTTATTTAAATTGCACAGGAGCGAGTCTTCTGTGATTTTGTACTTTTATACTATTGTTATATGATCATTATTGTTGTTATCATTGTTAATATTTAAATGTATATTGTACTACAACCAAAACTGAATGTTTGATGATGCAGGGTCTGTATTATTCAAAGACAGGAGGAGAGAAATGTGAAATATGTATTTTGAACATGGAAAGAAAGAATAAAGTGTACAGATACAACTGAACAAATAAATCAAATTTATTTAAAAGAACTGAAGTTTTCCCTCTCCTCTAATCACAGCCATATTTATGAACACATTGAGGAAGGGTGAGGTCTGTCCACATGTTATTTTAATACATGATTTCAAAAATATGTGAAACCTGGTCTGGAACTGCAAGGAAGAAGATATAAAAATATTAGACTTAAAATATCTAATATACTGGCACTAACTTAAAAATGTATCAGATATTGTGAGTGGATACATTAATAGGAATGGCTATGGTGACCGTAGGGCCCACTTTAACACATCTGCATAACTGAAATGTCTGGGCAAACACTTTGGCTTTAATTCTACAGTGATGGTGTCAAATCATTTTCCAAGTTGTATTTCTTTTTAATTCTAAGATCCATTTTCTGTTTGTAAGTCCTGAATTCACATTTTGGAATTGGCTGTTAGGAAACATGATCCCTGGGGGTTGAAAGAATTTCAAGAATACAAAAAAAAAACAGCTGTCTTTTAGAATGGTTGAGTCAATTTTTTTGAGCTGACATCCAAAGAACTGTACAGAAGGAGATCTGAGTGAACATCAATGAGCAAGTTTGCGCTGATGGATGAGTGTGGTGAAGTTTGCACTCCGGTGGCCATTGGTGGAATTACAGCTCAACGCTGTGGAATGCACAGCTGAGATGGAGAACAGATGGGCAATGGAAGATGCCAGAATTTGACAGGAAGGCAAAAAAAAAAACTCTGTGCCCTGCCCTAAAAGTTACACTGGTACAGAGGTAATGCATGAGAAAATGCTAAAAAGTTTAACAAGAGGAAAAGGAAATGGAAGGCTTGTGCAAGTCTTATGTAGTGTGAGTTCCTAATTCAGAGAAGTAAATAATCTGTGGGAACATGGGAATCAAGACATGTCATAGTTGATGATAGACTACCACCCCCCCAAAAAAAAAAAAAAAATACAAAATTAAAAATGTAGAGACTGGAAGGGGTGGGTCTGTTCTGCTTGACCCCACCAAGAACCTAACAACAGCGTCCTGCTATCCCTCAGTCATCCTGGCCCTAGTTGATCAGTAATCTCATGACCTCGCAGCCTGCTGTCCTCTTCATCGAGTCAGCAATGAAAACACCCTCCAGTCTGCTGCATCTGTGGCCTCTTTTGCCAGACATGTGTTGCAGCTGTGACAACCAACGCAGCCTATTCAGTCATATGCAGGATATCATGACTTAGTAAGGCCAGGCCAATTCCACAAATATTGCCTCTCCATAAGACCATAAATCCATAACAGAAAATGTAATCATTTATCAAGTAATCACAGCTTCAGTTTAACCAGCAAAACATAAAACTGACAAAAAAATCTTTAAAAAACTTCACAATGATCTAGAAATGTGGTCGCCACGAATACATTTTATTTTACCTACTATCTGGTGTAATTGTTGACTTGTAATTGTGAAGCCTGATACAAACATGGCAAAAGTTAAAATACAGAGTTAATTGAAACAAGTAATCTCTGCATTTTAATTTATGCCATGTTTGTATCACAGAGTTTATGGATTAGTCAATAGATTAGTCAATCTATAAACTCTGGTGCAAGTTGATATCATAAAACTAAATGAGGAGTCTGAAGTCATTTGCCAAACGATTATTGCATGCACAACATATCGCACAAATTGTTGTTTCATTTTCAATACCATGCAGATAATATCTAAACAAACTAGATAATCTTACATACTGGCTTACCATTGATAGTGAAAAATCAATATCAAAAATGTAAACACTATGCTGACACAGCTGAGAAGCTATAGATGTCATGCAGTGTTAAAGTGCGTGAAGCTACATACTGCATCTTAACATTGGCTGGTCCCAATAATTTTCTCAGTTGAGTAAACATATTTTGTTTATGATAAGTATCACATTTCAGGTACAAATAGTAAGTCGTAGGCAATCGTTTCCGTGAACACAATTTTAGTAAAAAGACATGTTTGTGGTTAAGAAAAACTACATTTCCTAGCAGGCGGAGCGATGAAACTGTCACATTAGATAGGTGTGTCTTGCCTTCCTAAACATCCTCGTATTTCGCCCTCGACTTTTCACGACACGATTAAAGCATGGTACCAAATGTTCATTTCCATTTTATCTGTGGACTTTCAGTGGTTCAAAATAAATTCAGACCGAAAATTCTGATGTAGAATCTCTCAACCAATTGAAAAATCGGTCGGAGGGCAAGACAGAGCCAATCGCTACCGTCGTTGCTGAGAGGCGGCAGCGGGCGGGTGACTGCTAGTTAGTTTGTGCTCGAGATTATTGTTAAGGTTGTATGGTCTTACACTGCGGCTTTCAGTCCTTTTAATATACAAGAATACCAAATATACCAATTGAATGAACGACGAACAACAAATTTACGTGTTATGACATACTCAAAAGACTCATTAAATACATTAACGGTGTTTATAAATTTCGCTCGATGGAAGACTGAAATTGATTCGGGAAGGCCGGTTTGGATGGGGTTCGGTGGGCGACGGATCAGTCAAAGATAGCTTGTTCTATCTTATATCGTCTTGGTTAAAAACGTGGAGGTGGGTGTATACTTATTTTTCCGTGTTTTGAGAAACTCATACCTTGCTAGCTTGCACTCTATTAGAGACGATACGATAGGGACAGACGGATACAGAGAGAAGGTGAGGGAGGAGGGGAAAGAAGGAAGGAGGTGGGATTTAAAGGGGAAGTTGTCGCTAGTTTTGAATGTTGGCCGACTTATTGAAGAGGGCGCAGAATTCTTTGTAATATCTTAATAGATGATTATAGACTCAAGATCATGGAGTGTAGATTACTGTATTGGCATGCATTATTTCCGTTAGCTGGCTACGCTGTGCACCAAAGCCCCAAATGCTTTTGCCACTGCAGTGAACACTGATGAGTTCTGCCTTAGAATGAGAGCATGGATCTTGTCTCAGTGATGTTGTGTTCTCTGTACAGTGCTCAGAAACAATATTGCACTCTTTTGAGGTGTTCCTCTGTATGTATTGTACTGCACATATTTTTATTTCTGGTCTTTTTAATAGAAGTCTTTCCTTGTTGTGTTCTAGTAAAGGAAGTGGGAGTGGTTAAAGAAGGCCTGGAAGCAGCAGAAACTATACCCGCACAGCAATGTGCAAGTGCTGCTCAGGAAGGGTTAAAATACTGTGCACAGATCTGTAACCCATTCTGCCTGCCAACCCCTCCGCCCCCAAAACAATATGGCCAATACAGTTGCCACTCTAGTCATCAAAACGGAACTCCTGCCAACCCAGTCAACTACCTCCCTCTCACCTTTCCCCTCGCTGCTGACTTCCGGGGAAGAGGGGGAGGAAGATGGAGAGAGGGAGGACGAGCAGCAGCTGGAGAAAGAGGCCGGGCAGGTGGTGCTCACGGAGGTGGAGATGGTTCCCCCTCCGGCTGCACCCCAGAACCCAGAGCACCCCTTTCAGTGCATGGACTGCGGCAAGACCTTCAAGTGGTCTTCCAGGTTGGCCCATCATCAACGCAGCCACAACAACGAGCGGCCGTACCGCTGCAACCTCTGCCCCAAGGCCTTCAAAGGGTCCTCTGCATTGCTGTACCATCAGAGGTATGGAGTGCTGTAGTCTCAGAACCCTTTCTGTGGGCAGATCTCTCAGCGTTCTTCACTTATCTATCTGATGACTGCAGTAACTGCAGCAGCAATCTGTATACAAGGGCAATGGCTGCTTAAACTATGGTCAGATTCTCATGGAGTTGTGTTTGAAAGGCATCTGCTCTTGGTGCAGTTTATGTCTGAATCACCAGACTATATCCAAGTCTTCTCCTTAGACCCTCCTTCACTGAGTCATTGTATTTAATTAGATGTGTTTGATTGCAAAAAAACCTAAACCCTCACTTACCCAACCATTTGGACACCACAAAATTCATGGATATCCCAAACCTTTGAGGTCAAGGAGCAAGGACAACTTAAGGACTAGTTGTATCCTCAAATACCCACTTTAACTTCGCCTGCAAATTTGCAGACTCAGGAGTGAAGTCATATTTCAAGATCATTCTCTGTTTTTGTTTGGCACCTGCACATTGGCTATAGGAGGGAAGGAGCAGCCTGAGGGAGGCTACAGCAGCAGCTGCCAGGGCTCAGGTAGAGACCCAGGAAAGTGCTGCAAAGCCTGTGGGAATACATGGACAGCACAGAGCTTTTTATATTCTGTCCAGCACAAATGCCTGAGGAACAAACAGTGATAACACAGGAGGAGACAGAGGAACAGGTCAACATGGGTTTTTTACTCTGTGAAGTGCACCTGTAATATTTCATTTTATCAAATGGAGATTTGTTAAGTATGTTGTGTAAGGCCATTGAGTGCTCCTTGCTCCGAATCGCAGGAAAATGTTGTAATGACTGCCGCTAATGTGAATGGCCAGGTCCTTTGGGGCGGGTCTAGGGGCTGGTTTGGAGCTCAGCAGATATATTGGTCATGTCCTAAAAGTGGGAGGGGCATGTTGCTCAGAACTGCTTTAGCCAGGCTCAAAGCAGGGTGGTATAAGCCAGGTGCACAAGGCTAGCAGTGCTGCTGCAAGCTCAGGGGAAGCCCAGCCTAAACCCCCTGGGTAATTTTCTTCTTCATTTCTTTATTCGTTTAAGTTTACCGAGCAGACATATTAAACCTTTGGCAGAAGTCTTGAGTTTTAATTGAGAAGGAACTGTGTTTTCCACCGATTGATCCTGGCTGTTAGCTATGATGACATTACAACTTTTTTTTTTTTTTTTTTTTTTTTTTACAAGTTTTTGCTTTTTGATTTAGGTCACACTCGGGTGAAAAACCTTACAAGTGTGAAGACTGTGGCAAGGCTTTCAAACGGTCCTCTCTCTTACAGGTGAGTGGCACTCTTGTAGCGATAAGCAGGTAATATTAGTGCTGACCATAATGGATGACCCGTTTTGTCAGGTGGTTAAACTAAGACCGTTAATGTTATTTTTCTGTGTGAGAAACATGTCAAGGGTTCGACTCGGTAGTCTCCCCAGAATTCTTTCTCAAGATGCCGCTTCATTTCTTAAAAACCCAGAAGTAAAATTGCAATAAATACTGACAGAACATGTGTTCTACATATCTGAAATTGTACATTAAAATTGATATGACCGTTAGAGTTCAAATTTGCAGATGTGTACAAATGTGTTTCAGTTTCGTTTTCATCTCTTTTCATGTTCACAGCCGAATCGATGGACAAGGCAACATCATTGCACAGCATCACTCAAACACTCGTTGGGGAAAAACCTGAACTTTGAACATTTGCCTAGAGTTCAAAATTTGGCTCTGGAAATCCTGAGCTCTTACCATTCATTCTGGGTTGACTACATTGATCACACTCAAGTCTCTTAGTTGCAAACCTTGTATCTTGTGTCCTTTAATGTTGTGTTGCAGGTTTATGATATTCCTCGTGCTATGGCTTGGCATACACTTATCGCTTTGAATAGAAATATGCTAAATGGCTACATTTAAATTATATTTTTGAGCTTCCTTTTTGTTTTTAATCAATTCTTTTCATCAAGGAAAGAGTCATTGCACACTCATGACTGCAATGCAAATATTTTAATCTTATATTTTTATAGTAAAATCTTTGATTCAGAATTAAGAGTGTGCAGCTTCTCTCTTTGATCTGAGTGAACTGTTGCATTCATCTTTTAGATGTTAAAACCAGTTGGTTAAGCTCCTGCCTTAAGTCCACAAGGTCTGTAGTTAAAATTAGTTTACTTTTCATTCATTTAGCAGATGCTCAGACCCAGCAACTTTCATGCTTACATGATTAATTTTGTATGGCTGAAAACATACTGAAGAAATTTAGGTGAAGAATCTTCCTTAAGTGCTCCACAGAGAATTGAATGTGCAACCTCACTAAGCTTACGCTAAACTGTTGTCACTAGGTGTTGTTTACCCTATTCTCCTGCCTGCAGGTCCATCGCAGTGTCCACACTGGCCTGCGCACCTTCCAGTGCCCCTACTGCCCCCTCACCTTTAAATGGAGCTCACACTATCAGTATCACCTGCGCCAGCATACAGGGGAGTGTCCGTACCCCTGCGACAGCTGCCCCAAGGCCTTCAAGAACTCCAGCAGTCTGCGCAGGCACAAGAATGTGCACCTGGGCCTCAAGCCTTACGTGTGCGCCGTCTGCACCAAGGCCTTCACGCAGTCGACCAACCTGCGGCAGCACATGCGCATTCACACAGGCGAAAGGCCCTACGTCTGTGGGGACTGCGGCCGCAGCTTCACGCACTCCTCCAACCTGGCTCTGCATCGCAACTCGCATGCCGAAGGAAAGGGCAAGTCTGGCGGTGGGAAGACTGCACCAGTGGCAGTGGTAGCAGCCCCAGCAGCGGCAGGCACGGCTAATGAGGGCGTCCCCGTAGGCATTGGGCTAACGGATGTGGTGGGGTTTGTGGGACAGGAGGCTGCGGTGGGTGTGGGGGTCGGGGTGGAGGTTGAGGAGGTGTTTCTGACGAGCCAAAATCAGACCCTCTTACCTCAGCTGACCCTCACATCCACCCCCAGCCAGGCCACCAGATCGGAGGTCCACGTGAACGCAGGCGCGGATGCGGATGCTGGCCAGAACGTGTTGCTGTTCAGCTGCGGCAGTTGCAGCCAGACCTTCAGCACACAGGCAGAGCTGGAGCAGCACCAGGCCCTACACCTGGGGGCCCTGGGGCAGGGAGACGACCCAGGGGGCGGGCCGGTGGAGGAGGCAGGTGGCGATGGGGCCGCTGTGGGGCTGGTGGGGGCAGGCCCTCTGCTGGCGGACTTTGAGGAAGTAGTGGAGACCACCACGGTATCAGAAAATGGGCACGGCGCAGCTGACATCTTGGGCTTGGCCGGAGGTACAGATGCCGGGGTTAACACAGGCTCTACCTTGACTCAAAGCCAGGCCCAGTTCGACCTCCTGCAGGGGTTCGGCACCATGTCCCAGCTGCCCTCCAGCACCACCCTGCCTGCAGTCAGCACTGGAGGCACGGGAGGGCCCACTGACTGTGCCTACTGTGGTAAAAGCTTCAACACCAGCGGCAGGTTAAGCAGACACCTGACTCAGGTGAGTTGGGGGGTATTTTTAAGGGAGAGGGTGGTGATGGGAGAAAGAGATTTCATGAGTTGAAGCTCGGTGAACTGTCATCTTCTGACCTGTTTGAACAAACAAAAGTGCTTTTCACAGAAGTACAGTGATTGGTTAAAATACTATGAATACTGTGCTACTGATATCAGGTAGTTGTGGCTGTTTTTGGTTTCATTACATCTCATTCTCCCATTTCAAGGAGGAATGAAGTGGGGAAGGTGAGAAACCACAAAAATTGTGTAAAAGGTCACTTTTTTGAGGAAGAGAGCAGAAAGGTTTAAACGTCTTTAAAATAGTGAGTATCCAGTTGGCTATAAAATATAATAAATACATTTTAAATGGAACACAAAATAATATGTTGCAACATTTAAGCAAATTAGCCTCCATCGGGGTGTGTTTTGTATAGCACATACACAATCTTTCTAATATTTGGAAATTCACTGTGACCATGTTGCCTGCTCTCTATTAATTTCAGTAGAAAATTTATGACCGCTCATGTATTAATCTGGGAGTTGGGAGTAAACAGATCTTTGTATGCACGCTTCAAGAAAATGCATGTTTGTATTTTTGTTGTAATGTAGTGTAATGATTGTGGGTGTGCTGTTTGAGTAATAATGATTGAGCCTTTATCAAATGTCTTATTCAGGGAGGTTGTTTGAATTAAAATGCAAGAATTTATTTGAACCCTTACATTGCATTTTGCAGCAGTAGTGCATAAGTAAACCCCTCCTCTCAAGCAATTGTTAGGGTTTTTATTAATAGAAAGCATGATTCCTTTCAGTTTCATACTCACCATTTTGCACCAGTAATGAGTAATGAGCTTGATGTTGGTAATATCACATCGATAAATCATTCAGTCTGTATAATTGAGAAACGTATCAGTTTTTTTCATCAAAGTTTTATTCATTCACTCAAATATGTGTAGGACCCCTATCTGGGCTCACACTACCCAAATTCAAAAAGAAAGAATAATGATACTGATGAAGACATCATGATTTGTGTGACGCTAATGTGTGAATTCTTTCCACAGCAGTCACCAGCGCAGTGAGTGATTTACTCTGTTCTTTTCTCTCTCCCTCCCCTCAGGCGCACTCTCTCTCGCCCTCGCAGTCACGCTCCCAGTTCAGCTGCTCGGCCTGTGACCGCTCTTTCTCCCTCCTGTCCTCACTGCTCACCCACCAGCACTCCCACACCCCTGAGCAGCGGCTGCTGGCTGAGGCCGAGGCCGAGATCGTCTGCCCGCCCTCGCTGTCACTCTCATTGCCCCTGCCCTCTTCGCCAGCTGCTAAGCGGAGGGAGGAGGGTGAGGAGGAGGAAGAGACGGAGCGGGAGATCCACGTCAGCCTGATCGCCGTCACTGAGGACGGAGGGGAGAGGGAGACAGCCAAGACCAAGCGGGGCGGAACCAAGGGCCAGAAGAGGGGCGGGGCCAGCAGGGCCACAGGCACCAACAACAACGGTGTGACCACCATGCTATTGTTTGTTTTTTTGGTAACAGAGGGTTTTTATTGGCATAAATTTGAATATTTTTGTGTACTTTAATGGGTTCTGCTGCAATGACTACCACCTCTAGCACTAACAACAGTGTAACCACCATGTGGAATTTTTTGTAATAATTTTTTATGTGGCTTAAACGTTAGTATTTTTGTGTACTTGTTTAACAGGGCTGGCACACTTGTTTAACTGCAGCTCATATTTATTAATTTGTTGATTGAAACCCCCAATACCTGTTGCCATAGCAACCAATGTTATTTAGGTACGCATCTACAACATTACCAACAGTTCTTCAAGATATATCAGCGTAATACAAAAATCTAAACAAGGAAACTAGAAATCAAACAAAACTGTCATCAGAGTTCTATATCACTAATACATTATACCAGTAGTGTATAAATGCATGAATAGGAATTGTTGTAATGTCATGGAACAGTCTTCTTAGCTTCCGTCATTCTCCTCTCAACTGAAAGATGATGGGGCATTTCCAACTCCAAGCCTTGGGCTTCCAGTGCTCCCATTCTTGGGCAGGGCTGTCATGTAAGATAGCCAGTTCATTATAAAAAGGGTAGTGTAGAAATGGAAATGAATGGAGTCAAATAGAGGAGAAGTAAGCCTTCATTCTGTATTGTCTCCCTTTTACCCTGCCCCCATTGGCCTGTGACTGACAGAGCGCCCATACCGCTGCTCAGAGTGCGGGAAGTCCTTCAAGGGCTCGTCAGGCCTCCGCTATCACATGCGCGACCACACGGGGGAGAGGCCCTACCGCTGCACGGAGTGCGGGAAGAGCTTCAAGAGATCATCTCTGCTGTCCATCCACCAGAGGGTAAATCTGCCATTCAGTAATTAATTCCTCCATCCATCTATCCATCCATCTGCCTGTCTGCTTTCCTTCTTCTGAGATCTTTAACAGTTAAGGAAGAATGCTGTAGGGGGTGTTAAGAAAAGAATATCCAGGGTGTTCTGAAAAATGCAAGACTTTCTGGAAATTATACGAGCTTGTTTTATTATCACCTCACATTAGATAAATTTTAGTCACAACCCTCATTTATGAAATAATTGTACTGCCATATCTGATTGTGACTGAATGTACACTCATTTTCTTACCTATATTGGCATTTGTCTGCATTTATCATTTTTGAAATAAAATCTTACAAGTGTAAATGAGGGCAAATGTGTAACTCATCCTAGACTCATTGAACACTGACAGTGACCATTTGTCAGTAAAAGCTTTACATTGTCAATCTCAGATTGATTATGACATTTTGAGTTGTCATCATCTGCAGCAGTTAAAAATACAGATTCAGTTTTTTCAGTATTACACCTCCATCAAGGTTATCTTCCTGTCCTTGTTTCCTTTTCAGTCTGCAGTCTATTATAACTATATACATACCTGTCAGTCATGGTGTTCAAACTGTTTTTGTATACCTCACAGCTATATATGTATGTATGTACAGTATGTACTGCATGTATGTACAGAGACACTGTGTCTGTTTCCATTATGTAAATGAAATGGATCACACTGAACTAACATACCTATATTTAATGTGGCTGTTGATGTACACAGCCTCCTACAGTGTGATAACATAACAGAACTAACTGCTGCTTCCTCAGGTTCACACCGGTGTGCGTGCCTTCCAGTGCCCCTACTGCCCCCTGACCTTCAAGTGGAGCTCACACTACCAGTACCACCTGCGCCAGCACACAGGCGAGAGGCCCTATGTGTGCCAAGAGTGTGGCAAGTCCTTCAAGAACACAAGCTGCCTGCGGCGGCACAGCCAGCTGCACTCGGGCCTGCGGCCCCATGCCTGCCCCATATGCGGCAAGTCTTTCTCGCAGACGTCCAACCTGAAGCAGCACGTGCGGACACACTCGGGCGAGCGACCTTTCCAGTGCGGCCAGTGCCACAAGAGCTTCACTCACTCCTCCAACTTGCAGCTGCACCTGCGCACCCACTCCTCCCGCAAGGACTTCAAGTGCCAGGTGTGCGGGAAGGAGTTTGTCATGCACTCCTATCTGCAGAGGCACCTGCGGACACATGGGAGTGGGGCCAAGGAGGGTACTAAGGCAGCTAAGAGCCTGACTGTCAGCACCACGCCAGGGGTGAATCTGATCTCCTTCCCTGAAGCCACGGGCAACTCCACCCTGATCCTTTCCCCACCGAACCTGGACATACCTCCCAATACATCCCAGAACTACTTCATGATACAGACTCCTACAGGCCTCCAGCTGATACCATTGTCTAACCCACCCCTCCCCCACCCCCACCTCCCCCTCCTCCCCCTCCTCCTCCACCCCGACCTCCACAGCCCCAATCCCAGAACTACTTCCTGGTTCAGTGTCAATCCACCAATGGTGGACAGCCAAGCTTCATTCTGGTCCCGACAACCTCCAATAACACTGCTACGGCGCCTCCTGCCCCAGACCCCCGCCCACAGCCTCAGCCCCAACCCCAGACCATGCCTTTGGTTCATACAATACCAGCCCTGCAGCCAGTGTTGGGCCCAAGCCAAAGCCAGATTCCCCAGTTCCAGACCATACAGACGCAGTTCATCCTAACGAATGCAAGTGCTCCTCCAGTCACCGCCACCCCGGCCCATAACCCAGGTGCCACCTCACTGGTGTTGGGAAAAACGGCTAGGACAAGGACCCCTAGGGCCAGGAGAACACGGAAGCCCAAAGCCATCCCCCAGAAAAACACCCCTGTCCCTTCTCCCACCCCCACACCTGCCTCTGCTCCCCCAGTAACCACTCCATCCAGCCAGCCTGGGGTTTCGTCAGTGTTGGCTGCTACTAGTTCCACAGTTGGTTCAACTACTACTGCTACCACTGCAAATACTGTCACGTCCAGTCAGCCAGTCAGCCACTTCTCCACCTGTCCAACTCCCTCTCTCCCTGTTGCTCCAGTCTCTTCTGGTGCCCCAGCCTCCTTGACCACAGCTACCGACCCCAAAATGACCACCTCTGCCCCCGCAGAGTCCCTCTCCTCAGACCCAGGTGCCTGGGAGAGGAATCCACAAACTGCTGAGAGCAAGGGTCCGGACACTGTCACAGAGGAGCAGTTCGTCCTCTGCTTTGAGAAAGGATCAGAGGATAATGAGAAAAAGGCTGGCCTGGAGGTGGGTGATGGAAGCGGGGAGTCATATGTGTTGCAGTTTGAGGGTGAGAGGCATGGGGCCGGAGCTGGGGACAGTGAGGCTGAATCGTTTGTCCTGCGGTTCCAGACAGAGCGGGAGGGTGAAAGTGAGGGAACTGAGAAGGAGAAAGGAGGAGGGATGGTGTCCCTTAACTTACTTCAGGAGTGGGCTGGGGGAAGAGAAGGAGAGAGCGAACCAGGGATAGAGGGAGGGGTGGAGAGAGAAGGAAAATCGTTTGTCCTGCACTTTCAGACAGAGGCGGGGAGAGAGGAAGAGACCCTGCCCAACAGCACCTTCACCGAGGTACAGGGAGATGAGCTGGGCCTAACCTGCCCACCACCCCAGGCCTTGGTTCCTCTTGATGGACAGGAAGTGGTGTTTGAGTTGGGAGATGAGGCCAAGATGGTGGGCCCCGGGTCTGAGGAAAGGGTTCAGATGATAGCGCTAATAGAAGATGAGGGGAATGAAACAGAAACAGGAAGCAGCTTCAGCACGGCTGGCAGGGTGGATGGAGAAGCCAGTGAGGCAGTGGAAGGCATATTCCAGATCGAGGGAGGTGAGGGAATTGTCATCATTGAAGTTAGCACCAGCAGCCTGAGGGAAGGAGGACTGGAGGGAGGAGAAGGAGGTGTGGTGGAAAAGGTGGATGGAAAGGTAGCATGTGAAAGTGAGGCCGAGAGAGATGTGGGAGGAGAGGGGCCAGTTCAGCGTGAGGCAGAGACAGGTTCAGCTGATGCAGGAGAAGAGACTGAGGGAGAGAAGCAGAGCACCGGGAGAAATATTCAAAATGACCCACAGACCCACTCTACTGGTCCTGTTTGAAAGCTCTTAATACCCACCATGTGTGGTTTGCAAAGGACTTCTCTCAGCAGAACAGCATCTGCTAACACAATGCAAAGCAATGTTTAGTGTGCTATGGAGTAAAAGTGTTTGGCAGCTAGTGAGCTACAATTACAACAGGCAGAGATCTTGCGATCCTTAGATAATTGTCACAGACCCAGTCATACATCTATAACATCAGAAACATCCAAGGTGGCCAGCCCTGGCCTTAGGGAGATGCAGAGCTGGCTGGTTTTAGGCATTACTCAGTACTTAATTGATCAATTAAATCAGTTGATAACACAGTTCAATGACTTCACCTGGTGTCTTGGGTCAATAGAGCTGACTGATTTCAGAGTGAAAACAAAAACCAGCAGACCCTGCAGTCCCCCGGGGCCAGGGTTAATCAACCCTGCATTACCAGATCATAAGATTTCCCAACAAGACTGTGCCGTCAGATACTGATTACGTTTTCATTTATTGAGCTTCTGATGTTGCTGTTGTCCTTTGTGCTCGAAATCATTATTTAACCAGTCCCTTTCTTAATAATCAAAATGGTCTGTGGTTAAATGCACAAAATAATCCCTACCACATGAGACACAACTATGCGAAAATAGTCATCTTCTGAATTTAGCAGATGTGTTAAAGTTTAAAAAACAAAACAAAAAAAAAAGTTCAGGACCTCAGGGTCTATGCCTGTTGGTGTCACACTAAGCTGCATCCAGTACGAAGGTATTCATGTATATTTTGACTTGGATGGTTTTCTGTTACACTTACAGAGAAAGAAGTTGTTCACAAAATGTTAACGTGAAAGAAGAAGAATGTCCAGTTTGTAGCACACAATTATGCCAAGTGGGCTTGTATATAACATTTGGAAGACTGCAGACCAGAGATTGTGTGAAAAAGATTGTGATTGATCATGCGAACTGTGTGTGTGTATAAAGTAAACATGAATTTTTGTGAATATGATACTCTTGTCTATATTTTGCTTGGGTTCAATATAATTATTGGTACACAATAATAATAATTAATAGTAATAATAATAATAATAATAATAAAGAAATTGATTAATAACAATCTGTGTTTTTATTGATTTTTTTTACCTTGATCTCTCAATGTGCAGAATTTATACTTAAGTTATATGTCTATATCCTTGTACAGTGTATCTCCAAATAGATGACCTGAATTTAATATTCCTTGCGGCTGGCGTGGACCCTTGCTTTCTCGACCCACTTCAGCAATTCATGACGCACGGTGCTTTACGCACGGCGTAAATCACGTACCAATTTAGTTTAATTGCGTACGCAAGTGAAGGGTAGCTTTAATACACTACGTAGCCTGCGTGTTTTTTGTATTCTGGAAAGTGCATACGATCGCAGCGGAGACGCGTTCTGGTGTGAAGGACCCTGTCAACGGAACTCTAAAAGCCATTAAATCAATCGCCGGGAGAAACAACTCGCATAGTGACCGCCGTTGTCGCACTAGCTAAAGATAGTTATCTTTGGATCCCGGTAGACCCGGGTGTAAGGTATGCAGATTTGGGCGGGAGAAGCACGTTCACAGATTTGTTTACTTTTGTATTGGTTGGTTGCAGATAGCTGGCTAGGTAGCCTAATTGTTAAAACCAAGAGTCACGCACTTCGCTAGCATGCTAACGTACCTTATAAGGTTTTGAAATGTACAGTGAGCTCGCTAGCTACATGGGAAGTTAGCTGTAGTGCCAACTCGCGTTCCTGGCCCTTCTTACTTTGATTTCCATGCAATCTTTTTTAGCTATCCCAAAATGTACTTAAAGTTATCGACTGGTATGTAAAAAAACATAGTAGTAATAATTTATGGCTATCCCCCTATGATAAAACACGCATGGGTCGATTGTAATGGCGTATATCTAGGCTAATCCCCTTTTTCCCTTCAGACAGTTAGTGCACATCTGCTTTTTTTTTTTTTTTGTAATTTAAGCTAATTCACATTAAAATGGTTATACATGCCATAATATAAATGAGTGTCGTGATACATGCATTATGAAAATACTCAATGGCAGCAAGTATCGAATCCGAAATTAATATTTAACATGTGTAGGTAAAATGTTCAGTGGTAGAAACAGTGGGAAAACTGACGTTCCTATATATTCCAAGTTGCGCAGATTTTTGGATTCATCGGAAGGATGGTGAGGCTGGATCTCGCCGAGGTGGTGATCCGACGGATGAAGGAGGAGGACATAGAGGCGGTTAAAGAACTCATCAAGGTGTGTTTTCAAAACTTATCAAGGATCCAACTAGTCAAATGTCTCTTGAGGCCAATGGTAACTCAAATGTGGAACATTTTCTCCTGTATAAGAGCGCTAAAGCTGTTTTTGTGTGTACTTATGACTTGCCCACGTCCAGCTTTTGATTGGGATATTTTTGGTCTGGCCAATTATTAGCCTGGATTTCATATTTATTCGTAATTTCCATTTACAGTTAAAAGCAAAGTGTTTGTTCTGTCTTCACAAACACAGTTCACCCATCTCTGCAAACACCAAAATAAAGTTTTCAAACGGTCTCTTCTGCTCTTTTCCATCCTAGACAAGGTACTGTGAATGGTTAAGAAGTAAAAATGTAAGAATTTTAATAAAGCTCATGGCTAAGATTTCATTGAAGGATAGTGTATTTCTAATGAGATGAACTGCAGTGCAGTCTTAGTGTGTTTCTTCTTTTGTTCTAACCTTCTCATCTGGCACAGGAAGGAGCACGAGGATCAGAGAACCGCCTCATTCTGTATCTCCTCACACGTCCAGTGGCCCTCCTCCTCCTTGCCATCATCTCTTCAGTCCTGCGCTTTCTTTTGCACTCCTTCGTCATGGCCCTTATTCTCCCAGTCTTCATTGTGATCATCTACCTCAAGCTCACCATTCCCCGCTCAGTCGGCATCCTCGGCACCAGGATGCCCTACTGGGATTATGTGGGGACCAGCCATCAGGGGGCGCAAGATTGCACTTTAGAGAACCCTTATGCAAAGTCCAAGGCCAAGGCGGCTGAGCCTCAGGAGAAGGGAAGGCGTCGGCAGAAAGACAAGGCCAGGGAGAGGGAGGTGGGGGAAGTGTGGCTTGCAGACCTGGATGGGGAGATTGTGGGCTGTGTCTCCAGAGAAGAAGGGAGGAGAGAGGGCCACAGCAGGATCTGCAGGCTTGTTGTCCAGTGCTGGTACCGGAGGGAGGGCCTGGGGAAGCTGCTAGTGGAGTGCTTAGAGAGGAGGGAGAGGGAGATGGGGACCAGGCGGGTGCATGCACATGTGCCCGCCCCATCAAAGATCGGGGAGGCGTTTTTCCAAAAAATGGGCTACTGGAAGCAGGGAGAGATGCCAGAGGCAGAGGAGGATGAGGATGAACTGAGTAAGGAGGAGGAAGAGGAAGACAGGGGTTGGTTAGGCTTCCAGGTGAATAAGCTGTATGTGAAAGATTTATGAGATCCAAGCAGGTGTGTCAAACTCAAGTCCTGGAGGGCCACTGCATCTGAAGGTTTTTGTTTCCTTTCAAATAAGTCGTCAGTTTAGGCCTTGGAAATAAGATGGGTCAGAAACCTGACTTGAGCTAAACAGTGATTTACTTTAAGCACTGATGTGCTGAAACACTGAAAACTAGCAGACATTCTCACCCTTCAAAACCTGTGCATTACAGTAGAATGGCAACAGGGAATGTGGGGAAAAATCGATTGAAAAATAGGAAAAACAAGATGAGTCAACACGATTCAGTGGAAAAACAGGTTACAGTAAATGTAGGAAATGGGAGAATGGCCCCTGTTACTGACTTGAGATACCTGAGTGAGTTTTGCAAGAAAAAGCAAGGGACAAGTTGAATTGCAGCAAACATGAGCAAAAGATTATCTTGGTTGCAGAGGAATATGGGCTCTCTGCACAACCTAGCCCTAATTTATTAGTTATTTATTCTTTGTATTTATTTTGTTTTTGAATTGTGATAATTGTTTGTGTGATGTATTGATGTAGTTTATTGTTAAGGTTATTAAAGTGCTTGCTGTTATAAACCGTGCTGTCTTACAACTCAGCCTGCACTGAAGGGGGCACACTCTCCCATTAATAAGTATTATTGTACATGATTATGTCATCATTATTGTACTGTTGTGTTGGTGTTTGAAGATGGAGATGAGAGTTTTATACATAAAAGATGTCATTTTAAAAACTGTTTGCCTGGCCCCTTCCTCTCAACATCCACCCCCTCCAACCACTGAAAAAACATAAACACAAGACTTGCGATTGGGTTAATGAAGGCCATGTGTGGCTGTCACTCATTGACTTGTTTCAACTAACAACTTGTTTCTACTTTTCACAGCAAAACACAATGATTGGCTCAATTATTGAGTTTCCAGTAACACATGGTAACCCATTTTTATGTCATGATACCTCATTCTCCCATCACTCAGTATTCTCCTGCACATGCTAAATGTATGGCTCCATTAGATGTATTTTTTACATGATAACTATAAACATCAGCCTGTATTCTGTAATAATATCCAAATGTTTGCAGGTGTGGTTTGAGACACTTTTTGCCGTGCAATATGAAAATCACTAACACAGTTTTTAGACATGTTGACAATTTGAATATTTCTCAAAAAGGTACCAAATCAACATTATAGTTGTGACTGCAGAAGGATCTTGTGTGAGTACAGAAATGGGGCACTAAATGCATGACTTTTCAGGTTAGGGCAGGTACGTTTGCATGTGTCTAGGGAGGTTTGTGGTTAGTGTGAGTCTGCACAACTCTCATCTGACTTTCTACATCCGTCTACCTCTGAACACCTACACCTGTATTTGAGGAAGTGTGTGGCTAAGCTGTTATGAGTCTGCAAAACAAGACTTATCTTCATTTAGTCATTTTCACTTTACCTGTGGTTTTTTGCCTCTCTGTTGCTTTTTTCTGCAAAAATGAATAATTGTGTCAGGTGCATATGTGTGTTGCAGGTGTGAGGCTGAGTTTATGTTGGACCGTTAGTGTGTAGGTGGCATGCCATGGTGTGCTTCACTCTAGCCTAACCCAGATGCACTACTTGGTTAACCTTACAATTCACTCTCTGCTAACCTCATGCAGTAAATGGCAGTGGAATCGGTAGACTTGACTGCTCACACACATGCCTCACCGGATGCTTGTACAGTAAAAACAGAAGGAGGATGGTGAGAGAGGTGCTTGCTGTTTTGTGGTGTAGATAGGAGGAGGTGTAGGTGTGCTAGTAAGACTTGTAGAGTATCATGGGTTTTTTTTTGTCTTCGGTGTTTTTTGAGGAGTAATTTAATATATAATTGCAAATATATTTCATTTTACACAGTCATTTTAACACAACTGTTTTACACAACAGCACTGTTCATTGTTCACAAATGACTCTGTATGTGCTCTTTCCTCTTTACTGCTTGAGTAAAGTTCCACTTCAAAAACACCTGTTTGCAGAAACTCAAAACCAAATTGCAACTATTAGTGTTTACAGGAAACAGATGTGAGTTCACGCCACTGGAAAGTAAGCGTGTTTGTGACTGTGGTGGTGTGTGTCTCAAGTGTGTGGTTGTGTGTGTTCAAGTGTGTGGGTGGGTGGGTTTCGGAAAATATGACTTGGCATTTCCTGTCTCGTTCCCTTCCTTCACTGGCAGAGCAAACTTCAGTGTCCAGCAACATTCACTGTATTTACATAATACAGAATCGTACCACAGTGTTGTTCAACATGTACATGGGTGCAGATTAAATAAAATTTCTAGCTTTGCTCATCTCCTATCTCTGGACACAGTGAGTAGCGAATGAAGCACATGCACACTTATCCCTGGTGTATGGCCACTGTGGGACTGCTCACGGCAGAGGGCAGCAGAGATGGGTATGTAGGAGAACTGTAAAATTGCTTCCAGATGTTGCAGGTCGGATTTATGACAAATGTTGATGTTCTCCAAAAACATGCTTGCTGAGAACAATAAATTCTAAAACCGCATTCTAGGGTGTTCCTTGGAGGCAGGCAAGCTGTGCATCCCTAAATGGACAATGTGCCTGAACAGATTTACGGAAGGTGACCGCATCTTTGGCTGCATGCCCAAACTTTGTCAGATGCGGCTTTTGAGATCTCTCTGTGAAGTGGCCAAATCCATTTGTTGGTTGGCACCACCCATTACCCTTTGGACAACCCAGCATGGAGGACTACAAGAGGGCAGAGAATAGGGCTAAAAGATGTCAGGAGACAAAGAATCTGGAAGCTTTTTGTATGCATGGGAAAAGTCAAATGAGTGGGTAATCAACTGGGCATATAAAGATTGGAAATTTCCAACCTTCCAAATCTGCTGTTAATGGCATTCTTTGACGTATCAGAGAAAATAAAAAGGTTACAATTCACGTCAAACAATGCTGTGAATCACTCTTGGGAAAAACATGATAGTTTATTTTGTCATCACATTGAGTATATCACATAATTTACAGGTATAAATGGATTAAATGAAAAAAGTTGTACACATGTTTGTGTTTACACACCCTATACATACAGGTATGAGAGCAAAATTTGTGTGTTCATGTGCACACATCAACACATTTATCAAATGTAAATACAGTATATAAGTAGCTTTACATAATCTATGTAGATCTGTCAATCTGCCTCTATCTTTCAATCTGCTTATTTTCAACGCTCTCATCAATTCAAATTGATTACCCCTCCCCTCCTCTTTTCAAAAATCTCTCTGCCCAACCAGAATCCCCCCCACCTATCTGTATGTCATTAGTTAACTGTCTCTCTGCACAGTTCATGTGCTCACTCATTCACCCTCACGTGTTTGCTTGGCTAATTCTCAAACCGAGAAAGAGCTGTATCTTTCGAAATGATTACCAAACTGGACAGGTGAGCAAAACCGATACCAAACTACTACTATTCTCTGTTTCTCCCTTTCTCTCTCTCTCGATTTAAAGCTGCAAGCTTTCGGGCACATGGTCATTCATAACATTTTTTTCATCACTGTCTCTAGCTAATTTTCTCTTGCGAAATGCTGTAACTTTAAATGAGGACACTATAGAAAAGTTTCATCTGAAGAAGACACATTGAAAGCGAGATGCGTAAATAGATCTGTGAGAAACATTTGCAGTACTGTTGTTTGTGGTGGAAAAAACCGAGAGGTCTGTGTGATGGGTTGTACCTCAGTCGTATTGGCATTACAAAACTGAGGGTAACCCTATGACTTACATTTCTGCAAAATGCATGAAAAAGGAATACATAATCTTCAACTGTTAGAGGACAAATTGCATAAACATTATTTACCACAACATATCAAATTCTTTGCAAAATGTTATAATCTCCTAACCAAGCATTAAGTAGAATCTTAGAAATAAAACCTCAGAGATATGTACTGATCGTTTAACCGGACACAGTATTAAAAACCGGAAGTAGCCCAGGCAATTAAAATTTATTAGCATCAAGCTCTCTATTTTCACAAGTATGTAAGACAGCATTAAGCACAGTATTGACACCTGATAAATAATCAGAATGGAAAACAAAGGACAACATCTTAGCACTGTCACTGAAGAAAGCAATGTGAGAAATTAAATAATATTTCATATTAAAAGAAGCTGGAACAAAATAAAACATTTTGCAAGAAGCTGAATGTTGTAGATCACTTAAAATGAGATATCATTTGGATAACTAATATGATTTTCTTATTGGCTTATTTAAATTAAGCACTATACCTACTGAATGAAAGTAGTCTACATGAGGATAAGGTCACAGTGATGCAATTATATAATTCCAATTAATAAAGGATTTGTGTTAACATGTGTGCTTTTCTGAGTACCATAAGACCAATGGTCCTAATCCCTCATATCTCAGAGATTCTACAGCATATGCATGCCATATAATCATTCCCACAAGTTTTGCAAATCTTGAAAAACCACACACCAACGATTCTGTTTAAGTAGTGCAGATTGGCTTGCTTGCCTGTGTTGTCAACAGACAGAAACAGTTTGATAACATCATCATAAATGTACATTTGTCTCAGTGTTCTTTTAACCCAGAAGAAGTTTATTTACCACTACAAGAATATGCGCTGGGCCAAGGGTCGACATGAGACCTATCTGTGCTTTGTGGTGAAGAGAAGAGTTGGACCAGACTCAATGTCCTTTGACTTCGGCCATCTACGAAACCGTGCTGGTTGCCATGTTGAGGTGAGTGGTGGAAAAAATGAACACAAAGCTGAAGTTACAACTGTTCATTGAAAATGATGGATGATAGGGGCTCCTGTCACATTCTCTAACATTTGTCTTTTTCTTTATCATTTATTCCAGTGATTTTGCCTCAGGAATGTAATCGTAATTTCCCATTCCATAATGCCCATAAAACAGTGTCGTTCTAATATTAAACAATTCAGAACGTTTTTAAAGGCCCTCCATTCCAGGTTTCTTACAACAAAGCTACAATCACTTCATGTGGTTGGCGGGTTAGCGCTATAATGTCTGATTTCTTCCACATAAATTAAGGACATTGTTTCCACTCTCTCTCTTGTGCAGCTTCTCTTTTTACGCCACTTGGGGGCGCTGTGTCCTGGCCTATGGGGTATTGGTCCAGGAGGCATTAAGCTGTCTTACTCTGTGACTTGGTTCTGCTCTTGGTCACCCTGCTTTAACTGCTCCTGCCGCCTGGCTCAGTTTCTCAACCAAACCCCCAACCTCAAACTGCGCATCTTTGTCTCTCGTCTCTACTTCTGTGATGCGGAAGAGAGTGGTGAGAGAGAGGGACTGAGGATTCTGAAGAGGGCTGGAGTCCACATATCTGTCATGAGCTACAAAGGTAGGGGCAGACAGACAATGCAGTGAGTGAGAAACTTAGGAAAACTTCCCCAGCTAATTCCTGCGAATATTGTAAAGTTATAAAAAATATGGTTGTTTACAACCAACAGACATTTTATATGTATAATTTTTTCTGTCATATATAACAGGAAAACAGTGTGTGTGTTATATATTTTCTGTTTTATCGTAGAAGAATTTGATTCAGTTTGTTTGGTGAGTGATCATGAATAGGGAATGTTGCAGACTATGGTCTAACTACTATCTAATGAACAGTGGAGTAACTATTTATTGAACAGACATCATACTGCATGTCATGTCTAGTTTTTCCATACAAAACCATGATCACATCAACACTGACCTTAATGCCCACCATGCTCACAACCCATTATGCCTTGGAACTGGAGGTTGGAAATATATAGTTTGTCAGGCATTTTGTTTTCATGCAGTTCGTATCAATACATTCAGGATGAAATTTTATTTGTATCAGATTATTTCTACTGCTGGCAGACCTTTGTGGCTTGCAGGGAGAGGGGATTCAAAGCCTGGGAAGACCTACACCAAAACTCTGTCCGACTAGCAAGGAAACTCAACCGTATCCTACAGGTAATCATCTTTAACAATCAGAAAGAAACTGTAGCCTAGCAACACTAATGACTGACACAAGATATACTTCCTCTCTGAAAGTCTCTTGTAAATACTGCCAAAGATAACCTGGAAAACTAGGTCTGTCTGTGTACCTTAATTCAACTTTATCTGTTCCTGTTACTGATTTCTGAAATGGTCGGTGAAAAATGTCCTAGTGCTGAACATAGAGATACTATAATAACAAACCTTCCCTGTGCTACTAATATATACTTGTGGTTATAAAATTGCCGGCTATAATATATATGTGAGTCTTGTGTAAAGAGTGTTCTTTAAACCGGAGCCCTGGTGTTCTTGTGTGGTGCTGTAATCTCTCTCATTCTTTCTAAGCCCTGTGAAACTGAAGATTTAAGGGATGCATTTGCACTCCTTGGATTGTGAAACCACCGGAACTTCCCTCATTCTCCATTTTGGTGTTCTCCATGAAACTATGGGAATCTCGAGACTGAAATGGTACCATGGTGCTGTCAAAAGCCTACTAAATCCATGATACTTGAATTTGTATTATTTTGTGTAGCATTAATGTAGTTTTGATGTACTGCTGTGTTAACTTTCATTAAACATAAACTGAACACTGAAATAGTACCTCCTGTCTCTTTTTCTCCAGGGCTGTTAGTTGTTTAGTTTTAATCACTATTTCTTTTTCACCCTCCATTAAAAATGAGACAATTTAAAAACCCTAAGTATTAAAAACTAAAAATAGACAAAGAAAAATGAACTGGCAGTATTATATGTTACCACTTTTTGTCTACACAGGTTATCACAACAGGGTGTTTATAATAAAAAGATACAACTTTTCAGTCTTTGAGTCAATACAAAGATGTTACCTCACTTCTAGTTCATCCAAGGTCTTCATGGAAATATAAAGGTTGTACTTTCCACCAAAAATGTTAATTATTATTATTATCAGCAGTAGTAGTAGCAGTGATAGTAATAGCATTGCTGTTGTTTTACAGTACCGTACTCCACCACGCACAATCCCCTTACGCACTGGCATTTGGAAATACACACGAAGTAAATTAAAGTCAAGATGGCGACAGAGGGTGAATACGAGTCTGTCTTGTGTGTGAAACCTGACGTCAACGTATACCGAATCCCGCCGCGGGCATCGAACCGTGGGTACAGGTAATCGAGCAAGATGTCATTTTGGACCATTGTTCATTGAAGTCTCGACTCAGTTTTAAGTATTAAGAACAGTGTTGCGATGCTTTTACCAGACCCAACAGCTACCGAGGTCGATAGCTAGCATGCTAGGCTGACAATATTATGGCATTCCATCAATGCCAAGGAATAGCTGAAGCGGTTTGTATAAATAGTATGCATTAGCAAGCGAACTGCTGTATGTTACAAGTGTTGTTGCAGCTGCAATACTCAAATTCCTAGTTAATCTTAATAACAAAACGTTATGTTAAGCCCACTCAAACAGCTGATGACCCTGCAAGAACCGCCTCTTACCGAAGGTATGCTAGTTGGCCAACGTTAGCTGAGACACCTGTCGTGCGCATCACTAAGCCTTACTGTTGTTATTATCAGCTAATCATAGCGGTTCAAACTTAGCAAACTAGCTTGCTCTTGTTAAAAATCGTTGACAACGTCTGGTAACTTAAATAAGTTGATAGCTGACACTGAAGAATTGCTACCTAAATCCAAAAGCGGATTCAGCAGTTATTTCAGGAGCTAGCCAAGGCCAGTTGTGGCTACCAGAACTAGCCATTGGGTCCAATTTCTGCTATTTCAACTCAAATGCAGTTTTTAGGCTTTTGGGCTGATGTGAGGTTCAATTTTAGCAAGGGGACCTAATACTAAGCAGCTAGTTAACACTTGTCAGCTCAAATTACTCCACAACTTGAGTAGCTGGGGTGGGTGACTTGCAGATTCGCTTATATTGGTAACCAACGGTACACTAGTACAAGCAAGGTGGGAGCTATAACATGTCAGTGGCCTCATTTGGAGAATTCAGAAACCCAGATGGGATGTGTCGAAGTTTGTTGCGCGTTTTTACGCTAAAGCCTTAACTAGGCCCAATTATTCGACCTTTAAAAGATGTCAGTTCTATCCGTAGGCTATCCATTTTATTCTGAAGCCTGTAACGTTATGTAATTTTATGAAATGTGTGTAAAACGATTATATTTATTTAAGAGTTTTGATATAAATTTATTGTAGATATATACATTGATATCATTGCTAATATAACGCTTTACTTTTAGCCTCTACGAAAGAAATCGCTCCACTTTCCTAACAACGACCGACTTATCCGTGTCATGTTTATGTCTAAAGCAGCAATGATGAGAGAGAGAGAGAGAGAGAGAGATCTTTGTTTCGCAGTACTATACTGTCCAAATTGTTTTCTCAAATGAAATATTTCAGAAAATATTTTCTCTTAGGGCAGCAGACTGGAAGCTTGATGCGCCGGATTGGACAGGTCGCATGCGGGTAACCGCAAGGGGTAAAGTGGCTTTCATTAAACTGGAAGACAAAATATCAGGTGAGGGCAAAAGATACGCAGAGGGGGGAGTGGAAAAGTGCAGATTCTCGTTTTGGTTTAGTTTTATTTAGCGACAATGCATGTATCCTTCCTGGTCTGTAGGGGAGCTGTTTGCGCAAGCACCAGTAGAGGAATACCCGGGGATCGCGGTGGAAACTGTGAGCGACTCCAGCCGGTACTTTGTCATCCGTATACAGGATGAGAGTGGTAGGTACTATAAACGTTTTTGTACAGTTAGGTAATTTACACTGGCTGAGAACACAGGCAGCTTTTGTCCACATTTATACGAAATGTAATATTATTTCTATGCATTCCAGAGTTTTTTTATTGATCATTAATAAAGTCTGTGTTGAATGTTATGTGATTAGCTCCACTGGAAGGGTTAACAAGAGCTTGCATAAGTGGATGATGTGCACAAAACTAAAATATTCGGTGCATGCAATTATCAACCACAACAGAAAAATCTAGATAAATAGAAAATAAGATGTTGTGGTCACATCCTTCCCCTCAAGTATCCTTTCTCTTTTGGTCTTCTTCTTACTATATTGTAGAGGTTTTAGACTTCTGAAAATATGTTGACTATTCATCCTATCTTTCAGTCTCACTCAGTAGTGAAAGCGATTCAGTCTCTGACTCAGCCTCACTCTTCCCATGATGCACATGAGTTACTCAGCTTCTCTCTTTCAGGCCGCAGTGCATTTATTGGCATTGGGTTCGGGGACAGAGGAGATTCTTTTGATTTCAATGTCGCACTGCAGGACCATTTCAAGTATGTCTGAATCCTAAGTCTTTTCAGCAAAAATTGGTACAGTGTAGTGCTCATGTATAGCATATTACAATATTAAGAGTGCATTGTTCATCTCTAACATGTAGGCATGGAGATGCTTATGTGGTTTATTGATGTATTTACTTACCTAATATTTATGTGTTTATCTATTTACTTATTCGACTCCCAGCCTCAGTGATTGTGTCATGTTTTGTTTGAATTTGAAAGAAGATTGAGAACTGGTCCTGATTCGCCCACTTTTGCATATGTTTGACTGCTGTTCTCTTAGAGTAGACCTGGTATGCAAATTGCTTATGTGCTATTCATCTGCTTTTTGTCTTCAGGTGGGTGAAACAAGACAATGAAATCATCAAACAGTCTCAGACTCCAGATTCCACACCAAAGCTGGACCTGGGATTTAAAGAGGGACAAACCATAACTCTTAATATTGGGGTAAAACAGGCTGCTTTAAACCTTGCATTCCCATCAAAAATTGCCTATGCATTTTAATCTTCTGTTTAAAAGCCTTATGTGAAATGTTTGGTTATAATTAGTCAGTTACTGGTGATCCATGCAACACCAATTTTGGTGTTGCATGAATTTTACCACTGTGAGAATGATGTATTTGCACTATATTGAATTCATTTTCCAGACATTCCCATTGAGAGCAACTTTAAACATACATTTATATAGATTAATTAAGAGGTGCAGTACAGCAAGTAATTGGTTCACAGATTCTAATATATTAATTTTCAACATACTAACCCACATGTCCAGTCTTTTTTACATCACTGAAGTTATGTCTTGATAAGTAAAATTCACAACATTGCAGTGGTGCAGTTTTGTGATTGTGTCTTTCGCCTAGCAAACCAAGAAGAGGGAAAAGCCCCGCCCCCACAGCACAGGTGGCTTTGGGCTCCTCCCCCCTCCACCAGGGGGCAAGATAGCCCCACCTCCCTCTTCCTCAGGGGTCTGTAATGACAACACAGAATCTCTCATGGGAGGTGGAGACACAGGTAGAAAAATATTAATTCCATTATTGTTTTTAAAAGTGACACTCTTTGTTCTCTGTATTTTTAAGCTTGCACTGGTGACTGACTCATGATTTTATATGTGCTGTCTGTGTCAGGCTGTTTATTAGAGCTGGACAGCAGCAACTCAAACTCTGTACCGCAGTCAAACCAAAGCAGTGATCTTTGGGGAGACTTCTCCACAAGGTAATACAGCACTCTTCTCTCTTTGCTCCCTCTCTGAAGTTGTTGTTGGTGACCTTCATGAGCCTTATGAATGGCCATTTGTAGCAATTTCCCATTGTCCACCAGATGGCAATGATAAAAAATAAAGAGGGTGATTTGTCCAGGAGGAGAATTGAAAGCTCAAATGTTGCAACACTTGCAAAGGGATGATGTGGCTAAATTAATTTGTCAGCAGTACCCATGAGTAAATAAATGGTCAAATCCCCTTCTACAGGTGAAAATAAGTTCAGCCTCCTTGTGCTTAGGCAGGAGTGCAGGTATGCTCCCAACAAAATGGAAGCTATTCACACTGACAAGGGCAACCAGTGTTGCATGTTCAGGATGCAGGACATATGTTAGCACTGTTTTGGCATATACACTTAGTTAGATAGTAAATGTGCAGTCAATATAGGTAATGCATCGTCAACCAGTAGGAGGCAGAAATAATATGAAATAGATATTTCAGATGCAGGTATTTTACTTCCCCCTCAGTAAGTGTCCTTTAAATGTCTCTTCTGGCATTATCATCTAGTATTTTTCTTACTGCCATCTGGTGGTTAGTGAGGTAATGTATGTTTATGGCATGTGAATTTAAAAGCCTTGGTGTAGCAACTACTTGCGTTAACTGTGTGTAGTGCAAGGTGAGGTTGCCAGACTTTTTCTGCAGATACTTACACTCAGGTCCACTGTAAATGTATTGTCTTCCTGTCCTGAGTGCTATTGCCTGAAGGGCCATATTTCAAAGGCAGCACAGCACAAGTTACAACTTTGAAATGCTCACATGTCCCCATTTGAAAAATGTATCACCATGATTTAAACTGCAACTCATATTGACGTGTTATCATGCCAGTGTTTGAGTCAAGTTATCAAACCTTGAGTCTGACTGCAGTCCTCTGTTGTTTAAGTCTATGTTGAGTCTGAATCGCAGAGGTCAAGTTCAAGTCACCAAGGCTGAGCCTGTTTTGAGTTCCTGTGCTCCACACAAGTCCCTTTTTAATACCTTCACTAATTATAGAATTGACAGCTATATTAAACCAAAATTCCCCCCTGTGAAATTTGAAAGTGTGTTTTTGGTAAAAATAGTTGCATTTTTACAAAGTTTTTAAAATTGAAAACACCCTTTGTTGCTGTGTGAACTTTTTAATATTTCTAGCACCATATTTAAATAGAAATCTAAGCACATGGCCCATAATGCGCATAATTTTAGGATATTATGTGCTGTCTTTATTTACTGGGACACATACTGCACAGCCCTGACGGCAGGACCAGTTTAAGATCAATACCAAGTCCAAGTCCCAATCATCATTGCTCCAGTGCGATTCCAGTGTACGAGGCATGAAGACTGTGCCCGGACTTGGACTTTGACTTGTGTCCAAGTTCAGGACTTTACTACAACCATGTGACATTACATTTCACATCACAGAGAAGACCGTTTGAACAGTCAGGTCCACAGCACTGTTGCTAATATATGGCCAATGTCATGTTGAAAGAATGCGTGTGTGTTAAATACCTAAAGCATATTTTGCCAGTTTCTTTATTTTCAGTGTTTACATCAACATTTGTCCTTTTTTCCCTGCAGCTCACTCCCTCCAGCAGCTCAGAAGTCGTCTTCCTCAAACTGGGTGGAGTTCTGAGTCCAGCTCCACCCACCCCATCCATCATTACTGGGTCTGTCCCTTTGTCCCTCATGTCTGCTTCACCTGTATAGTGAACTCCACTGTCAATCATCTGTTCATCCACTCACTGCAAACGCTCTGTCACAACAGTGTATTTATTACTGTGTGAACAAACCTGAGACAGGTGAGATGTTTACTAATAAATTCATAAGTTAATATGCAGTCACCGTTCCCCACTTCATGATGCTCCAACATATTTATGATCGTAGCAGTATATAGTAATAATCATGTTATTATTAATATTATTAAGAAGACAAAGACATAATGTAGGAATATAAATTACACTATATGTAAATATAAAATATATTGGTGTATATTTTCAGGGCCAGTTAGTTTAGTAGCTCTAATATTCTCTCGAGTTCTTGAGAGATCCTTAATGCCCAATTTTGGAAGTACCAGTAAACAAAAATGGATGAACTCATGTTTACTCAGAGATCATGTGGCAGCAGTCAGCTTGAAAGGTAAACATGAAATGAATGTTTGAGCGCCCTCTAGTGTAAAATATTGTGTGAGACCCAAGTATTTCTTCTCCATGGTCTCTTCCGGTAAAGGACACTACATTGCAATTGAAGATCCACAACACTCAACAACAGATGTTACAAGGAAAATTGACTAGCTTGCTTCATTACCATGAAATATTTGTGTTAAAATATTTATTTTAAAATGTGTGTTTGTTTACATGTTATGGTCATTTTCATCTTAGTGTATGACCCATTAGAGGAAAGTGTGTTTAATACAGGTCAGTGTAGTGCAGTGCAAGTAAATTGTGTTACAGTTCTATGGGCATAGCCCCTGTCAGACAAGTATGTTTACTTTGACTATAAATTCAGAATAGCAGTTGTATTTTCAATTTAGCCTTTCTGTCTGTGTATCAGTTTGTCTGTCCGTCTGTCTACCTCTTACACTCATAATGCTTGTTTTTCAAAAGTGAAGGATACAAAATGCAAATTGGGTAGCATGGTACTACCTAGGAGCTCTAGCTGGATGAAAGATTAGCCATGACATTTCTAATCAAAGTAATTCTTATTTATTTTGTTAAATCTCCATTGATGTTGTACATAATATCATTCCATTCTGTGTGCAAACACTATTGTGCTGAGAAATATAATAATGATGACCATGCTGATAAGAGGACATTGAAGTTGGTTTTGTCTGTATTATGTGGATCTTAAGAAACAAAGGGGAAATGAATGCTAAAATGTAGAGAAACTGACAATAAACTGAAATTTCAGCAAAATATCAAAGATGTTTTTTTTATCTTTTACATGTTTATGTGTTCTCTACAATGTACTTAAAATGGAAGATTTGTTTGCATAAATCAGTGTTTTAGGGAGTGGAGAGATAATTTGAAAGTGCAGTACTTTACATCGGGTTTAATCAACCAGCTATCACTCAGATATGTCTCAAAGGATGGGAGTATTTTATTGACTTTTTTGCCTATTAATTATTACAAGTTACAAAAGTGCAAAAATACAGTCGAATAGCTAGTGTTTTCCCTCAAGCACCAAAAAAGCCACTCAGCCTTCATTCCTTCAGCTCAATGTTCATGACCCACTGTTTGACTCTAACTGTCAAACCAAACATTCGGTGTGAGGTATTAGCTCCGCACAAGGTACTGTACAACTCATCTTGTTTTTAAAGGAAAACATCTAGGAAAACCTCAACAAAACCTTACTCCCTGTTATTAAACAGGAAATACAATGTATACAGCTAAAAACAACAGACATACAAATGATACTAGAAAACACATATATACTAATTCGGTACTTGCTGAGTAATCTTATTTGTCTTATATAAAATCATGCAGTAGTATTTCTTTTGTAATCTCAGGGACACTGTCATTAGAACATTTGGAATCTGAAACATGTATATGTAAAACATTGCATCCCCCTATGTCATAGTGCAGCAAAAATAATGAGAAGCATGCCCCTTGGACTGACAGTACAACACACTGTTCATCTGAAAAGACTCACAGACATTTAAAAATAAACAGTAACAATGATAAGTTGGAACAGTTATATTTCAGAGACAGGTTCTCAGAAAAGGTGATGCGAGTATTTAATGTGTGCATCCCTTTGTGTAACATCTTCAGCTTTCTTGGCCTCTTTTTCCTCCCTGCTCACCTAAGTCATAGCTTCAGTTGCTGTTTTTCCAGGTTTTGGGGCTGCGACGATGACAGCGTTTTTTAGCTGACCTCTGAAGTCTCTTGGGCCATCCAGATTTCTCTCTGCACAGTTCAGCTGAGATCAAACAATTAAAAACATTACAATGCACACACCCCACAGTTAACATGTGATGACCATATCACATGATGTGTATGCTGCTTAAACAGTGTTGCACTGGATGTTGAAAAGACAGCCTAGCATATTTATGTGAATCTCTCACCCTTCAGCAGTTCTTCCTGCTGACAGACCGTCCGCACACAGATCTCCTTGTTGATGACATAGACCCGAGGAATGCTGAGGAAGAACATGCAACATGTAAAATGCCACCACATATTAACTATAACTGATGTCGTGTGCTTCATATTACTGTACACTCATTTCCAGGACAACCAACCTCATATAATTCACATAGACATTCTAATGGGTAATACATTTACAGTGTTAGTGATTCAATGCTTGCATGACTTCATATAATAATATAATATACACTCAATGCTTTTGTACCGTGGAGCATCGGCACTGATGCAGAGAATGGGAAGGTAAGGTGTAGCTGTTACCTGTAGAGGCACAGAGAGTGAATACACCTCTTTATGGGGCGATGGACTGAGTACATCCGGGTGCAGGGGTATGTCTCTTCTCTACAGTCTGAAAGACACAACATTCACTTCTGAATGGTCATTGGTGCACATGACACTGGCATTGATGAAGCAGTTCCATTAACCTACATGTTATTTATATTTCTGCGTGAGAAAACCTGCGTAACTAGCAGCATATAGCATACAGTTAACAAAAGCATATGTTTATCCGTAAGAATGCGCAACATTAAACCCTTTGTACCTGGAGGGGCCTCAGCAGGAGTGTCTGCATCGTTTTCCTGATCCCTGACGAAAGTGACCTCTTGCACATGAGAAAAACAAGTGAAATGTTTATTAGTTACCATTCATTTTTGGTGACACAATGAAGAATCATTCAAATCATTTTAACTCATATAATTTGCATTACCAGACTGTTGAGCCCAGACAACAGCAATGAGCACTGTGGAGAGAAAGAAAAGCACTATAAAATTTGACTCAGTGAGGGAAACAATGATTCTGGAAATGTTGTTTGTTTTTGTATTACCTTGGAAACTGCAGAAAAGAACTGCTTTGTGAAAACTTCCCATCCCTGGAACCTTAACCACCGATGTCATGCGCTAAACAAAACAAGAAACAAATAAATAAACAAAGAATTCATTCCTCTCGCCTGTCCTCACCCTTCTCCCACAGTGCATATGGGCAAAAAAACTTACCCCAGGTTTCCCATTCTGATCTTCATAGACCACTGAGCCTTCATTTTTATATCATCTACTCTGCTAATATTTACAATAATCTATAAAGATTCAAATGACTGTGGTCATGCCAGCTGATAAACCTCCTCCTTTATTGATTGTGAGAGGGGCCATGGGAGTCGCACAGAAAGTTAGTTACCATCAATCAGCCCTGGCTCAAGCCTTACTTCCTCCCTCTCTGTGCTGTCTCTCACTCCCGGGCGGCTGCCTGCATGGTGTGTCAGTATTAGTTTGGTGTCCAAGACATGAGTTCACCCAAAAGAATGTGTTTTTCATGCTCTCACTTCATGCCCTCCACCCCTCCTCCCTCTCTCTCCCTCTCTCATTTTCTGTCTCTCTCACTTTCTCCCTCCCTCTCTCTCTCACCTATTGTACATATTGTTCTAACCCGTTTTTTTTTTTTTTTCCAGATACACAATTAAATATTCGAATTGACAGTTACTTTATGTACAGTTTAACTTCGTCTCTTCTTGTCCTCTATATTCCATTGTTCCACCACAGTTGAAGCACACGTTTTGCCAAAACCTGAAACTTTTTTGCAAAAAAGTCTCAAGTGCACAACAATTCTGCAGTTTCATAACCTGTCCAGATCATTGTCATTGTAGGTAATGTATAATTGCACATATACTTCAGTTCATCATGAGTATGTACCATTATGTATCTTCTATGTTCTTTATTTAAGTTTGCCTCAACAAATCTGTATATTTCTTTCTATTTGTTCTGCAGAAAAAAGAAGAAGAATTGTCTACTCACAACTTTCTTGTCCTCTGAAACTCTGTTTGCTTTATGAATCTTTGTCTGAATTGGTGTCTCCTTACTGCTCCTCCGCCCTCTCTATCACCCACCCATCCACCCACCCACCCTCCCTCCCTACCTCCCTCCCTCTCTCTCTAGCTCTCCCTCAGTCCAGATTTTTTCTCTGGGAAAATGAGAGGCCACTATTTGCAGGATTCATAGGAGCAGAGCGATTCTATCCTCCTGCAATGTCATTTATAACATTCCTCAGCATTGAAAGGAGTTCTGTGTATACTTGGAAATGCACATTAATGATATTGATAATAATGATCATCTGCGACCCATCAGAAGCAGAAAAAGGATTTCTCATGAAAAAGCCACAAAAGGAAAACAAATTGTTTAAACAGTCCATCCCTCAGAGAAGCATGTGAAAGGGTAAAAAACCATGGCCTCAGTCTGAAATGGCTTGGCTGAGCTGTCACAGAGACTGGACCCTTAGATCAGTCCATTTGTAACAGTGGACTCTCAGAGTCAGTGGTGGAGAGAGGCCTACTAACTCCAGTGAGACATTGCATATCCATTTCGTCATATTTGCTGGTGCACAAAAGGAGAGGAAAGATCCAGGCTGGTTTCCAGTCATTTGAACCCCTGGCTTCTCTGAATCAGACCCTTCCACATTCCCTTTCAGCACCATTGAACTTTGTTCCTTAATGCTGCTTGCTGTCCACCACTCCTCCTCTCCCATTGAGCATGGAGAGAGATGCAGAATGTGAAGAGAGAATCTAGGCAGTGGCTGAAATACAGCACACAACCAGAATACTACACAGCCTGGGGAGGCCAGGACCTGCCGATGGCCAACAATATCAGGACAACAAGCTCAACAAAGAGCTCCACAAAACCTTACAGATACTGCTGTGTGAGTCACTGGTGCAGGGAAACAGGCAAGGAGAGGGGTTGCCATGCCAGCTGCAATCTGGGCCAAAATGCACTGAAGCAGCAACCAAGCAAGAGCCATGTGAGAATGAGAGCACCACTGTCTGCTCAAGTTCGACAAAAGCAGGAACCTAAGAGCTGGGCCTATATCTGAAAGGTCATGGTTTTGATTCCCAGGTAAGGTGTTGCCATTGCACCCTTGAGTGAGGAACCTTCCCTGAATCTATCTAATCAATTACCAGTATGTGAAATGTGAGCTGTTCCTGTTGACTGGTGAGGAGACAATTGGTTTAGGATTTGTCTGTACCCCTCTCTGAACCAGCCACATATATGAGCCCTTGTTTAAATTCATGTTTCAATTCTAGCACCTGCTCCCCTTTTACGCCTAATGAAATCTCTCCCAAAATGACTAGAATTGTGTTCAGTATTTACCATTACAAACCTCACCTGTCTCAGAATCTCCCTCCAATTCCTAATGAAACAGATGGGAAAAAACAGATAAAAGGAGGCAGGAGGGCAGTAGCTTCTTGTGAGGGAGAAAGGAATGGCTGAGACAGAGACAGGAAAGGGAGGGAGTGGGGCAGTGGTGCAGAGGCAGAGGAACTGTGGAATATGGAAAACCCAGGGTTGAGCAAATGTAGAGTTTATACATGTAAAGGAATGGACAAAGTAAAACTAGCAATATATAGTGACTATATCATACACTGTCATTGTGTGAAAAATAACTCTAACATTCAATGTGTATTTGATTTATAAGATATGACGGCTACGACCATGGAAAAAAAGAGAGGGAAAAAGGGAGGATCAAAACTATCAACAGAAATCAGAAGGGCTGGGTCTGCAGTGTTCCAGAACTTACAGAGATCAACAATACAGAAAACAGAACGGTTGCAGCGGGCACATGGGTGAGACACTAGCCAGCACTTTAGTACACACAATTACAATATCACTGTTCATATCACTGTTCATATTCTAAGACAATGTTCTCTCTCCTCAAAGTTTTTTTTCCTATAGGGACAGACAGATCAAGCCTGTCAAAAGTACATGGTTTCCATATGTCAGGTTTTTTCATTTAAAAATGAAGGTCTCTGTTTCCTGTCTCAAAGTCTTGTTAGTCAGTGTTGCAGCATTTGGGATGCAGTGCATTGTGGTACTTGTGAAACAGAGCATGACTGAAGGATTATGCTGCCACTAGGGAGACTGAAAGCAACTGTGTTTACTTATCCATCCTGGCTAAGGCAACAGAAATATTAGTTTTAAGCACAGTGCAGAGAGAAAAATGAGAGTGACCACCATTTTTCTTTCAAAACAGAATGCCACTAAGAGCTTTTGATTACATTTAAATTTCATGCCTGACTTCATATCTAAAAACATATTTTACAAATTCATCTCAACTTAATTCTAGTCAGACATTTTATGGTGCTGTTTTACAGAACATAACCCATAACTGCCACTGCAACATGTTAGGTGTTTAATACTATTAAAATATGGTATACATTGTATAAAAAGTGTAATTTGTAGAGTGAATAAACTCACCGCAGGCATACTCAATGATGTCTGGACATTTCTTTGCTGGCTTAATCTGATTGGTCAGTTTGGGAAATCAGTTCATTCCGCTCCAGAACCTGTGGAACGTGACAGGCGTTATGGAACACTGAAGGTCATTAGTGCAGGCTGAACAGCGAAGAAGAATTTAGGTAAAGGATACAGAGTAATATGACACTAATGAATGCTAAAGACTGAGCTGTTACAGCCTGTGGTGAAATCAGAGGCAGCAGATTTTGTGATCGCAATGATCATACAAAGAAATGTTTTTGCACCACTTACAAGTAGTATCAGATTTAAGGTTCCTGCGTTTTAAAAACGGTGGAAAATGAAATATATTCTACTGGGCTTTGAGGATACATTCTAAAGGGCCTGGCTGCTCCAATGCCTGGACATTCAGTTCCCCTCTGACTTAGAATAGAATCTAAGTGGTTTCCCTGACCCGTCTCATAACCCCGTCTCACAGCTTGATTCTGGCTGAAGTGTTACAGTCTTGTTTAGTGTTGATTATTTACACAGTATCTGATTGCATCATACCAGTATTAGTGCTACACTACAAGTACTTTTACTTTGCTGTCCCCTCTTTCCTTTCCTTTTGTTTTTTTTTCATCTTCTTTCTCATCTTCTTATTTTTTTCAGAAAGATTTTATTTTTCTTAAATACTCCTGTCTTGTCACCTTATCCTAGCCTTTATTTTAATGTGTCTATTAATTAGTAATGGTATTTGTGGATCGCTTACTGTCATTAACAAAATGTAATATGTCAAAATTGTTAGATAGTTTCCAGATGGTTGTTTTTTCTCAGATTTTGAGGTTGTATTCTATTGTCTTGTCATTAAATTGTACCATATTTCACTAATATGAGATCTAAATAAGTAAATATGGGAGTGACAGAGCTGAGGAAGAATTTGGGAAAGAGAGCAGATTCGCTTTCAATCTTGACTGTAGGAGGACTGTTGAAGAAATGGAACGGCATGAAATGATCAGTGTGATACTGAGTTTTTGCCACAAGGGGGTGTCTTGTATAGGCAGCAAGAAACTGGCCCCAGCACAGAATGGAAACTGATAGTTTGATTTGCTTCAGTTGCCAGTTTATCCTGTGAATTTTATCCATATATGTATAAGCTCAGGAACGCAGACAGAGACAAACTGACATTTGTACCCGCATTCTCTCATGCACTGCACAGAAGTCAGACAAGTTGACATATTGGGGTTAGATGGCTTTGCAGGGGGCTGTAATAAAAGTGACTATGTAAGCAAATAAATAAATCTGATGACATTTTGAGTGATGGAAACCCCGTGAAAAGTAGCACACACCGTAGCCCATTGGTCTGCTGAGTGCCAGACAGGGGGCAGGAATACCTTGGACAGGCACCCAGTAGGGTCAAGAGATATTCAGCCAAATGAATAAATTACTTTTCATTGGCACAGCTACTGACAGTTCAGAAAAAAATCTCATCGAATGAACAAGTGTCTCTTTCACATGTCTGGTTTTCTCTATCTTTTCGATTTTACCTGAGTTTTTTTGTGTGAATAATTTATGCACTGTGTAGTTGAAGCTTTAATATTACAGAAAAGAAACACAATACAATGCATCTATATTAAGTATGTAAGTATATATAAGGCTCATTTTATTTCAAAACTGCAACATTGGAAACCAGCTATCTGAGATCGTGATGATACAATATTTGATATCATGCTGTTGAGTCACCCATCATTCTCCTGTCAATGCAATGTACATTATGTGCATGTTGCTTTGGATAAAAATATCATTCGACCGTGCTGGTGCTGAACCAGATGGAAAATAATTACTGGGGACCTTGGATGGTGAAGGTCTGCAGCCGATGCTGTACAGCGTGGTATGTTCACACCCACTCACTGAGGGACAGCGGAAAGAGACTGGCAGGATAAGGGAGGAATGCTCACCTATAAACACTGCATAACCCCCAGACGTGTTTATAAGGGAAGGGATAACCTACACTCCTCCCTTTTCTCCTCCTGTTTCTCCCTCACCTTCCTCTTACAACATCAGAAACGTATCTGTCCTCCTTTGCTGGTCAGTTGTTTTACCCTCTGTGAGACCCAAGCACAGCTGCCTGCACTCAGACATGCACACACTCACATACACACACACGTGCTCAACACACTTAAAGACACAGGCATGCACAGACTAACTAAACACACTCTTTACATACGCACATTCAAAGACACGTATACGTACACACACTCAAATGCATACACAGATACACATGTTCAAACACACACAAACACACACATAAGTTCAGGCTTGCAGACACAGACACACATGCGTGCAGGTTTTATGACATGTCATGTGAAATGTTACACCATGGCAGCCTCAAGTAGTAAAATACTTCATTTCAGCGATGCAGGAATCTAGCTGCCCACCCTACCATCCATAATGAGGCAATTAAACTGTCTCTCTCTAATGAGGCACTGACTAACAAGCTTGGCTGGGTGTGCAAAGTCAAGCTGAACCATATTGTTTGCCTTTTCCAATGGAGGAGAAATTTCACCCGCTTTGCTGTTGATCTCTTTTTTTCAGCACACTGATCTGTCCCTCTACCTCAATCTGTCCACTGGCCTCTCCCCCATCTCCCCCGTTTGTATACCGATTCCTCACCATTTCTGGCTTTCACTTGCCCCAGCCTGGATTTACAACCCTGGCCTCTTTGTCTGGCAGTCGATTGTCTTTTTCGCATCTGTCTCACTTTGTCAGATGATGGTTTCAACTCACCTCCACTGTCCTCTCTTCCCCTCCCCAAAGAAAATTTTACTTAAATTAACTTTTTAAAGACACAGACCTTGCATTGTTTGAATGCATTGTATAATCGTATTGCAGTCTGAAAAAGTATGTTGATGAGGAAACTTAATATATGGGTCACTCTGTCTTGTACAAAATTGAAGAAACAAATTGATGGCATTATAGAGTGCAAAATGTGCATATATGTTGGAAGAAATGTGTAAAATAGAATATACATGCTGCTACTAAAGATGTTCTGTATTTATCTTCCCTATCTGGCTCTCCCAAATGAAGACATTTTGAAGAAAAGCACCATTTCACTTTTGGAGAGAGGCCTAGGCTGTCCCAAAATAATGTTTAGTGATCTTTGTTAAGTGGATAGATGAAAAAAATATATATACCACATAATATGTAAAAGAATATAAAAGAATATATATATATACTTTTTATTTTCAGGGAAAGCTGACCTTGGACAAGCTTTAATCCCCATTAGAAGTGGGGTTCCAAGAAGTGAGGCCTATCATGATCTGTCAGGACCTGTCGCTCAAAAGAAAAGGGAAGATCAGCAGGAGGGTTGGTACGGCTTTAATATCACATGTAGGCATGTGTTTTGCTTGGTGACTGCGGCTACGGTAGCGAGGATTTGAGGGGGCTTATGGGAAAGGAGCTGGGATGCACATGGATGGCAGAGTGTTTGTGTGTGCTGATAGGGTGGGGGAGATTGAACAGAAGGTGATGAAGTGCTGGGGGTGTAAATAGACAGTGCGAAGCTATTTTTAAACCCATCTGGAGCAGAGCTTGGCAGAGGTTAACATGGGCCTCACAATGAAACAGTGGCCGAAGGTACGCTTTCCCTGTCACAGCCTCTGCCTCACTTCCGTGTATGGCCCACTTCCAGACCTGTCCCATTTACGCTGATCATTAAAGACATATTCAAGTAATGACATTTCCCTTGTTAAATTTTTATGAATCCTATTCCAAGTCATCTCCACTTTCTCTATAGTTACTTCATAGCAGTTTTACATTTGAGTTTATGACCATTTTAGTTCAGTTAAGGCAGGCCAATATACTATCTTTATGACCCGTCTAACTATAAGGTTTCTCAAGGACCAAAATATTTGCACAGTAAAGGTTACTTGGGGAAAGACATTGCTGTTTATTGACAGATGGCATCAACTTATATAATAAACTCTGAAGTGCTTTTGTGCTAAATGCATGTCTACTTTTTCAAAAAATACATTTTAATTAGCTATTAACAACAACAAAAACATTATTTAAATGCTCATATATACAAGTAAGAATAAAAAGCAAAAGGTGCACATTTTATATAACACTGTACAGTGCATTATTTTCTACAGGTAAGCAGTGAAATCAGTTCCAAAAATATATAATATTATTGCATGAACAATATAATTTTGTACAAAATAGTATTACATTTTATTACACAAGTCAAAATATTATTTTATTTATTGCATTTTACACCCACTCTTCTCCCTCTGGTTAATTTGGCCTTGTTTTTCCCCTCCCCTTTCACTGATTGATTTATCATCTCTCTCTCCACCTTTATCTCTCCCCTCTGCCTTCCCGTTCCTTCTCCTCCCCTACACCCCCTCCTTCTCTTATTTTCCTTGCTTCCTCCTCTGCTTCCCTTATCCGTCTCTTCTCCTCTTTCTCTGTTTCAAGCAGCCAGGCCCCACCCAGATATCCCAAGACCTCGTCAGGCCCAGGCCGTTGGTCTGGCTGTGGGTTCAGAAGCTGCCGGAAAAGAGTGAGAGCCAGGGGGCTGAAGACAGCAAACTGGGGGGTGACAGGATTGGGGTGAATGGCCTCCCCATAACTATTCTGCTTCTTTCCTTCCTCCAGGTTCATAATGTCCTCAGTCTTCCGCTTCCCCTCCTCCCTCTCCCTCCAGTCCCCCTGTCCATCGTGAATCTTTCTTTTCTCTTTGTCTGCCTCCCTCTTGGACCATTCCTTGTACTTCCTGTAGGAGGGGTCATCAGAGGTGCTCTCCTCCCAGGGGAAGCACCCGGTCAGCATGCAGTAGATGAGTATCCCCAGAGCCCAGCTGTCTATGCTGGGCTCCACCATCACCCAGAGGACATTCTCCTTTTTCTTCTGCTCCGCCTCTTGATTCTCTCCCTCTGTCTGCCCCTGCTCTGCATCTCTCTGGTCCGTCTTCTCCTTGGCGACTTCTACCTCCGGGACACAGTATGGAGATTCATACCACACCCCCCGTACCAGAGTCCCCTGGGCCCTGGCCAGCCCAAAGTCACCCAGTTTGACCCAGCGGCAGGCTTTGTCACACAGGAAGATATTCTCTGGCTTGATATCCCGATGGACAAAACCCAAAGAGTGGAGATGTGAGATGGCTCCACTTAGCTGGGACACTACCCTCTGGACACACTCCTCTGCCATGGTCACCTGGAGACACACCGAGACAGGTGTCAGGCATGGGGACTTTGGAACAACATTTATCACTTAAACACAGACACTAAACTTCTCTTAGGTCAGCTTCCAATTTAGAAAATAGAATTCAGTTCTGTCAGAGTGTCTGGAGGAAACCTGAACCTAATTTTGTGTATGATGAAATTGTAAGGATTTTTAGTAGACATTGACCCAGAGACACCAACCTCCCCAGCGATCACGTCATAGAGGTCCCCATATAGACCGGCCTGCTGAGCGAAGACATAGTACGATGGCGTGGAAAAGACGATCCCCAGGGCCTTCGTGAGAGACGGATGAGTGCAAAACGTGAGTGAAAGGTTGTATTCACGCAAGAAGGAGAGGAGGGAGGTAGACCCTCGCGGAAAAAACTTCAGGGCCATCGGAGTGCCTGAAAGACAGTCAGTATTCATGGATTCACTGGCTACTGCATTTCTGAATGCCGTGGTGTTCAGTCTTACCCAAGAGGTGGGCATGCTGGCTTTTGTTCTGGTTCATCTCAACACGCCTGATATCACTTATGAACTAAAGACAGCATACAATTGAGGCCTCCATTTGTTGATACCTGTGTTTTAGTGCTGGGTCAGAACAAATGTTTGCTCACAAAGTAGCCCTATCAGAGAGACCTGGACAACCCTGATTTTACATTATCAAGAAGATGGGAAGCATTTAAGGGCGGTGTGTTGTACTAACCTCTCTTCCTGTGAACTGCCAGCATCACTTTGCCATATGACCCCTCTCCGAGTTTCTTGATGACCCGGAAGTGATCAGAGGTCTTAAGTGATGTCAGTGATTGGGCTGTTAAATAACAGAGTTCATCCAGCTGCTGTGTAACTGTCTTGAAAGTAAAGAATTCATCGGTCAGAAGTGCTATTTCAGTGATAATTGATTCTGCCTACAAGCTTCACACAATATCTTATTCATGATGTTGGGATTTTCTACACTTGCCAATGTTGATCAAATGTCATATATTTTACAAGAAAGCAAAGGAAGGCTGAGCCAATACAGAAATATAACACAAATGTTAGCACTAAAGAAAATAGAGGTCTTCCATCAACAAACATACAAAATGCGATCTTGTAATGAATATACAAGTTCGCATTTAATATATAATTTATCCCTAAGGTTGCCACATAAGAAATTCTTGTAAGTTACAGAACAGTCAGATCACAAAATGTTGATACTATCTGCTTATGTGTTCATTATGTTGATTAAGTGCGGAGAATGTGTTCTCATTTTTGAGACGTGAAATATGAATTCAATGCTTCATATGAGACCTGTGAAGGCAGACACAGCACTTATTATATTCTGGAAAGACCACTGGGTCTTCTAGTGCTGGTTTCCCACATTTGGGTTAATCCTAGTCCTAGATTTAAAGGAAATGTTAATGAAGATCAATGCTGAAAAGTTTTTACTCTATAACTAGGCCTAATCTGTGTCTAAGAAACCTGTCCTTAATTATGTAATACCATCTTTGGAGTTTTTATTTTGGTCTCAATTGATGTCTCACTCCCCCTTGGACTGGGGGACAGGTGACTCACATCACCAATAAATAAATTGAAACCACTTTATTTTTTAGAAAATAACTTCAGTACAAGATTCTGTTTAGGAATTAACTTGCCCTCAGGTTTAGATGATATCGCCTTTACCATGGGGTCTGTCTCCTGGAGCCCAAACTGAAGATGGTGGTTAGGAGTGAATGTAAAGATGGTGATATGATTATTTCTTCCCCAAGGTTAAAGGAATGTCTTTAGGAAAGGCTGAAATTAAAACTAGCAAACAGGTTGGAATTTAAATAAATTTAGTGTTAATTCAAAACAATAGCATCCCCACTATGATCCTGGTATTGCTGTGATAACAAGTCAAAAAATCACATATCAGTATATAGTATTTCAGTGAAAAGAGATTTTAAATAATGTAAAACCAAAAAATCACTGATCCATGATCAAAGCATCAACACAAACATTTATTCATGAAGGTTTTCATCACCTGAACAAAATAATCTTCTTTAGTATTTTTATTCAAAATGGTTTGATGAGGTACTTACAGCAGTCTCCCTATGGTTTATTTTTATTGGAAATATTACACAATAGCTTTCTATGTATATTGCCACCGACATTCAAAATGTCCTTGTAAACCATGGTGATTATTAGTTAATGCGTTATTTGTTATTAGATCCCCCAGACTATGCAGTCACTACTGAGCACTGCAACTGTGCACAATAATTTGATTAAGGCAAGCAAGGACAGCTGGAAGAAAAAAATTACAAGCTAAATTCCAGCTGATAATGAACTCGCAGCCTTAGCGCTCCCATTCTCTGAAAGGTTTAGCGGTAAAAACACAGGTTACTATGATGACACCATAAACTGTACTATATGCTTCCTATGAATAAAATCCTTTCCATTTTAAATTACTATTAGAAAATTAATACAAAGGCACAAACTAATAAATAAATACATTGCTTAGTGTCTTCTTAAAAAACAGTTCACTTACTGTCATTGTTGATTTTTCTCAGTTTTGAACTCTTTTTATTTCAGTTTGAGCACTTCTCTGTCTTTACTTCTCTCTGCATCGGTGCACTTGTTACTTTTTTGTCTTTCTGTCCATTTGTTAGTATTGCTCCCCCCAAATACTAAATATTTTTTCAGCTCAACCTCTTTTGATACCTAATTTGTAACTGTCAATAAAATATGTAGCAAGAATATACCCCTTTCTTCGTGGGCACATGCAGGTGTAGCTTGACTGAGCAGTAGCTCTCTCTCACTGTCTCTGATACTTTAATACTCTCGGCCTTTCCCCCTCCCTCTCTCTCTCTCTCTCTAGCTTGTTCTCCCTTCAAAATATGCATGTACTGTGACTGTAAAACATCTGAAGCTCCTCTCTCTTCCCGTGTGTTCCCCTTTCCCTTTTGCTGAGTGTCAGTGTTAATGTTCCAAAATGTTCACTCCGTCAGTCTGCCCATCTGCATTAGCCCATTTCTCTCCACCCATCTCTCTCTCTTCACTTTTTACTCACACCTGTCTCTACTTCTCTCTCTCTCTCTCTGTCTCTCTCCCCCTCCCTCGCTCTGTCAGTCTATCAGTGTCGAAGAGTCATTTGGTCCTACTCAGTAGATTCTTTCCATGGAGCAGGATTCCATTTCAATCAACAGAAATCCTGGATTCACTGTGTCCAAACGAGCTAACAAGCTGTCTCTCAATTAATGCTTCACATAGAAGTTTTTCTCAAATTACAGCCATGGATCCTTGCCCTCTGTAACACCTCTTCTATACCCCTCTTCTCCCTCCCTTCTTTCTGTCACTCTTTGCTATCCCATTCTCTATCTGAGTGACAAAGCTAACAGCTGAACCATTGGTTTATGAAACAGCCTAATAATGCACTCTCTGTCACTATGCCAACTCTGTGACCCCCTCTCTGCCAGCTATCCTCTCCCTTCTCCCTTTCTTTCATCCCGCCATTCCATCCCCCTCTTATTCCTCTTAATGCAGATGGAGGTCCCCTGTTACATCTATCTTGCTTTAGCTAGCTGGATAACATTGCTTACGTAACAAAAACACTTGCTGTTATCACTACCGTAAATTCTCAGGTTACCACAGCTGCCCAGTCCATGGTGTTAGTATTGATGTTGCCTCTGTTGTGACAACTGTTACCTCTGAACAGGCACCCTGGAGAAAAAGCATAGCTGAATTGAATTATTTTCAAGCACCTCTGCCTTTGAGGAATGAACACAAATATAGCTTAATGATGCTTTATGGAAAGTTACTATTATTCCATTCCATACTGCATATATAATTTATTTGGTATGTTTATTTCTGTGTATGCCTCTCTCTCTCTCTCTCTCTCTCTTTCTCTCTGTGCATGTGTGTATGCGGGTAATTCCATCAGAAATCAATAAATGTCCCCTCCTAAACTCTCAGATTAACCCAGTTAAACCCAGTTAATACACAGAAACCTCCATATAAACTCTGTGTATGATGTGAAAAATCTAAAGTTCCTTGCATTAATATTTTTTGTGTTATGTCCCTTTGACCCAATGGGGGAAACCCTCAGTTTTGCCCCTTTTTCTGCAATGAAATGTATGTCCATGTTTCAATGCTGATGGCTCCATCACTGATAGACATAAAATGATAGACATGAAACAATTTTTTGCATATAGTTTTAAATGATGTCAATAAATAAATAAAATAAAAATTCAACCATCTTATCAATATGTGAAGCCAATGTCATGAGTCTTAACAATACACATTTTGTGCAAAATAGTTTACTTAAAAATCCCAATATTCATCATAGCACCCAGATGATTGAATTGGGATACATTAAATCTATGGAACAGAAATCAACACACAATCATACTGCTTTGTGAGCAGGTTTTGTGACTTTTGTGCATCTCTCTCCCTCTCTGTCTCTATCTATCTATCTATCTATCTATCTATCTATCTATCTATCTATCTATCTATCTATCTATCTATCTATCTATCTATCTATCTATCTATCTATCTATCTATTTCTTTTTGTAAACTACTTATTGTCTTTTGTGTTTACATGTGTAAGACATATGTAGTGCTATGTGTAAGATAGGTAGCTCTCATACATTGCTGCTTTATTCAAGTAGCTGTTAGACATTTGTGACTCTAATAGAGTAAATGTTGCCCCTCTGTGGCCGAAATTTGTCACTACAGTACGTTCGACACTGGTCAAAGTGACGACGGAAACGGGAGCAAGGGTGTTTATGTGAACCATTAATACCACAAGTGCTTTGGCTCCAATAAATATATACCATGCCACTATAGTATATTAGAATAGCAGAAGGAACACTGAACAAAACTGAGGCTTTTGCCTCCATAAAAAATAATTTGCGATTAAATTAAGGAATTTTTGGAGGTTCTGACAGCTTTTAATATTCTGAGCTTGGTCTTCAAAGACTAATACATATCACAATATCCTGAATCTACATTTTCACAAATAATAATAATAATAATAATAATAATAATAATAATAATAATAATAATAATAATAATAGCTGTATGAGCTACTTAAAAGCATTCGTAGTTATATAATAATTTCTGATATTATCAAGAAGATTATGGCAGATCATAAACGTAGAACTGTTGGCACATTTTTATTATTTTCATTATAATTGTAAAATATTCTTAATAGTTACAGTTCCCGCGACCAATTTCCTTTTCCTTATCTCTGAATAACTGCGCCCACAGCATGAATATTGAACACCGGAGAGCATGCAAGGGGGGCGCGGTCTTTCCGGCGACAGGGAGCGGAAACGGAAAGTCCGCCATCTTCTTGTACCCATTCGAGCCACTACAGGGTCAGTATAGATTTAATATAGATAATAACAATATAATTAAATTGGTCATTACGATTAAATAATTAAATCTACACCTATGTAGAAAATATACCATACAAAATAATTTGAATAAGAGGAAAGGCTTGTCATGTACTCTGGTTAAACATACACTTCTTATTTTCAAGCTACCTGGCTAGCATAGCTATCTGGCCAGTTTGCTATCACTAGTTAGCTAGCCACTAGCTTAATTGCTAACGTTTCGTCCGCAGCTGTCGTCGGCTTTGAATGACCGGATTTGATTCAGTATCGTGACAGGGATATCAGCAGTTTAGTCGTCAGTACTCACATTCGCGTCCTACCCCTTCCCTAAAACTCCCCACCCCTCTGTCTTGAAATTTTCATGTATCTCTAGCTACTGTCGTGACTTGGAGGGAGAGAAGGGGAGTGAAACGGTGAGTAGCGATCCGAGGTTTCTTGACGTTTAGGGTTGGCTAGGTAGACGTTTTTTTCGTTGTAAAACTGAAACACCAGATTGTCACATTGATAGCGAGACGCGTAGCCAAATGACTGTATACTTATGAGGTATTTCTCTTGTATAGCTGTTGTTACGCGCCGTTTTTCGGTGTTTGGATAGCTAGTTAGCCGAGTGGTAGCTAACGGGTGGGGGTCTCATTGTTGGTCCTAAGGGTGTGTGAGTCTCTGATATGAACAGAGAGGCTAGGGTGTGTATGACGAGCGTTCTGCACTATCTCCCAGTGGGTGTGGAGAACCTAAGTGTTCAAAGTGAGCTCGCTTGTTATCTAGTTAGCTAACTAAATTCCCTGGCTAGCTTGCTGGCAAAACTCTTGCGCCTATATCTATAATGTTAGCTATCAAGCTAACGTTACCTGCTTAAATGCCAGCACTTGAGGTTATCTGCAGTCAGTACCAGCCAACCTGATGACACTAGTCCGCATACTGTAATGCCGATTGTTGTGTGAGGAACGTTATGAATGTTTTTGTGTAGTTGTGTTCTTTCTAGGCGCGTAAAGCAACACCAACATGTGTGAATGTAGCTACAGTTAGCTTACTTGCTGTTTTCATGTGTGCCATTACTGAAGCTAACTGTAGCGAGCTAGCGAGCCAAGTATCTGGAATTGATAGCGTGTCAGTGGAATTTGGCCTCATAGGTATAACGCAAGTTATTTATTTATTTAATTTTTAAAAAAAAAATTTTAAACTTAAGTTTCAGTATTGGTCCAGTGTAACTTAACGATCTGTGATATTGTCAGTTGTTTGATAGTTTCCTTTACTGTATGTAAAAGTTGTATTTAAATCCAGCAAGTGAATTTATTATTTTTTTCCTGTAACCACCCACTAACAAGGCGAGGAATAATTGCATGAATCGTTATATAAATCGCCTAATACAGTCCCTGTTGGTAACTGAGTTAATAGTGCATATCGAGAGTGGATATTTTCATTTTTATTTCAAGTTCTGTGTTCACAGTTTAGTACTGTATATATTGTGGCAAGGGTTGTGTGGGGAATATTGTACTGTGGTATGAACTGGATAATAAGAGGCTCTTAGGTTTGGTGTCCATCAATAGTTATTTTTGGTCTGTGCCTGTGTCTTTTGGGCAGTGGTATTAATTATATTACACTGGACCATTTTGAGAGGGAGAGAGTGGGCCACACAGCAGCAGGTAGGGCTTTGCTTTCTCCTATGTACCCAACGTAGTGGTAGATAAGTTACCTGAACTTTGGTCCATGAATTGCCTTTAAACTGACTGTATAACAGTTATCTCCTTGTTCTTGCACAATATAGTATCATTGTTTATTACTTTTATATGTATGGCCTTTAAGCATTGTTTTAACAGTGTTCTTGTCATTCTGTTCATTGAGTAGCATAATATTTCTGGCTTTGCTCCTCTCGAAACAAAGACATTGTTAGTGACAATTCACCTGTTTCTTCATCAGTTTGGTGTGAGAATTTATAATGAAACCTTGACAAGGCAAAGTTAATAACAAATGTTTGCTTTCCTCTGATTACAGATGTCAAGGGATTTTAATGTAGTAATTTTGCTACATTACTTCCCTATTTTTTTGTTCAATGATTTCTTTCATCTGTTTGTATTTTCCATTATTGTAATAGTTTTACTATCTATTTTCCAGTAATTTTGCTGTCTTATTTTATTTGTTTTTGCTATTGTAATTTTTGAGTGCACTGTGTTTGAGAAAATCAAATCACTTCATTAAAAAATCATTATTTGTTTCATATAGTTGTATGTGTTGGGTAGTCACCAAAATGATAAGATGTGCATGCAAACAAAACAAAAACAAGGTTGTATATTATTACTGAAATAAAGACACTGTGGCTCCATGATTACTTGCCAAGTTTGCCTGCATGTTCCCCAGCTGTGGTGTAGCTCTGAATATCTTCTCCTTTCTCATTGCAGTTTTGTTTCCCTAAATATTTGGTTTTGGGACCCAATGTCGTCGTCGCGAGAGAGGGACAGAGCGAGACAGAGCACTCTGTGAACGAGTGGAGCCAGAGAAAGACAGACTCCCATCGCTTCCACAGCTATTTTAACAGGTGGGAGAGTTAAACAAAGTTCATAATGGAATGGGAGGTTAAGAGGTATGAACTCTTTCTAAAATCATTCTGTATACCACTAGATGTTGCTTACAGAGTTAAAGCAAAATCCGTTACCCACATCAAAAACTGTTGTGAAAGAATATAGGCCTGCATATTTTTCTAAATGAATGCATATGTTTTGGGAGCTCCAATGTTTGCTTCTTTCACAATCACAATGTCATAACAGTAACAGTACTTCTGCATAGTAACATTACGTCTGTTCAGTGTCATTCTGTATTTTGATTGTCCTCTTTTTATCAGACTGTGACACTTAATGTCTTTCATTCTTTCACTGCGAGTATTACTTAACGGAACCAGCTGCTAAAGTCAGTGTTTGTAATGCATTAACACTTTTTTTTTTTTTTTTTGACAGATCCCAGAAGAACTAGACAACCAACCTGTTGCCATGTCGACCTCATCGCTACGTCGACAAGTGAAGAACATTGTTCACAACTATTCTGAGGCAGAGATCAAGGTTAGCTATTACCTCTCTAATCACAGACTGCGTCTTTCAAACTTTCTGCCCCAGCTCAGGGTGCACCTTCCGAGCCTTTCTCCTCTCACATTCACCACAAGGGCTGACTGAGTTCATCCTCTCCTTCATTAGTATATGTAGATGTAGATTTTTATGCAATGTTTGCCTTACCCTGTGCTGTGTGTTTTTTCATAGGTAAGGGAGGCGACCTCCAATGACCCATGGGGCCCGTCTAGCTCACTGATGTCCGAAATCGCGGATCTAACCTACAATGTTGTGGCCTTCTCAGAAATAATGAGTATGGTCTGGAAGCGCCTCAATGACCATGGGAAGAACTGGAGGCATGTCTACAAGGTGAGGCAGAGAAATGTGTGTTTTTGCACTGACATATAAAACCCTTGGGTTTTTGCTTTTGGACCACAGGTCCCATAAGTCTTTTGCCCTGAGTGAGTGCTGTTGTGCTGCGATGTGTTTTCCCACCTGGTGCTTATGTGCTTTGTTTGCTCTCTCTGTGTCCCAGGCCATGACCCTAATGGAGTACTTGATAAAGACGGGCTCTGAACGAGTGGCTCAACAGTGCCGAGAGAATATTTACGCAGTACAGACACTCAAGGACTTCCAATACATAGACAGGGATGGCAAAGACCAGGTAAAGTAGTATAGACATGAACATGCTCATTCTAATAGTTTTGGTGGTAACTGGGGACATATATATGCTCACTGGAGCAGCCAGCCAAGTTTTTCAATAATGAGAAACAAAAAAATCCTGCCCGACAACTGACATACTGTAAGAATCAAACATCATAAAATCCTCAAAGAAAACATTATTCCAGGAAAAGCAGTAATGTTTTTTTTTCATGGCTTAAGCACTGTTGGTGAATGGCACTGGAAGGCTCTGAATCCAGCCACATACACAGGAAGGCATTTTGCAGAATGTTTTGTTGCTAGTTTAAACACTAGCACTTGGTAAATGGAAAATATGTTTAGATGACTAGTTAATGTAACTTGTGGGCTATAGTTCCTGTTAAAGAATTGGTCTGGTATTTAAGCCTGTACCAGTTGTGGCTTGGGCAGCATATTATTGCCTGTAGCTTCGCTAAGGACCGGGTTAAGTCAGCAGAATTGTCCCTGCTGTTGACTCCAGACACCTACTGTCTGGTACAGTATCTGGAAAATACACATAGATTTTTAGTTGTTCCAAAAAACTTTGCCTATGTGTCTATTTATCATAGAAGAACCAACAGAGAAGGTTCTGGCTCTGCATATCTAATTAAAATTGGGAAACTTTCCTAGAGAAATGGTAACTGCCAGTGATTTTAGATACTGTTGTGGCACAACAGACAGTAGTTTTTTAGGTTTATGCTTATAAGCCTCACAAGTGCATGTAAAACAATATGTTTGCTACCATAACAGAATAATTTATTCCACTCATTTAAATGCCATAATGATGGCATTTAAGTTAAGATATGTGGATTGACAGTTTATTGAACATTTTTTACTGTCCATACAGCTAGCAATAAGGGAGAGCACCCTGAAAAGTAGTGATTCAGGCAAAAAAAAATTATTATTATGACAGATTAATAGTGTACGACTTGGTTAGATAAAAAGTGGACTGTGGATTGTTAGTACTTTTTATGGCAGTAAACTGTTTGAAAATGTTTAAGTGCCTGCTGGGTTGATGTAAAATACATGTAGACAAGTTCTGTGTCGGTAAACCGAGATCAGAGGTTTGAATTACAAGAAGGCCCTTGAAGAGAATAGGCCTACATTGACCTAGACTTTCTCTTTTGATTGTGATTCATTGTTGGAATAGAGAAGATTCCAAAATGGTTACTCAATATATTTTCTCCCAAGTATGGACATCTATGAGGGAAAAACAAGAAGATTTTACTAAAGACCTCAGATTTCATTTTACCCCAAGGAGAAACATCAGTAGAGTGTGAATACATTTGAAAGTGCAACTTATTTCCTGCTGACTTTACTCAATGTGTTTCTGAAAGGCCTAACTTGCATTTTGGTAAAGTTTGACGTGTTGGCTTATTATTACACAATACATTGAAGAAAATTATTTTATCAGCTATATGTATTGCTGGCTGGTAAATACTGCACCCCACATCTAATTATAAATCAAATAAGGAAGTCCCTGCACAGCTTTCAAATAGCAATGCAAGAACCAAGGAGGCAACATACTTCCCACACTATTTAGTTGTCTGCATAAAAATAATATTGCTGTAATGCTCTTGTCAGGGAGTGAATGTCAGGGAGAAGGCGAAACAGCTTGTTACTTTGCTGAAGGATGAAGAAAGACTACGAGTGGAGAGGATTCACGCACTGAAGACCAAAGAGAAAATGGCACAGACGACCAGTGGTAAAGCACATTGATTTTAGGAGCCATCACACTCTGTGTGTTGATGGACCGAGACAAATAGAAAGTTTGAGCACAAAAGTTTGAGTAAGATATTTGGAGGGAAGAAGGACTATGATGCACTCATACGCTAGATATTGTGTTTAGGCATGGGCTAACAGACCTATGGTTAAAGAGTCAGCATAAAAGTTATGTGATTCCACTAATAACTCTGGATGATGCCATCTTTTGACTTAAAACTCCTTTATAAACCTTTATACAGATGATGTGATTTAAAAAAAAATAATGATAGTCTTGACATGTCATTTATATATTAATAGCTGTTATAATGGTAATGGATAATGGTGATCGCGATGACGTGCATTGTCCTGTTTCTCCCCTCTCGTGCTGCTCCTCCAGCCTCCTCCGCTCCTAGCGGTGCAGGTCTAGGTGGAGGAGGCCTGGGCTCTCACACGCAGGGCTCGGGCAGTGGGGGTGACCCCGAGCAGGCGTGGCCACAGAGCTCGGGGGAGGAGGACCTACAGTTGCAGCTGGCCCTGGCCATGAGCAAAGAGGAGGCGGAGCAGGTAAAGCCTCCTGTGACGAGCAAGAGCCGGGGCTGGGTAGTCAACTAACGCCCACTACCGTCACGGTTCAGTGCTTAAGTGGTTAAACTGCATCCTGAAAAGATTTCACTCGGCTGCATCCTGTACCTTGTGTCTGCATTCCTGACATTGTCAGGGGGGTATGATGTGAACGCATCAAAAATGTACTTCAGAAGAGGTTTTAAAATGTTCTCAGAGTAGCAGCTTTTTACATTGCTGTTCAGTGAGGAGAATAAGTGTCCACACAATATACACACAGACCGGGTAATCCAGAGAGTGTAAGGAAGGGAGAGGTTTCGTGTGCCTGAAAAGCAGAGCTATTTTATGTTGATCTGTGGCGCATCACTGGCGGAAGGAAGCCATCGGTAGGTTGACAGGTGATCTTGAAATACCTGGCCTGGACAGTGAGGCACCCTGGGCGGGGAGAATCTCCAGCAAGGCCCTCTCTCACCTGTCGATCCTAACTCCAGTCTAGCATGGCCCCCTTGGAGGACGCCGAGCTCCGATGGGCTCTCTCAATCAGCAAGGAGGAGCATCAAAAGGTCAGGGGTCAAAGGCTTCCAAGAGATTTTCATCAATTTTTCCAGTGATGCCTCTTGGCATCTCAACCACAAATCAAGGAAATAAAGCAGAATTATTCACTTAATGTGTAAAAACTAAGAATGCAGTCACAGACATGTGTTTGGACTTTAATATTACATGTGTGCATGTGTTTACAGGTGCATAACCTACACATTCCCACATCTGTTCTTCATGTGCCTATACATGCAGGAAGAAATGTTTGCCTATCACATTTAAGATTTAAATGTTTTCTGCAGTTGCCTGCCTTATTTCGTCCCCGTCCAAACACTTGTCTTTGAGGGTATCAAATATCAAAATATATGTGACAAAAAATTAAATGAGCAAAAAAAAATTGAGAGGCCGATGATATAAAGACAATTAAATTTAATTTAATTGAAGTATAATTTTAATTGATAATCTTTACATTTCTAACAGTACTTTTTAATTCTAAAATTGCTCCTTTTAAATTGCATGCAGTCGAGTTCCTCTATCGCAAGTAACACCACTAGTCTATGGTGGAATGTTTAAACAAAGATTTTACATTACTTTCTACAGAAAAGATTAAATGAGAACGAATCCTCATTGGCCAATCCATCTCCGTATTTTGGGGGATGCTTGCTGGATGTAAGTCAGTGCGGTAATTTGCGCTTCGACGAATCAAGGGGAGGGGGGAGACGGCCAAGTGCGGTCAGTTGCATAAGGGATAACGGATGAGGATTGTGGGAACTTTATGCGTCGTGTGATTGACAGGAGGAGCGTCTGCGCAGGGGTGATGACCTGAGACTGCAGATGGCCATTGAGGAGAGCAAGAGGGAGAAGCCCAAACCGGAGGAGGTGTGTGTGTACTGCAGAGTACCTCTCTCTCTCTCTCTGTTCGCCTCTCGCTCTCTCAGTGTTACCTGCTCTGTCTGTGTCTGTCGCCCTCTCATTTTACCAAGACGCCGTCTGGTCTCCTCCTTTCTCTGACTGCCATTACGACGCCGTATTACTTGCGACGTCAACGTTGAGTAATGACTTCTGAAATGTGGCCAAATACATTGTGTGGCTTTCTCTCTCACTCCCTCTCTCCCGCTCCCTCTCCTGCTTCCTCCCTCTCCCTCTCCTTCTCCATGCCCTCCTCTTTCTGCCTCTTTCTCTCTCTTTCCTCTCTCCCCTCTCCCTCTCCCTCTCTCTCTCAGAGCTCCCTGATGGAGTTAAGTGCTGTTGACCCCTGGGGGGCCCCGGCTGCCCCTCCCACAGTTGCCTCAGCTGGCCCCTCCCCCACCCACAAGCACCGCCGCTGCCGCCGCTGGACCCTGGGGCCCCTCAGACCCCTGGGGTGCGACATCTCCTGCCTCGCCCGTTAGCTCTGATCCCTGGGGTGGCGGGGGGACCACGGTGGCCCCCCCTGCTGACCCATGGGGTGATTCTTCACGGGTGAACTCTGATCCCTGGGGTTCCACTGGTAAGCAAGATGAGGGAACCAGTGTCTGTTCCTTGGTGCTGAAAGAGCATAGTGTTTTCCCCACGAGGGTCACACTGTGATGTATGATTCTGTACATGAGTCCTAAATAAATATTGCACTCTCCATGTCAGTGGAGCAGCCGTGTAGTTTGATGCTTATAATAGCTGGGCTTTAAAATCATAAGTCACAAGTGTGATTCTCTGGTAGAGAACAGCCATTGTGCCCTTCAGAATGCTACTGAATTGATACAGGATATATTCAGTTGTATAAATGGATGATACATAACAGTGTTATGCTTTGGCAGCTGTTCTTCATGAGAGCATCTGCTAAATGCCTCAAATGTAGTGTAATGTGTTGCTATGAATATTTTCCTTTGTAATGTATTTGTAAGTATGGTTTTCATGCATAACCCTGAGTCTTTCCCTACTCCTCTCCCATTCTCTGTGTGGATTGCTCACCTCTTGCTCTTTGTGGTTACTCCTTGTTCTCTTTCATTTTTCCCTCATATCTCTCTCTCTCACAGCTGTGACTCCTCCTAGCTCAGACCCTTGGGGATCCTCTGTAGCCCCCTCTGCTGCTTCTGGGCCAGCTGACCCCTGGGCAGGGGATGGAGTGGCTCCAGCAACTGACACTTTGACCTCTGACCCCTGGGGAGGCCCTGCTAAACACACAACTAATGGCACAGGTACTGTAAACTCCCCCTCAAACCTACCAAACCTGTTTTATTGCTTCTCCTTATGGTTTCCTCAGGCTCTAACGTAACATGAAGTTACTGACTTTCATTAAATGCTTATGAACATGTTCTTTTGTATACACGGATAGTGTTTAATGATGTAACTGTGTGTGTGTTATGCTGTAATAACCCTCCTGCTGTTGTACCAGGAGATCCAGAGCTCAGAGGCTCCACAGCACCTCTCGGGGAAGGTGGAGGCAGCACGGGGTCACCTGTGCCCTTTGACCTCTCGGCACTGGGCTCCTCCCTCCCTGTTAGGAAAACACCGGAGTCGTTCCTGGGTCCAAATGCAGCGCTGGTGGATTTGGACTCCCTGGTCTCCTCCAAACCCAAGCCGAAACAGCCGCCTCCTCCTACCATCTCCTCCTCGTCCACACATAACCCGTTCCTACAGACACAGGGTAAGGCCGCCAACTTCCCACAGATTGCATCATCATGCCGCAGCACATCATTAATAATTGAACTGGTATGTAGATCATTAAAAGATTCTTTAATCTTGTAATGTTTTAATCTCTGAAGCACCGTTAGACTATATTTCTTCAATATTGTTTATACATATACCTGAATCGCAACCTCAGCACATATTAGCATTTGCACACCTGCATTCCCATTGCTCCATCTCCACCCCACTCCTTACCTCCTCTGTTATATGTTTGTTACTTTCTGTACCTTAACTACAACTGTGAATCTGCGTGTTCCATTTATGTTACTGTTACCCTCAATTTATCACTGTCAATGTACTATTTATAATCTTTCACATTTCTTCCCTCTCTTAATTCTCCATTTACAGGTGCCTCTTCTGTCCCGGGCATGGCCGTTACCCCGGGAAGTTCCATCTCTAGTCGGGGTGTATCACCTACTCCTCCCCCAACCTCCAATCCTTTTGGATCAACTTCCCTGGCCTCCATATCCCCCCAGACCTCCTCACTCGGCCTCAGCCAGCTCCGCACCAGTCCTGTGCCCCCCAACCCCATGTTGGGGACCCCCCATGGCCAGATGCCACCCCCGACTCTGGGAATGGTCCAACCTGGAATGGCTATGCCTGGAATGGGAGTTCAGATGACACCCCCACAATTGGGTATTGGGATGGTACAATCCAGCCCCATGGGCATTCCGTACGGAGGAATTTCACCCATGGCCCCACCGGGAGCTACGATTCTCATGGGTGCAGGAGGTCCAGGGCAACCCCAGCTGATTTTGGGTCCGGGAACTGGAGGCGGTGTATTGGGAGCCGGTGGAGGCGTAGGAGGGGGGGCGACCACAGGTGGAAGCACTAATCCGTTTCTCCTCTGAGAAAATTCACTCTTCTCACCCCATTAACACAAACAATTTACGTGTCAGAAAAATGTGTGTACAACTATATTTAAAAAAATGAAAAACAAAATCAATTTTTTCTTCTTTTTTTTTTTTCTTCCTTGAAAAGCATTTCAATTTTTTTTGTTTGGTTTCTTTTCAGAGTGGGCTATAGAGGGAGTGATAGTGATAAAGTTTATTTATTTGTTTTTTTTTGCCTTTTTAAATATTGTGTTTGTGTTTTTCCAGTCCTTTTTGAAAGAAACCAAGACAGAAGGATAGGGGGCATTCACTCAGTAACGTCACTCATATATATTACTGCACTGAAAGAGGGGGAGAGAATGCAGGAGTTTAGCTTAGCCACTAACAAACTGATTTCATTAAACCTCTAACTCCTCTCCCTTCAGATGAAGAAAATGAAAGACAAAAGAGGGGTTTGAAAGAACCTGAAATGACAATGACTGAGTTGGACTGAAAAACTCACCAACACTTCTGCCATGATTGGTCAAATTATTCAATAGTTGTTTTCTTTTTAATTTAATTTAATGTAATTTATTTTTTATTGTAATTTTTGACTCCTGGGAACAAACAAGAAAAATCTTGCTTAATTATGTAATGAAGTGATATGAATTGCCTTTTTGAAGATATAAAAACAAAAATCATTCTAACAAATTAATCGGTGAAGGGGAAAATGGAAATTGATTTAGTATGATTGTGTATGGGTGTGTGTAAATGTGTGAATGCCTGATTGTGTGTGTGTGTGTGTGTGTGTGTACATGTTTATCTATGTTCCAGGTCCATTTCCATTCTTCCTTTGTCTTACTGCTTTATCACAGTGAGTTGGAAGACAAGATAAAATGTATTATTTTTTGTTGATTTTTTTTGGTCACATTTTTCAATTCTCATTTATGTTGGGATTAAAATGAGGTATTAAAAGGGTCTTCGTTTCAGCCAATTTTATTTTTTTTAATCAAAAGCATTAGTTTCTCACTTTTGTATATCTTCTACCCGTTTCTCTCTTTGTGTCTTGTCAAGTTATCATTGTTCTGTGTTTCCAGCAGGAAATGTGAAATGGGGGAGGGAAAACTAGAGACACAGAAACTGATGCTTTAAAATAAAAACATTTAGACTGCGTAAAAAACAAATTTTGGGGACTGGAACACATGATTCATGCTGTTATTTTTAATTATAGTTTTGATGAATTATTGTTATTTTATATTAAGAATGAAGATATTTCTCTTATCGGATGAGGTCAAATTTGTGTGGTGTTAACTGTGAACATACACATTTGAAAAATAAATGGGAAAAATGAAAAGAGATTTAAGAAATAAAAAAAAATCCACAAAGGGTATGACTTAAATCTTTTGTGTTTCTTGGATGTAAGAATTGTATTCATTTTTGTCCAGTCTATTTGAACACTATTTCTTGTGCTTCCTAATCTATTTCATTTTTTTGCCTATTTCTTATATACCAAAATCTCAAAACTGCTTGTTTGCTATTGTTTTTCCACTCTCCAACCCTGTTATTTGCCATGTAAGTCAAATTTGCTCTCAAGAAACACTGCATTTTCATTTGCACATAAGTTAAGTTGACTGTCTTGACCAAGGTGTGGATGGTGAGTTTGTGCTGAATCAGCAGAAAACCACATACTCCTGTGTTGTATAAATCCCCCTAAAGTGAGACCAGGTGATTTGTATGTACTGTCCAGTTTGGTCACTCTAGATGCTGTCTCTCTTGTATGCATTTTGTAAAAAATGTATAAACTATTCAATGCCATGCACACGGCCACTTACCTCCAACTTTTGCATCACAACAGTGCCAGCTCGTACATTTTACATGTACCAATTGGTCTTGTATAGTCAATAAAATCATTAGTGTGCTAATCCTGGCCTTATTCACTAAGAACATGTACAAACTATAGGAGTGAAAAAGAGCAAAAAACTGCTGAATTGAAGTAAAGGGGCTGCGATTTTTATAGTAAGTTGATATATATATATTTTTTTTACATGTCTGTATAGGAGCAATGTTAATCAAAATGGTGGATTGAATGAATGTTGTTACCAGAGTAATGCAAGATTATTTCACAAATGTTATGAAAAGGGGAACATTTTGATTATTTCCTTGTTTTTAAGTTTACTGTGATCTAGACAGTGACTTTATGTGGGATCAGGCTGCACTTGGATTTGTGCAAGTATGATAATACTTTATTGAGATTTTTAGGGTTAATAAAGATTTCATTTTCAAATGGATTGTGCCACATTGTGACAGTATAGCAGGTTCCATTGAAAAACCGAGAAATTAGACTGTTTAATGAGGCATGCTGTGCATTGGATTTGTATTGGGTGGTCCAACGAGTGAGCTGGTTTTTCTGGTGCCTCTCGTGCACCTTGCTTTTAAATATTGTGTTAACAAGTTAGAGTCATCAGTGTCAGTACTCTCTTGCATCCTCTGCACCTTGTCAAGTGCCTGCAAGGTAGTGAACTGAACATATGTTCTCTCCACATTCCTCCAATAGGATAGGCAACATGTGATTGTCACACCTGCAGTGTGGAAAAATAGGGTTGGGGCTGTATAGAAGTTGCCTTGTTTTTAGGTTCATTAGCTATGACAAACTACTGACTCTGTTACCTCAGGTGTATTCTTTGACAATAGACCAATGGTCAGTTTCTACTTCTTAGCAGTCACAATTTAATGTTGGTTGGACTAAACATTTTTGGACAAACCATATGCACCCTCAGGAATCTGAGGCCATCAGTAAGCTTGTAGACTGTGTGCCAGAAAACCCTACAAGTTTTCCAGACATTGTCAAACATTGAGCTTCTGGAGTCAGGGCTAGTTTGGGGGAAGGGGGGTTAGGTGGAGCTGGTAACAGTTTAATTTAGGTGAAAATGGGGGGAAAAAGTTCAAGAAGTCTTTTGTTGATGAATAATTTGTCTGGAAATGAAGTGAACTAATTTAGAGATTAATGGACTCACTGTGAAAATGTAAACCCCACATAATATGTTAAGTTCTGTAAGACTACAGATGTAACCACTGTACATACTACATGAAACAGTTTGCAGTTACCTGTGAGCTCTATCAGGGCTCCAGTGCTTTAGCAGTAGAGGTATGACTGTGCTGGAGAGCCACATGCTCTGTTTGAATTGTTCTCACCATAAATTGAGCAACTAACTCAGATCTAAGAAACCAGGTGAGGTAGGTAAAGGGATACTGCAACATTTTGTCAAAAGCACCTTTGTTTCCTTGCATAGAGCAGAGAAACCCACCTGTACCATTTTCATATCTGTCAGTTCATTCCAGAGACATCCTCTGAAAAATTCATCAAAATCCAGTTAGCACCTACAAAGATAAATGATAGAGAGCATGAGCTACTTGATCAACTTAATCAAAAGCTAATTTTCCTGTGGTGTGGTGGTCTCAGGTTTGAAAATTGAGGACATCTTAAACACAGGAAATGGCTTTGTTAAGGACTGGATTGCCATTCATTAGGACTTTTGGTCTGAAGGGATTTTGTTTTTGATTGTTTTAGTAAGTTGCTCATGTACTTTAACTTTTGTTCAGAGGATTTCTCCATGAGGAAGGAAGAGAATTTTTTATGTGGGTTTCCCTTCTCTAGGCAACAAAAGGGCTTAATTGCTAAAATGTTGTAACAATGTAATCAGCCAAGTACTACCTTACTGGATTATTTGAGTGCTGAGCAATGACAAAGACCAGCACATACTTTTGCTCTTCAGCTCCAGGGTTGGGATACCTGGTCTGAAAGATTTCCCTGAGGAGGGCAAAAGAATAGGTGGGAAATAAACTGGAGAATAATCCATGTTATCTTGCTTCTTTTGGTGAGCATTTTCTATCAAACACAACTAATCAGATATAACCATTGTCCTCATTCCTCCTGCAACTGAAGATGATCCTTATAAACAGAGTATACACATTTCAAAAAATGTTCTGGCAACATATTGTGGAATAGACTTGTTGACTCAAAAACTTAGGACAATGTTGTCAGTTATCCAGTCACACTGTATCTCAATAAATAAATAAATGATGATAGCAAGACATTTCAAGTATTGATCATGTTTATTGAAAAATTAAGAATGAACATGGACAGGACAGAGAGAAGATTCTAAAAGTGATATTGTAATATGTATGCATTTTATAGGGTTTTTGATAGTGTATAAAGATGTAAACGTTTCATATGAGTAATGTAGTTTTCAATGTTGGTGCTTTAAAATAGAAACTAATGGAACCCATCACACATTACTTGACCTTATTTTTGTAAACCTATGATACATTTCAGTCTGACAAAGTATATTTAATACCAAATAGCTTGTCTGTTGTACTTTGATCAATGTATGTTGTGCTCTCTAAGTATATCAGTGTAGATTGACTAGTGTTAAATTCAGTCTCAAGAACACATTACATTACATGAGTTTTTTTTCATACTATTAGTGAGTCCCAATCAAAGTCATCCTGGATCTCCTCACTGTTGCTATGGAGATTCTTTATTGATGGTCGACTCCGAGAGGCCAGAGGTTGAGGCTGTACAGCAGCTAAAATGAAGAAGAATGTAATAAAAAGACAAATGGTAGCAGTTTCTGCATTAACCTAAAAAACTAGACATCTGTTTTGACAAAATGGACTGACTGGATTTTCTGGAATCTTCTGGAATTGTATAGTATCTTGCAAAGTTACTACAGGGTAGTAACAACAATTACCATACCTGTTCGGATATACATATATATGTGTGTGTGTGTGTGTGTGTGTGTGTATATATATATATATATATATAGCCTTAATAGTGTGGCACTGTATGCTACCATGGCTAACTCTAATCTAATGAATAAATGACCTACCACAATACAAATATTATATTAACTTGTCATGATATTGTCCATATAAATAGGATTTTGCAAAGTATTTACTTACAGTTAGCTGGTAGAGGTGGATTGTGGGTAGGCTGGGTTGTGGGCAGCCTCTGCTGTGCATTATGGGAAGGCAGTGCCCTTCTTGGCGGCTGGAGAAGAGCGTTGCTGGTGGAGGGAGGCAGTGGGGGAGGAAAGGCGAGAGGGGAAGGGTGAGTCAGGCTAGCTAGAGAGGGGGGAGTAGAAGGGGGCATAGCTAGGCCTGGAGGGACAGAGGGAGGCAGTGGGGGGTTGTGGCTAGGGCCGGAACCTATGAGCCCCTTCTGTGTGAAGAAACGGTTCAGCGAGTCGCAAAGAGAGGTGAAGAGCGCAGGCTCCAGGGCCCAATCACAGAGCTCTGCCTGACGCATGCTCTCCAACAGGTCTGAAATGGACATACAAAGACAGGGTAAGTTGTCCGTTTAAATATCCCACAAGTGTTTGGTAAAAAGTAGAGCGTAATGGTATTGCAGTGTTATCTGAGCCCAGTTTCATTATGCAAATCTGGGACACTTGAGAGCCCACACTGGTGCACTGCTGACCTGGATAACTCGAGAGATCAATATTGGCCCAGTCCAGACTGCTGGCGATTCGGAAACTCTCCTTCAGAGAGTCGGTGGTGCTGAACCAGTCTGTGGGTAACACTGTGAGGAAAGGAGTTTATACAGTTAGGGGTGTGAGAAAAAAATTCATATAGAGGAGTACTGCAATATTATTTTTCACAGTACACTGTAATACTTTATTTCCTGATATTGTGATGTTTTGAATATTTTTTGTGATGCTTAAACTGTGAAACCTTAAATTAAATTTCCCCACAATTAAAAAATAAATGTCTGTATAAACATACTTGTTTTTTGACCAAATTTTATTTGTTAGGGAAATGATTGCACTGTTACTAATGGTCAAATGAAAATGAAATGTTCCATGGTAGCACACAGCAGTGTCTACTGGCAATACATAGAGAATTACAAAACAGCATGTGGTATGTGTACTTACCGTTGCTGTGTGTGGCTCTGTCCGATTCAGGTGGGCATTGGCGAGGGGAGAGCGGTGGTAGGGTTGGGGTGTGGAGCGGGGTGTTATCACTGGGCATTCCAGTAAATGGGCCACTATCCGCTAACATGAAGGAGAGAAAAGGAGGAGGAAAGACGTTCAAACAGTTTATAGTTTGATACATTAAAGACAGCTTGACGTTCAAACAGTTTATAGTTTGATACATTAAAGACAGCTTGACGTTCAAACAGTTTATAGTTTGATACATTAAAGACAGCTTACCTATTGCACACAGTAAAGTCAAACTTTTTCATGCAAGTGAAATCAATAACACTGGTTCAACACGTGTTTCAAAGTTGTGTAATGGAATATAATGTGATCGTAAAATCTTGAATAGCTATCTTCCTGGAGATACATTTTCTGCTTTTTTTCACCACACTGATGGGATATTGACTGAACAGAATGACGCCTGTTGGCCTCCTTACATTGTGAGGTGACCCGCTCCCTCACTGTCCTGCACAGGGACTGGAATGAGGTGTAGAGGTCTGGAAGGTTGAGGTCAGCAAAGGAGAACCGTAAGGACGGCTCAGCGGAAGTGTGTGAGGGCAGAGATGGAGGAGGCACCACAGGCGCAGGGGGAGGCACTGCCTGCTGGAAGGTTCATGTAAAGACAAGCAGCACATTAGCTTTTTACTTCATAGATGAAACACAGGGCACAGATGCTCTGAGGTAAACTGGACTGTGTCTGAGGTGATCCCTCAGCAGTGAAATGTGATATATGGGAGAGAGCTGGTGCCTAAGATGTCTGGTCCAGTAAATAAACTGCAGTGGGTAAGGGCTTTGGCCAAACTTTACCTTAGAGACAGCAGAGGACAGGGGCTCTCTGGGAGGAGCGTCTGTTGGAATGGTCTCTTTTGTGGATGTTACTTTTCCTTCCTGTAGTACAGATTTTTTGGGAACCTGAACCTTGGAAACAAAAAATATAGAGGGAGAGGGAGACAAGGGGGTGAAATTTTCCATTTTCATTGTAAATACAAAGTGAATGACCAGAAAATGAATGTGAGGAATATATTACAGCAAAGAAGCTGGTACCAGACCTTCAAGGCCTGATATGGGCCTGACCAACTGGGACAAGCTTCAACACAACACAAGAAATATATTCCCCCACTCCATTGAAGAGGTCAATACAATGATAGCTCAATTCACAGATGATACATCCTCATCTTGGAGCCCCTCCATGATGAGATTTGGATTCATATATTTAGTAATTCAGAATTATAACATTAAACTGATCAGCAGAGTTTCTCTGTCCCTTAAGGACAAGCATATTACCAAACACAGTGCTTTTATGGCCATGTGTTAAACCCACAGGGATATTATAAAAACATGGCTCATAAAACTAATAACCACAGTGAGAAAACAGATGGATTACCTCCTCCCCCTCCTCTGCTGGATGAGGCCGTTTGGTCCCTCTTAACTGAAGAGGTGTGACATGCTCAGGTTGCTTGTCCATTGTCCAATAGGAGCCCTGAGAGCACAGCAGAAGGTACCACTTGAACACCCCAAACAACTGACACTTAGTCCATTTAGTCACAAAAGGGAACTTTTCATACACTGAAACAATTAAATGAAAGATATTGCATTTAAACCATAAATAAAATAACTTGTACTTCTATGTATCTAGCAAGGCTGACAGATTTGTATCATTGCCACCCTTTCCAATTCCAGAGTTTTTGGTTTATTGAGAAGTTTAAATTGTAAAACCTTCATGTGCAAGGTTGCTAATGGGCCAAAGTGCATGTCCTTATGTGTGATGACTGAGTAAAATATCATACAACATATAATTTTGTCTTACTATCCAATATTATCTCTGAGATATTTACTGAAATTCTTTGTACACCCTGCTGAGGGTGAATCTACAGTATCACACCCATAATTGTGAAGAATCTTCTGATTTTACCTCTCCTAATTTTCACATATTGTCAGGTGCAGTCTTGGCAAACAACAACTATTTCACCTTTCCAGGGTCACCAGGTGGCCGTGGAACTTTCCGGAAGCATTTATTGAGAGACAGATTATGCCGAATAGAGTTCTGTGTGAAAAACAAAAATAAGTAATAATGATAATGATAATAATAATCATACATAGCTTCTGAAAATATGAGTTGGACAAGTTAATTTAATGACAGCTATAATGTTACTGGCAATGAAGAACATTACTCCTCTCAACCTCCTTACCTTCCAGCCCCTCCCTACCCTATTGTAATAGGGGAACTGTTCACTGATCCAGGTATAAATGTCATTCAGACTGAGCTTTCGCTCTGGTGCTGCATCTATTGCCATGGCGATGAGGGTAGCATAGCTGTGAGGGGGCTTCCCTTTGGAGGGGGAAGAAGAAGATGGAAGGACCGGTGGGGGAGCCTCTCTCTCCCTTCCTCGTTCTCTTTTCCCATCTTTCTCTCCTCTCTCCCTCCCTGATCGCAGGCCAGTAATTCCCAGCTGTGGGAGCCAGTCAATACTGGTCAAACTGGAGTCCAAATCTGAGGTCATTATGTATCAGGGGACTATGAAAGAGAAAGAATCTTTCAGGTCAATCCTTCAGAATTATTCACAAAAGCCTCATTTTATGCAAGAAAAGTGTGTAAACAATACTTTTGAAAGACAGTCAGTATTATATAAGTTCTGTGTACATACAACAAAGAATGATGAAAGCTACAATTGCATTTGGTTGTGAAGAGAAGATATAAAAACATATTGGCATACAGTAGAAAATATTTAATTAGATGTATTTATTCTCTGGAATTGATGTAGCTTTGCTAAAGTTGGCTGCAACACTTACCTTTTCCTTGTCGACAGGCCCCAGGCCTCAAGCAGTATTAATTTTTAATGCTGTCATCAACTACACTGTACTGTGAGCGTAAAGTTTAATTTTCTCTTCCTGCTGGTCTTTTTCCTGGCTCCTTCTCGAGTTACATGTGAATCCTCATTAGTGTGCTTGTTTTATGTCCCTATCATTACCTTTCTCTGTGCTTTTTCTACAAGTTTGTTTTCTTATGAAAAAACTCATCGCAAAAAAATTGCTTCCTCTCTCTCTCCTCTCCCCTCCCTTTTTCTCTCCCTGACGTCATACACTCCTCCTCTACCCTTACCTCATTCCCTCCCTCCCCCTTCACTGCAAACAGCAACGCCCCCTCGTTCTTTCTCTTCCCTCTTTCCCAGTGCAGTGTTGCAGTACAACAGCACAGGATCCTAAGGTAGCCTGGCCATTTTTTTCTACCATAGTGCCATGGCTTTAGGCCTTCAAAAATAGAGCCTAGACAGTATTGAAAAAAGTGGTGTGGCAAAGTATAACAAAAGGAGAAGTTTAGGTATAAGAGTCAAGATTTATGGAAAGTTTATGGAAAACCCCAGCTGCCATCCCCAACAACACACAAACACACACACAAGCACAGCCCTCCTCCTTTCAAACAAGAATCAACAGAGACACTAGTAAATTGTTAGCAGTTTTATTTATTGCCATACTTGTATTATCAGCCCTTGCATGTGTGCTCTTTGAGATTTTAAAGACATTTCAGTTTGCTTGTAAATCTCATCCTTGGTAAGTTCCTTCCTCTTTTCTCCCTACAGAGAACTGAAGAAAGAGAGAAGTCCAGTGTCTGGGGAGGGGTGTGCCAAGAGCTTCTGGATCTGTGACAGAACAGGAAGGAAGTTCAAATGCCACATAAGTGAGAGGAGAGAGCTGTAACAATAGATTCTATTGTCATCGCAGTAAATACTAGAGGAGTAACAGACACCCTGGGGGTTTGGAATTAGTGCTGTGAGTGTTGTCATCGGTCTGTTTCATGGCAGGTCCACTGTTAGCAGAAAAGTATGATCAAGACAGTATTTGGGGTTATGAAGTGGTCCCCTGCTCCATGGTGTGTTTCAGACATTGGTCCCCAGCTGTGTTCTCACCTCCTTGAAATTGGGGTGTTTGGCATCCTGTACAAGCTGTAGTAGGACAGCCTCTGTTGTGGTGAGGTAGGCTCCACTCTGCTTCAGACGGGACAGGGCGAATAACCTGTCCGTTTGACTGACAGGCAGAGGGAGGGAGAGATTTAACATAGCATATTCAGAAAGGGACAAGACACTGGCTTCTGCATTCATGTTAATTAGCTAAAAAGGTACCTTCTAGAAGAGACTGCATCAGCCACTATATGGACCTCCATGCCTCTCTCCAAGAGGTCATAGGTTGTGCACTGGTGGAAGGGAGAGGTATGTATTGTAAGGAAACACCACGGTTATATGTAGGTCTCTAGCAGTCAACAATTTGATATTTTCAAGCATTTAAATGCTAATGCTATATTCTGGCAATCCAGCCTCATAGGAAAAATGTTAATAAATGTTAAAAATGTTAATAAACTGACACATTAATTCTATAACTGTTTGAAATGCAACTGTTGCTGCCATCAAACTGTCACACTATACTTCTGTGACACTGATGCCACAGTTTTGAATAAACATGGCAGAAAATTGCACTATGAGAACCATGAAAGTAGAGCCTGATCTCTCAATGAGGAACCTGCCCTGTTCTCCTACCGCTATACAAGCCTGAGCCTCAATTCCACACAGAATAGCCTTCTTTGGCCCTCCAAGGGAATTGAGCTCCTTCTCAACCCCTTCGGTCAGCATGGAAAACTGGGTTTTTGCATGAGCTGTCAGGTCAGAGGCTCCAAGCTCCGGCACTGTGGGGCCCAGTCCCTTGGGATACTGTTCTGTCAGGATACGGGGAATGTCCAGAGTTCGACAGGCCTAGGAGAGAGGGTGACCATGTCTGGCACTGGCTGACTGTACATTTACTGAGGAACATGATGCATCTGCAAGTGCAGACAAGACACATGGTACTTTCTGGATGGGAGGGGGTGGGGGAGAAAGGAAGCTTTGTGCACAATGCATGCCTGTACCTGTAGCAGTCTAGCAGCATTGCTGACAATGTTGGTGAAATGGAAGATATTCGGTCGGAACTTCTCTTGCATATCACATAGTAGCAACACAGAGTCCTTCACCAAGAGTCTGCCAATGGATGCCACTGAGAGAGAGAGAGAGAGAGAGAGAGAGACATGGCATTCAAACTTTTTGTGAATTCAGCCAGTGTAGAGGGAGTGAGGAGTGAATTGCAGAGCTGTGAGAAATCTGACACTTAGACGTAGGAAAGGTTTTATTCATTTTATTCAGTTAAGTCACACACTCAGTAGCTGTCAGTAGGGGAAAAATAACATAAACTTCCAGGCAGAGCCATTTTCTACATTGCTCATATATCTGATTACACACATGTATAGCATTATATTCAGATTAGCATTACTATTGTTCTTTTTTTCCATGACAAATACTTCATCAAAGTTCTTATACACAACATCAGGAAATGGAATGGGAAAAGGCAAGCTGGGTTAGGGAATATTTGGGTTGGATTCTCTCAAATGGAAAGAAATTTCAACTGATACTGTAATTGTTTTGGTGACCAGAGGTCTTTCTTCTGATTGAAACGCATTATCAAACAACATTCCAGTTGTAGAACTCCACAATGGCAGGGAGATCTGTCCTTAATGAGGAGAGGTGCCAAGTCTTAGTGATTATTACATTTTCCATGACACTGCTAACAGCAGGTGAAATAAACACTGACGTGTGCGTATAGACGTTCTCAAACCTCCCAATCAATTTCCTTGTCATGAGGCCATCAAATCGTCTCCCCAACTTGCTTAAATGAAAACATCTTCCCCTTCATACAGCATTACTTCGCTGGCCAATTAACATGCTAAAAAATCTCAGGCTTTCACCCAAAACAATGAACTTCGCGGTATGAGGACAAAGTTCTGGTGACGGTATAGGTCAAATATCGCTATAGGTCTACATAATGCAGGCAACTTAGGAGCAAAGTCAAAGTCTGAGGTGTAAGCACATAAACATGGTTTGTTGTGATATACAATTCACATTAATTGTGACAACAGTGATACTAAATTAATAACAAATTATTTATCTCTTATGAATGCAAAAAAAAAAAAGAAAACTTACAACCTGATTGCAGCTATCTTTATGAACTCGTTACAATAACGAGTTAAGGTTAAACTTGTGCACTTGAAAATGGGCTTAGATATTATCTATGCAAAGGAAGATAAATTGTTTTACATACAGGAAAGAAATGGTTTCAGTGCTAAAATAGCATATACGAAAGAGGAACTTAAAACCTATGACTTACTTACTGACAGCAGTATAGTTGCTTCGTCACGATTGGTTTAACGTGAAAATGTTTTGCTTCAGTGATAACCAATGGATAAAAACGGTTTCTTTCCACCCCTTCTTCTTAGCTAGCCACCCAATCGTTGGAAAATATGAAATCCTATATGTCTGGGTGTTTAAACTTTCGGGACACTGACAGAAGATCAAGTTTATTCCATTGGGTAAAGTGCAAAACAATCCATTTTACTGGTAATATGCAATCGTTTATTTGGTGCAAACTAAAAAAAAAAACATAGTTCAGGATATTTCCTCCTAAACAAACCAATCGATTTTAATGTAGGCAATGATCGACGTTCGAGAGACCCATTTGATTCGGCACTGCTGCGGAAAGATCCAATTGGATTGCAGGAATTTCCAAAGCGACAATATGCTTCGACCAACAATAGGCCAGAACATTTGGTCAGATGGTATCAGACATCTTGCTGCGTCACTGCGACTGCTAGGCAGGGCATAGTCTGCTAGTATTTACCATGTCTGAAAATGCAGAGTCCCCTACCGAAACTACAAAAGAGGATCCCACAACCGTGCCACCTCCTGCCGAAAACTCTGGAACACATGAGGAGAAGAAAAAAAGTAAATTACAACAAAACGTCTCACTGGTTTTATAAGCTGAGTTAGTTTGGTAGCTACATTTACATGTATTTCTTTGAGCAAAAGCCACTATGTTGCTGGCTAGGTAACATACTTCCGCAAATATGACGAAAGGAATTGATTGACAGTGGCTTCAGCAATTGGAGAGGATACGTTTTTAGTGATCAGCCAATCCGTGATCAGAAATTGGGACTGAACTGTAGAAGTGGTCTCGTTGCTCCGTGTACAGTGCTAGCTCGCTAATCAGTTGAAATTTGCTAATGATGATACCAATGTTATGACACTGTCAGCTAGCTATCTATTATCAGTGCCGAAAATACCTTAAAATGATTGACTCTTTTGACTTACAGTTGAAATAGGGAAGTCTGCCTTCAATTCTCAGAGATTAACTAACCCTCGGTTGCCTTTGGAACCGATGTAGCTACCTGGTCAATGATAGCTAAGTCACATATTTAAGTACATATTTTAAATTATTTTGTTCATGTAGAATTTACTGTTTAGACACAGGAAATATACCTGTAACCAATTTATTACATCATATACAGAATATGTAGCTAAAAGCTCGGCCAGAGATAGATTCAGAAATGTTTAGGGCCATGAAGCAAAGAATATTCCCCAATTACTGCACACATAGCTATTAGATTTGTGTGTATTCGAGTTACACTAATGCACATATGGATATTTTATACTGTCTTATGCAACATGTTGTCAGTGCTCAAGACCCCACCCACCTTAAGAAATTTGAGGACACCAGTAAGCTTGGTGGCCTCAAAATCTGTTCATGTTCTCTAGGCATTCTGGAAAATTAGTGTTTGTAATTGAGATTGGCACTTAATAACTAGGTACTGTTGCTGTGTTTCAGTTGACATTCTATTGAAGGCAGTTGGGGACACTCCAATCATGAAGACAAAGAAATGGGCTGTGGAAAAAGGGAGAACTGTGCAGTCGCTATCCCTTTTCATCTCACGCTTCCTGAAGCTGGAACCTAGTGAACAGCTGGTGAGAGTAGCAACATGTCTCCATCCTGTTTTGTGTCTTGTCGTTGTGATATTGTCATTGTAACTATGTGGAAAACAGGTACTCCCAGAGAAAATGAATACATGTCTACATGAAGCATAAGCAAAAACAAATAAAATGTACTAAGAATAGATAAAGCCTCACATAAGTAGTAGTAGTACAGCAGTTGTTAAAAGCATTTAGACATTGCATCCTTTATACTGTGTTTACTCTTTTCTTTTTCCCTCGCTGTCTTGCAGTTCATTTATGTCAATCAGTCTTTTGCCCCATCGCCTGACCAGGAAGTGGGCGTTCTCTTTGAAGTGAGTCTATACATCTAGAATATATGAAGTTACTTATGAGGATAACTGTATGATTTGTAGGATTGATGAAAATAACTAATTTTTGCAGTCCTAGTGTATGGGAAATATATTAGTATGGATAACAAGCATAACTTGTTTTCATATTGGTATATATTGGCATGCAGATGCCCTCCATGATGTTTAGGACAAATACACATTTTTTCTTGATTTGGCTCTTTATTCCACAATGTTCACATGTTGTTAAAGTGCAGGTTCTCAGAGTAATTTTATTTAACAGTATTCTTATACATTTTGGTTTCATCATGTACAAATCACAAAAATTTTTATACATAGCCCCTGTTATTCAAGACTAGATAGTGAAAGGTCTTATATGCCTACACTATAAGAAAGGCAGCTGAACACACCTGACTAATCAGAAACACCTGTGATGACATTTGTCCCAAGCATTATGGTGCCCTAAAATGGGGAGATATGGATAAAAAGTGTTGTGATTTCTCCATGGTGAAACCAAAATGTACAAAATATATAAAATACCTATTGATAAAAACTGAGAAATAGTACTTTAACAACATGTGAATTTTTTGCTTACAAATCTAAAATGTTGGAGTATAGAACCAAATCACAAAAAATATGGTTTTGTCCTTAACATTATGAAGGGCTCGGTCGATGACATTGCATTGCAACAATTATGCAAGCTGTGGTCAAAGCAGTAAATTTCAAAAGAAACTGGGAAAAAGTTTTTTTTTTTATTGTTACTAGAATAAACATGAAACAACACATATTTTAAAACCTGCATACTGTTAGTGTCATTTTTGAGTTTGATATATGAATCGAAAGATTGAATAATCTGTTGTACTCTCAGTTGTTCTGTCCTGTCATTGTTGTATGACTCTGACTAATATCTTATTCAGAACACCAACACCACTAAAAAATATATAAAAACTTATAAATTCGTAATGAAACCAATTTTATACCTTCTGGAAAAGTTGTCTTATCGGAGGTACAAGTGTTTGTTATGATAACAATGACAGGTTTGGATTAAATATCCAGTGCTCTGTGGATTCAAATGAGTGGTTTACACACAAGAGCTGAAACAAAGCATAACTATTGTAATAATGCCTGAAAAGGCTCTGGTAATCATAGAATAGAGTTGTGTTAGAGAACCTGCTTCTGAGGTGACCAGTTTAATGTGTTTTTTATGTTTGTACGGTATGCCACATATTTGGGAGAGTAAAGATAACACGATTTGAGGTAGACTGCCCCTTTAAGAGCATCACTAGTTGAACACCAACTCGTGTGTACTTGTGTGATTTGGCCACGAGAGGGAGGTGAAAATTTCGGTCCTTACTCTCCCCCCTGCTGTTGTACCCCTGTCCCTCAGCCAAACATATCTGGTGTTATTGTGGTGTGAAATGTATGAACGGCATTAACTCCCTCCTCTCCTCCCTCCTCTGCAGTGTTTCGGCAGTGACGGGAAGCTGGTTCTACATTATTGTAAATCCCAGGCCTGGGGATGAGATTTTGAGATAGACCCACAATTTGCCTTTTTCCCCTTTTCCACGCAAAGACACTGCACACTGTACACAGACACACGGTGGCATGCACTCACCCACATGTTGTTTTTATAATTGTAATGGTTAAATTACTAATGTAATTGTGAACTGTTAATGTTTCTATTTTCCTGTACATAACCTATTGTAAATAAATTGGTTTGACAACTTATATTCACTTATGTTTTCCTTGATTAATTCTATGAGAGGAGAATATGAATTTTCATTCAGGAGTGTATTCGACGTAGACAAGCCTTGATGAGCTGTTCTTCTTATCAGACATTCCAATGTTCTCATGTTATATAACTACATGCAGACGCTTTGGTCATCTCCACATTTCTGACTGGCTGAGACATTACAGGATAAAGAACTGCCTCTAATTGAATTGTACTGGGACAGGAGAAGTGTTCTAAATGTTTTCATAGACTGGGGTGGGGGGAGAGAGAGAGAGAGAGTGAGGGATAGAACAGTAACAGATGGACTTGCAAGGATTACATGAATTCTGGGTGAGTTTGTGACACAAAATCCCAAGAAAGAAACGGACTATCATTGGCAAGACAGAAAAAGGAATGGAGTGGAAAGAAGAGGGAAGAGACTTAGGCCAACAAGGTAAGAAGGAATGTTTGCACTTGCTTTAGCCTTCTTGTGAAACAATAGGGTTTTGATAAGTGTATGTTGAAGGACATACAAATGAAAGCAACAGGAATGGGGAACCAGGGATTATATTTCAGGCAAAAGGTTCTAGGAAATTCAGAAGTGTGCATTGACAGAAACAACTGAACATAGTTGTGGCAAAGAGCTAAAGTGTGACATGATAATCCTGTTGGTAAAGGGAATATGATGGGGCAAAGTTAGTGGCAAAATTCTCCATTTGATCGATTCTAGGAAAATCGGCTCACGTAAATCTTTGCAGTAACAGACATGTATGCAAAAATGACAAAAATTGTAACATGATGTCATTTGAAGATATCTCCTTATGTAAATATTAAATTTTAGGGTAGTGTGAGAAACATTAAAAGAGAAGCAGAAAAAAACTAGATACCAATTTTATTGTCAAAAGTGTTTTTTTAAGGACAAAACGCCCGAATTGGTCACACACATTTAAATCCTCTCCAATCCTTTCCTCATTTGAACTCCCCAATTGCTGACTTAGATTTGGGTAAACACTGCAATTATTAGTACAGTAAAATCAAATAGTTAAATTACAGCAATACAGCATTTCCTCACATAAAGAACATGCCAAGGTTGACTATAAGTACTCGGTAAGTTTGAAAATCAAAGGAATGACAGCATGGGAATGCATTTATAATGTATGTTATATTAAGTGTTGGTGCATGCAAGTTAATTATTGATTAAAGGCAGACATAATTAAAAAGACAGAAATCTGGGCATAAATTGAGAAAGAACAAGAAAGAGATAGACAACTATCAGTTCTCCAAATCCAATCATTTCCTCTTATGTTTTACCAACATTGCTATAGGGACCCAGATCACGATGATTATTGCGATATTGTGATGCACAAATATATTGACCTGCTTCAAAGTCTACATTGGAATAAAGGATTTATTTGTATATTTTTCTGTTTTTGTTCTAGGAGATGGTGACAGTGACAAAGAATGCAAGCCCCAGAGTTAAAGAGTGGTCATATGCAGACATACAGTACCTAACACAGATTAAAACAGTTTAATGGAGATTACAAGTAAAGTGAGAGGTAGATTGAGACATTAATAATTCAGTCTGGAAAAAAGAAATCATCTGACTATCCCTTCTTTTTTATTCTCCCTTTGTTAGAAGAGAAGAATAAAAGGAAGAATGTATTGAGCGGAAGAGATAGAAGAGAACAGATAGGAAATGGGAAAACAAATTCTTAAATCTAAAAGGAAAAAAACTGTGTTAGTGTGCAATAATGTATACAAGAGACTTTTCGGAGCTCACTACAATCTAGTGTAAATTAATGGATTCATGTTTATTCTAAGTATTAATATTTGATAAAAATGTTGCTCTTTGCCAGTGTTCTCTATGAGGCACTATTCCAGTATCACTAGGCATGCAGCCATATTGGGAGAGAGCACACGTGAACAGACAGGCATGCACATGACCACACTACCCAAAACTTTCTCCCCATCTGTCCTCTTCTCTTATTAAATCCTCCTCTTTATGCTTCCTCTTCCATCTGTCCTTTGCTCCTTGATTATTAACTGTTACCACTACCTTCTTTCTTCTGCCACTTTCATCTGCTGTAATCATCCATCCATCTCTCTCTCTCTCTCTCTCTCTCTTTCTCTCTCTTGCCCAGTCTCTCTCTTTCCCCCTTTCCTCCTTACTTTATCTCCTCCTTACCGTTGCCACTCTCCACTTCTCTCTGTGTGACAGCTCTGTTGCTCTGTCTCCCTCCATCATGTTGGACCACATGTCACGCCGCTCACGCTCTTTCCTGTCCCTGTCGCTGACATCGCTGGCGCTCACGCTTTCCGTCCTGGCCTTCTGCACCTCTTACTGGTGCGAGGGAACGCACAAAGTGGTCAAGCCACTCTGCCTGTCCCCTGTCAAGATGAAGAACTGCGGCTCCAACAACAGTGAACCCTACACTACTGGTAAGAGAGCCTTGCCCTAACCGTAACCCTAACCCTAACCCTAGCCTTGACCAAAATGAGTGTTTCTGGATAACATTACACTGCTGTTCCTGATCTCATGGAATTACATTTGATGGTGATGTCCAAGGAGTCACCTTAAATTCAGCCAACATGCACAAAGTAATCATGAGTGAATGATCAAAGTGATGTTGGGATATAGCATATATGGTAAATCCTGAGATGGATTTGTTTTGTTGATGCTGTCAGCAAATGGTCTGGTATGTTCAGTGTCCAGAGAGTTCTCTGGGCAGACTTAACATTGTAGTTCTATGTATTCATAGGGCAGTATGGCTATGTTCTCATTTGACACTGCATGTGGATCACAATGTCAGTATATATACCTCTGACAAATGCAATTGGCTGTACAACATGCAAAGAGAATTTTCTTTTCAACCACATGCTGTGACCAGCTGGAATTAAGATGGAGCCATTGATGTAAAATGTTCAATGATACAACAGAAGTGAATGAGCGTTCTTATTCAATAAACCTTGAATGAATAACCTGAACAAGAGATTTAAACTAAACTCAGATTAATGAAAGTGAAAACTGAAAAATGTTTTGATGTAGCAGAAAATCCTACAGCAATATCATAAAGGTGCTCAGAATGTACATTAAAGTCTCCAAACATAATAATCTTCAATCAAATGGCTTGGTGCCTTCATTGGATTACATCACCTGCATTGAAAAAGTGTTTTTTAAAAGGTTCAGTACTTTATTCAGAAAAATGAAAAAATGTCACAAAGGAATACATGCCCACTGTAAATGAAGGATGTCATAGGTCCTGCACTGCCCACATTGTATTGGACTTATCGTATGCATCAGGGAGCTGATCCATCTTAATCCCACATATTGTTTGGCGGAAGAGATTATATACAGTGCCACTGGTTCTTTGTGGACAGCATTTTATTGCATTCTTATGATTTGTTTTCTAAAACCTTAAGGAGATAAGAGCTTAAAAACCAGCAAATGATGGTCACTGACTGAACACAATAGACTTAAAGAACATGGTTTAAGCAGCGCTGTTTATGGAATTCACCTTGTATACAGTTATGCCAGGGAGACATTGGAATGTCTTATAAATCCAGTGGTTCTTGACTGAAATTATTGTGTAAAGTTACATAATTCCCTTTGTCATGACTTGCATATATAACGATACATGTTGGAAGGAAAGGAAAGGATTCAATGATCAAAAATGAAAGGATTTAGATGCTAATAACAAAAAATTCTACCTTTTTTAAATTGTTTCAAGTTTGAAATTACAGTATAATGGTGATTTAAAATGAATGCTACATAATTCCTGAAATAGGCTGGCCTACCATGTGCTCTCAGTCATTTACAGATTAGTGCTAATCATTGTGTTTGTCTATGGAGAGCTAGGCTTCCTGAAAGGCAACTCTTCCATTCCTACTGTACAACCTTCATCTCAAAGAATACTGTACTCCCATTGTTCTTTAAAAATGCACTGTGGAAATGTTCAGTTTTTAAGAAATATTTAGACATTGGTGTTGATTTATTTCTGAGGTACGCATCACAGTGAGCTTGCTTACCACTCTATCTCTGAATTCATCCTGATTTCATTTGTTTATCCATTGCTATGGGATCACAGCCCCCTCTGCTCCTGTACCTCTTTTCTGCACTCAGAGAAACCCACACAGGATCCCAAGAACGAGTCCTCAGGACCCATCTCTACAGTTTCCCCAAAGAGAAGAGAGGAGCTCTTCAAGATTCGGCAGAGGCAACTGGCCAATGCTGTGCACTATATCTGGGAGACAGGAGAGGACAAATACATGTTCCGATACTTTCACACGGGGTTCTGGGAGTCTTGTGAGAAACATTCTGATGGTAAGGAGGAAAAGAATGAAAGAATGGGGGAGAAAGTAAGTGGGAGGGTGGCATAATGGAGGATACATGTTCAAACAATCCAACTTCAAAGAAAGACAAGAAAATATAAAACTTATGTAATTAAGAAACTGGAATTTTGAGATGTAAACAAGGAAACAGGTAAACCTGACAAGTGGGGTTTTTGGCCAACTGGTGATTGTATTGTTGAAGTGCACCGAACTCATGGAATGTGGTTTTTTTTTCAGGTGAAAAGTGTCGCAGCTTTATAGAGCTGACACCAGGAGAGACTCAAGGTGATCACTCACTTTTCAGTTGTATGTTTATGTGTGTGTGCACCTGTTCACCTGTATTCTGTATGTCTGTTCTTATTTCTATTCTGTATATTGCATTTTTAAGTGTTGATCTTGTAAGGTGTATCCAGTCAGGCAGTTTGTGCTCCATGCATTGTTGTGTGAATTTGAATATCAGCGTGAATGTAGATCAGTGCTCTGTCAGTGTGAACGTAGATCAGTGTTTTGGCAGTGTGAATGTAGATCAGTGCTCTGTCAGTGTGAACGTAGATCAGTGTTTTGGCAGTGTGAATGTAGATCAGTGCTCTGTCAGTGTGAACATAGATCAGTGTTTTGGCAGTGTGAATGTAGATCAGTGCTCTGTCAGTGTGAATGTAGATCAGTTCTCTGTCAGTGTGAACGTAGATCAGTGTTTTGGCAGTGTGAGTGTAGATCAGTGCTCTGTCAGTGTGAATGTAGATCAGTTCTCTGTCAGTGTGAACGTAGATCAGTGTTTTGGCAGTGTGAATGTAGATCAGTGCTCTGTCAGTGTGAATGTAGATCAGTTCTCTGTCAGTGTGAACGTAGATCAGTGTTTTGGCAGTGTGAATGTAGATCAGTGCTCTGTTAGTATGAACATGAGTCAGTCTCCTGAGTGTGCTGGTGCTGCTGATGCTCGCGTGTCTCTCTCAGGGGTCCTCTGGCTCTCTGTGGTGTCAGAGATCATGTACATCAGCCTGCTGGGTCTGGGCTTCCTGCTCATGTGGTTGGAAGTGCTGTGCTCCAGCAAGGAGATGCATGCACTCAAGATCAACGCCTTCGCCGCCATCTGCACAGTCCTGTCCGGTGGGACTCCCTTCTGTCCGCTTATCCTCCATCTCCCCATCCCACTTGATTCTTACTTCTCTGCTGCCCTATCTGTTCTTTCCTTCTTCCTTTCTTTGCTGTCTGATGTCACAGAGTGGCATGTGTGCTAGGACAGACACTTTGAAGTAATACAGCATGTCTGGTTCACTGCAGAATGAGGATTCATATTTTCAGTCTCAGAAAATTAATTTGACTACCATACAGTGGGCATTGAGACGCAATTATGTCACATTTTCTTTTCATCTAAAGGCCATTGGTTTGTAGTTGCTATACGGCAAAGAATTACACTTCTAAACAAATTAACATATTAAGCTTGCATCTTTTCATACATTGTACATACATCAAGGTTAACAGGAATAATAATGTGCTGTTGATGTGCTACATTTTTGTACATTCAAGTTTTGCCAATAAAATAATTTCTGATAATAGAAAAGTAATGACTATATTCACTCTGTTCCCCTTCTCTCATACACACTCACAGGACTAATGGGGATGGTGGCACACATGATGTACACCACTGTTTTCCAGATGACTGTGAGTGTGGGACCCAAGGACTGGAGGCCTCAGACCTGGGATTACGGGTGGTCATTTGCGTAGGTACCCCATTCAGATGCATAACAATTAACAACAGCAATCAATGAGGACCTGCACTGAAAATGGGGACCTGGCATAGTTATGCTACTGCTATGGCTGGAAGTCCACACTGATGAGACAACAATTGGCTCAACAATTCACTGGCTGAAATTGTGGTTAAACAGGGTAAACCCACAAGTATAATTTTAACGGGCCTTTAGATTCAAGAGCACCATTTTCTTCTTGTGCCGTTATAGCTTGTTCTGAGTTTTGAGTGTTTATAGTTAGTCAGGTTCTTTATACTGCCCTGACCTCACTGCATACTCAGGGTCATGCAGTGTGCAGTTCATGCTAGATGCTGGCTGCTTCCTCTTTCTCTCTGTCTTAGTCTGGCCTGGATCTCCTTCAGCTGCTGCATGGCGGCAGCAGTCTTCACCCTCAACTCCTACACAAAAACCATCATCGAGATGAGGCACAAGCAGAGACTGCGATTGGAGGAAGCCCGGGCCAGCCACGCCCCTTCCTATGATGAGGTGGTCCCAGGGGGCGGGGTCTACTCCATCAATGGACTGCTGTCTTGTCCAGGTGGCATGATTGACCCGGCATGGGTTGGAGATGAGGATGGGATGGGGTTAGAGATGGGGTTGGAGATGGAGGAGGCGCCCACTCTGGTGCTGGTTGGGGAGTGTGGGGCCGAGGGGTGCGTGGATTGTGAGAGGGAGGATGGGTATGAGAACTGCGAGAGGAAGGAAGGCTGTGTTGACTGTGAGAGAGAGATGGAGCAAATGGAGGAGAAGATGGAGAGGGAAAAAGGAGATTCCCTGTGCTGAGAAAATCACAGGGAAGTGGAAGAGTGACACTGTTCCAAGGAACAGTCAGCTTTGAAATGGGAGCAGGTGAATGTCAAATGCTTAGGAGGGATGGAACTAAGATAGAATGAGGGAAGGAGGAGGACAGTGAGCTGCACAGGACAGGGCTTGTACTCATTAGTGAATTTTAAGTGTTGTAATTGCATTGTTAGTGTCATCAGTGAAAACAGTATTTCCAGCTGAAATGGGAAAGGAGGTGCAGCAGGTAGCCTCTGTGCAGCAGGAGATTCTGTTGTTATTTCATTAATTGATTGTAAAAGAACACATTTTTGGACAAACATTTTTAGAATGTACTTTAGCTTTATGAAGATTTTATAAACAAACTATTAAACCTGGAATGTAGAATAATCAATGAAGAAAGATGAAGGTAAGCTTACATTCTCAGATGCTTACAATAAGAGACATCACATGATGTGACTGGAGAATGTCTTCAGGTCACATGGGTAATGTTTAAGATGAATGTAAATAGTTGCATATGTAGAACATTGGGATAGTGAGAATATTGTACAGGCAGTAAGTGTTCTGGATAGAAGTGTAGCACTTTATTTTGTATAACAATACACTTTCAGGAAGATATTATTTCACATGAACTTAATGTCATTACCTATTTTATGATGGAACAAACCTCTGTCCTGTTGCTATTGTTTCAGCATTTATCAGATTGTCAATGTCAATAAAACAGCATAGCAGTCATCTCTGCAGTGGAGCTGGGATTTCTTGTGCTGGATATATTCCTTTGTGTTTACCTAGTTCATATCCATCCTTTATATTTACAACAACTGTAAGCAAATATGCTGGTTTAATGGTAAAGACTGATTCTGCTCCGGCAGAAGGAGGACTAATCATTTACATTTGGATAAATGAAGGGATAGAAAGATTATGGGGAAAGGAAGAGATTTTGTGAAGTCTGCTTTCACATGTTGGACAGAAGATTATGACCGTAATCCTGAGTTTGTAGGAGAGGGGGAAGAAGGAGGAATAAAGAGTGAGAGATATGCACAAATTATAAACTGTAAGGAGGAGGAAACAGTGCTATGAAATGCCCATGTGAGACCACACGCACACAAACACACACACACGCACACACACACACACACACATTCACACAGGATAATACTGTAAATACAGCACTGACTTGACAGAACAGTGCGGGACATTTATACAGACAGAGAGATAATCCCAGATTATGTGTAAATATTATTGAGAACATTTAATACCTCTGTTCTTAGTTTGTAAATCTCAGAATTAAATGTTTGAGGCCACAGTTTCATGTGTGGTTAATGCCATATAGGTACATGGTTTGTGGTGCATGAGATGGCATGTTATGCTCCATATACATGCACATGTGTGCATACACACACACACACACACACACACACACACACACACACACACACACACACACACACACACACACACACACACACACGTGTATTTAGTCGTGCATTCACAAAATTAATGCTAGAAATGTTAACGAGAAAAAAAGCTTTATGACACAATATAAGTGTTTGGTTTAAAAACAATACACACAAATTTCAATCCCACATCTTTAGTCATGTTCATGTAGTTCCATGAATAGAAGCCTGAAATATCATTTCACTGTTTATATTTTTATTTCAAACCCTCCCATTTCCCCAACCTTACTTCCAAAATCCCCAGACTGGAAATACTCTGTATTTTCCTTAAATTTTATGCAAAACAAAGTTTGAATAAATAACAAAGATATACTTGGGGAAATACTTAATGTGTCAGAGGAAGCTTAAATGAATTGGCTTAAATAAACATTCAGATATACATTGGGAGTGGAGTTCAAGAAATGCCAAAAAAAAGATTGTCAGACTAAAAATAATCTTAACAGTTTAAACTGTATTTTTTGAAACGCAACTGAAATCATACCATAATCAATGTATGGCAGTTTTGCCCAAGTGATAGCAGTGTTCTGCATATGTCATGACTCTAAACTTCAGTTATGCATTGATGTCAGTCTCAAAAAAGAAATGACTGACAAGGAAAGAATGGTTGGTGCTGGAAAAGTGAGAGAGGAAAAGACAGACAAGTGACAAAAGACTTATTTTGCTGCAGGCTGGTACTGGATGAGGTGAAGAGCATTCTCATTCTCTAGTACTCCTTTGATGAACTCACCTTCAGCCAGTTTTTCTAAAGGGAGAGATGAAGAAAGACAGATGAATGGAGACAATTCATGCGGTTCAAAGATCGATGTAAAATGTGTTCTCTTTTACTGTTGATTTGCTGGAGTGCAGTACTTTAAACCCATAGCTACTCTAAACCTCCCCCACCCACATTTCAGATCAAAAACTACACAACTCAAAATGCATCAAATCACCACAAATAAATGTTTTGATATGATAGTTGTAAATCTTCATATATCCAGCATGACATGATAACAGTCCCATGTTGTGCCCTCACCGTTGTCCCCTTTATCAAAATAGTTCCACAGTTTCTCTGCTCTCTTCTCCGCTGTGTTCTCGTCCTCTGGTAGCTTGGCCTGGTCCTCTGCAGGGATGAGCTTGAACAAGGCCTGAATGGAAAAAGGTACAAATTTGAAAGGGAGCAAGAGTACAGAAACACACTAATCAACTCTGAAAACCCATTTCACTTTCTTTTCCCTGATAGAGGGTATTAATATTGACAGAATGCTTGGTTTTCAGAGGTCTTGGCATAAATTCCCTTCTAAGGGGGATGAAACTGACTAACAATATTATTAGTCATTTTATCTGGTAATTCCATGCCAAGCATGTTGAAAATGGGTTTGTAAGATATATCAGTGATTGGAACTATTTTCTGAGTTTGGTAATTCATGTTAAGCAGGATTACAAACCTCCTCATAGGTCATGGAAGTGGTTGACAAGACTTCTTACACCAAGTGCCTTAGACCATATTCGTAATTTTATTGGATACTGTATGACCACTGTCTTTGTCATTCCTCAGCCCGATAAACACATTCTGACTCATTTTACAACAGGTATCCCTTAATTGAACATAACCTGAAATATAAGCAAAAAATTTAATAAAAGAATATAAGTAGATAGTTTGTTTCCATTTGACATTTTGCCAGCTAAGCAGTCTTTGGTCAAAAATGAAAATACTCAGAATATATGGTGCAGGCAGGGTTTTGAGCTTCACATCATCATTTTTTGTAACTCTGCTGCCATCTAGCATTCAAAGGAGTCATCGCAGTCAGTTTAAGCACCTATTCCTTCTGCATTCTCTCAATTCTGAATAGTGAAATGCACTATTGATAGTAGCTGGCAGAACAGAAGAGTTAGATATTATTCAGTGGCCAAATTGGTCTGGTTGAACAGAGATGCTTAGTAAACTGAGAACCTAAATTATCTTGGCTAAATATTTCATTATTAGATGATGACTTCAACATTAAGACAATAAAATAAATACAAGTGAATAAAAATGGATATTAGCTGCCCAGTACACCAGATAGGTTTTACACTCTATTTTTATACTACATGGTTTACTATGCATTCAAAAAGGTGATATATGAAAGTTTGTTGCATGCCTGTTTTGAAGGCATTCTCATTCAGTCCCTCTTCAAAGGAAATGGGAGTAACCTCATGTTTGAGGTTAATATTGCTTAGAAAATAACATATACACACATTATTTACAGGGGTACATATGCATTGTTAGTTGATGCTATTTATGTTACATTCTTGATAATGCAGATATCAATGCAAAACATTTTTTATTGCAAAATAGAAAGAACTTCCTGCGAGAGCAGCTTAAGCATTCACGGAGCCTGGAGCGCTCTCATTTGAGCTTGTAGCTGCTGGCTTCACCCAGCAGAGCTAAGAATAATGTCATTATGAATTCCTTTGTTCAGAATCTTCAGCTGAATAATTTAGTTATTTTTTCTGTCATGTGTGTGGTCCTCCTTCAGTTTTATGACGTCCTTATCAGTTCAGACACATTTAACAGGGATCAGAGCATGTCCAATGCTATCCCCGGGGTGTTGTTATCTTCATGTTGCATAGGATTTTGGATTGTGTGCCCAACAGTTTCAATTAACTCAATCAACTGCCATGGAATTAACATTGCCAATAAGACTCAACTTATCAACTGATGGGGAAGATTGCCTGATCTGTAGATGCGCACTTACTGCAAGCCTCAAGACATGTTCCAAATGTAAAATAAACACGCATCTCGGACTCCCAGCATGTAGATTAATGAAGATTAATGTTAAGCACAGCTACTGGCAAAGTGACAGCATGCCCTCTTTTAGCAATCATGCACTACTTCATCAAGAAATTTGTTATATAGGTCACAGGGTTATTGCAAGCTGCCTGGCTGTATTAGTCTTACTTTATTAGGTTCATATTGATGCCAGGGGTATTGCTAAGATCCCAACCTGCTTATACTGGCAAACTACAATAAGTGGCACATAAGAGGTGTGTCCAGGGTATAGCACAGAACCTCTGCCACATTCCAACCCCTGCCCCCAACCTTGCTGACTGCTCTCAGCTTAAGTGCTCGTACAGATTAAGCTGTTTCCATTTGTTGATTTAAGTACTAAGCACAGCTTGCTTTGCTTCTTTCTACAGAACATCCCTCTGTCATTAAGCCAATATGCTTCATGTCCTTTATTGATTTTACTACATACACTTTGGGCAGCACAATCATTCACGCCGTCCCCAAAGAATCTACACACAAGCATATACCAAACGTTTAGTATATACAAGAGAGGTTAAAAGCCTGAATAACTATATTGTCTGAACAATAAACCATTAATTGGATTGACTATATAGCCACAGTAGTTCAAGTGGCCAGATGGTCAAAAGCAATCCCCAACTGATGTTTCCAAAAGATCCAAAAATCAGGATTGCTTGTCTAAAATGACAGCATTGACAGTCACAGTATCATTGACTGAATATCTTAAGCAGCCAATTTAAACCCTCAGTTATTTGAGCCTTATTGTGATTTGTGTGGTAGAAGGTTAAACTGGGGTGGAAACACTAAATGTTGAAAATAACCATGAAGTAGTACTTCCGGTAGCCCTTTTCTTCCAACCAGGCATTCATATTCAATGATTCTAAAAAAACCCTCTACTTTCAGGAACACAGATCAATTTTAGAGACTGGTCACAGATTAACTCTCACTCAGTCTTCCCATCATGGAATTGTTGATACCCTTTTGTCCATAGTCCACATCAATGAAAGAATAATTATTTTATAAAAATAATTTTGTCACTCACTTGGCAGATATCTCCCACTTCTGACTTTGTGATGTAGCCGTTCTTGTCCACATCGAAGAGTGAGAAGGCCCACTCGAGTTTGCGGCTCATTTGACCAGAGGACGTCATATGCAGGGCGATGATGTACTCTTTGAAATCGAGTGTTCCGTCATCGTTAGTGTCAAAAGAGCGAAAGACGTGATGTGCGTAGCTCTTTGTCTCACTGTCTGGAAAGAAGCGAGCGTAGATGTTCTCAAATTCCTGGGGCGTGATGAGGCCTGTGGGACACTGTTTTTGGAAGTTCTCGTACCACTGACACAGCTCGGTCTCTGTGAACTTTGTGGACAGCTTCAGGTCCTCCAGGATCTCTTTGGACATGGCGCTGCTCTTAGTGTTCCCCATCTTCTCTGGAGGGAGTGTGTGGGCACTGTCCTTACTATATCTAATGGCTCTGAAAGATGGTACTTGTATGACACGTGGGCAGCTCTTGTTAGCGCAACAGTTCCTAAAGAGCCCTCTTCTGTTATCGAGTCAAATCACCTTTTAATCACTTCTTCGTCTTATGTCTCTCTTAAGGTAATTTTCACTTCAGCCCAAAATGATGTAATGCTATGACTGAAATGACATCAACATACAGTTAGCTTAGTCAACTGGGTTTGTGAAAATGGACAGAAAAAGGTATAAATCACAAAAAGGTGTAAAAATGAGTGCAATATAAATAAAAGATCAAGCAAACGGTTAAAGAAAAAAGGAGGTGTGAAGAAAGAGAAAGCCTCGAAAGAGAGAAAACATGAAGCACTATACCTGCTGATGGGAGCGGCAGACAGAGGATGAGTCTTAAATGTGAGGATGCTATATATTTTGTGTGAGGGAAAAGGGTGAGGGAGGGGAAGACTTAGGCGGCTGTCTTTGTTGGCTAGGATAAGTCAGTTATCCAGGATTTCAACTGGCTGAGCCTAAGAGACCTAATTTAACCCCTGGTTCTTTGCCTTTGTGTTTTTGGCACTGCCATTTTCTCTAAATTACATTGTTTTTTTTGGTATGGCATCAGGATTGTCTGATCAACATATATCTCTATAGCCTGACCCTCCAGCACATTCTTATAAGCACTGTAGCTCTTCTGTAAATGGCACTAAATGGCAGAAAATAACACTGAAGAGAGCACAGGATCAAGGTTGCTGAAATATGTTTTCCAGTTTGCTTTGCTGGATGGCAGGTAACATGGAAAGTGGATATTGAGGCTCAAATACAGGCCAAAAGACTTTAATGGGCCTTTTGTATGAATCTTAGAGGGGAGTGGTCCTTTTGGATGAGATTTTACTGGAGGAGAGGAGGTGCATCTGATGTTAAATATAATGTGAAAGTGTAGTCACCTGCATTATTTTTCTTTCAGCATTTTCCTAAGCTAAAGTCATACTGTTCACAACTGCTATATTGTGTTTCCATGCACTGTCTTTGTGCTTTTTTTCTCAGCTGGGTGAGAGATTAGGGAGGACACGTGTTGTTCACAAATGTGAAGGGTTTATAAAAAATATAAGTAAAAGGTCAATCAATGTGTTTTCCCCTCCAAAAGAAGAAGTAAGGTTTGTCTGAAATATTACACTCCCTCCCTTAAAAAGCAACTTAATTTCTGAAGGGGGTCTTTTCTCAGCTTTGAAGGAAAATGATCTGATTAGCTGATTCTGAGTTAAGATCCCACTGTCTGGATGTACTTTCTAGGAAGTGTGTTTTGCCTGCCTCGTTTGCTTGTTGTGGCTTTGCTGGCCCCGTAATCCTCTCTCACTCATATTAGTCCTCTCTCTGTATGCGTGTATGTGACATGCAGAGGCAGTCCAGACTAGGCCAGCCAGGGGAAATGTTAACATGATTATAACCGACTGCCTGTGAGCAATGCGTCCACATCCCCTCCCCTCTGTCCCCTGGTCCATTGTTTGATTTGAAATATTGCATCAGTTTGAATTTGAAAATAGTGTAATTGTTAAACTCTTTCACATTGTTTAGCCTCCCAAAACAAATGTTTAAGGTTTGATCCAAATGGATCTTTGTGCAGACAGTTGTATCCACTTGGATTTAAATGTTGCCGCTAAATTAAAAAGTTTATTTGTGGGTGTATGAACAGAGCAAACTCACTATGTTTCCTCATGTCATATTTCTTTCTTTGCAAACCATAACCAAGTTTGATGTGCATTTATTTTGGAATGTTAAGACTGAATTTTTTTATTCAGATTATATCTGATCTATCCAATTACTTCTTCCACTTTTCCCTCTGTTTTTGTCCTCACTGTATCTGTCTTAACCCCTCTTTCTCATTCCAGCCAGCCCTCCATTTAAGAGGGATTTTCCCTGGTCTATAAATACACTCTGAGATTCCCTGTCTATTGGATTTAAACCCCTGAGCCAATTACACCACCTACATATCAAAATCTTCGACCTCTGACCTTTAGTCTTTCAGTATAGCCTTACAAGGGGGTAAGTCAGTATACGTTTAGTAAAAAAAAATGGGGAAAGAAAGTCAGGATCTTTTATAATATCAATCAAGCCTGTAGCTCATCTATTTGTTTATATAGTCAACCTGATTATTTTAAGACTGGTCTCTGATCTAACTAAATTTGTGCACCTTTCAATGTAGGTAGCACTAAAGTAATTGAAAGAGGCTATTGTGTTGTGTTTCCTGGCCTATAAACAGTTGTGTTATATAAATTAAGAATGGCAATACCCTCTTATGTAATCACTTGAATAATCTTAACTCCCTATAATGCTGCAGAGGGAATATTTGCCTTCCCCTGCCACTTGCCAGTGTCGCTATGTGTCTCTCTGCGTCAGAGTGTCACAAGGTTTGACGTGTTGTGTTGGCAAGGCCCATAAACTAACAATGTATTAACCTCTATCTTGTATCGATGCCATATGCCAGGGTAGTGTGTGCAAAGTATGTTTCTGTCAAGAATTATTGCTATTCAAGAGGTTTTTTGGAGGGTGAAGGGATATCTATCTATCTATCTATCTATCTATCTATCTATCTATCTATCTATCTATCTATCTATCTATCTATCTATCTATCTATCTATCTATCTATCTATCTATCTATCTATCTATCTATCTATCTATATGAGGAAATATTTATCTCATGTCAAATATTGCACGTCCAGTCAGTTGATGATGTTAGAGGTGTAAAATGAATCCAATGCATATGATAACAGATTTTTCTAAAAAAAAAAAAAAACACCTACTCCGCATGGACTCAAATTCAAGAAATCGAATTCTGCATGTTTACTGTTAATTTAACTCACAAAAGAAGAGCACCAAATGAACTCAGAGAGGAGTGTCAAACACATTTTAAGCATTAAAGTACTTATTTAACAATGCAACATTAATGATGAACTTTTAATGAATGGCTGTCCTCAATTCAATTTCTTTCGTACTTGTAATGGTAAAACGGGATGATATTCTGTGGCTGTTTCTGCATTGTTTCTTGTCACTTAAAGACAAGAAGAAACTTAACTTGAAGTCAGCCCCAGGAAACAAGACCACTGTGCGTGCTGGGAATGTTTACCTTAATGTTCTTAACACTCTAGGAATATTATTCTAACATTCTAGGAATGCTCTCTGTGAACAAAGTTCAGAACAGCCTTACAATAAGTTTACATTCTAATATTGGTGGGAAAATGGTCAAACAATTTGTTATATATTTGAAGTAATTCCATGTTAGACCATTTCTTCAAATGAAAGTGAGAATTTAAAACAAGGGGGAAAACACCTTTATGGGGGAAAATAAACTCAACATAAAACAATGGTCTTGTCAAGTAGATTCAAAATCTGGTGAGAAAGAATGAGGAGAGAAGGAAGGGAGGGGAGTCAGTCGAGTTCTTAGATAAATAAGAGTTAATGGGTTGTAATGACGCTTAATGACAGATAAGACTTTCCTGCGGAATAGAGACAACGACATACACAAACAAATGATAACAACAATAACAACAGCTCACCATCTTGTAGGCCTCAAGTTGTGACGCAGTTGATAAAGTCAACAGCAGAATATTTAAACAGCCCATTTTTCAGACGCCTTGCAGAGAAACAGCACATTTCTGTTCCTGTACCAATCTATTTCTCTTGCATTCTTACAATTTCACATTTCATTTCAGACATATGCTTTTTTTGACAATATTTGCAACTACAGGTGCATTTGACCTGATATTAACAGACTGAGACAATGAAGGTAAGTACCTTTGACTTTTTTAGAATGAAAGGCTGCTTCATTCTACATGTATTTTTATGATAATACACTATAGTATATATTAGAAAAAGTTTAATTGTATCTATGATTTGTTGCAATGTGCAATTTTGATAGACTAACTATATGTATATATAGTTAAGCTAAAATATATAACTCTGTAACTATTTTGCCAATATTCAGTAACTGTTTAAGAAATCTTGGCAATTGCTTTTTACATGACATATTTACACAGTTTGATTTCTTTAATGATGGAGTAAGGGTTATCTAACTTCCTCACAGGTATATCAGCACCTTTCCACCTGAGATTGTCATTTCCTTATGAACATAACCCCAGGTGATAAGTACCTCAACTCCAAACTTTCTCTCATCCCATTGAGACAAAGAAACAATGAGATTTGATATTATAATGTCATGGTGTTATTATATATTATATAATTCTCTGAAACCTTTATGCACAGCACAGTAGGATAAAGTGCTGTATCATCAATCCTTATTATAACCAGTTGTTTTTGACCAGGACTGAACATGCTTGTGAATCAAAGAGCTAAGGGAGCCTGAAGAAGGGAACAGCTGAAGGGAAACATATAGCAAGAGCCACAGGACAGAGAAGAATTACGGAACAACAGGCAAAACAGTCACAATGTCTGACTCCAAGCCTCCCATGCCCCCTCCTTCTGCCTCCGTTGTGACTTTTGACCGTAAATCTGAGGCAGTGGTCCTGCCAGGTGGTGTTGTCTCTGTGACAGGCATCACCGTGGTTACAGGTGGTGCAGAGCTATCCTGGGGCTCCTGTTTGCTGGCATTTGGAGTGTGGGGAACTCTGATTGGTCTGAGTGTCGTTCCATTGGGCCTGTGGAATTTATTTCAAGAATCTGGTGGGACCTCACACCTTCTCTATCTTGGACTTGTGGTACTGGCCATTAGCTCAGGGGTGTTGGTTGCCGTCATTGTGTGCCAAATCCTGAGAAAGAACGGAATCATTGGAAACAGGAGAGGGGATGATGATGGCAGAGTTGTGCTGGTGGGTGAAAGGGGCAGAAGCTGTGTGAAGACAGTGACTGTGTAAGAGTGAGGGGGAAAAGAGAAATGGAAAGAAAGAACAAACCAAAAAATTATATTCAAAAATGAAGGGCAGACTCCACTGGTGGTGTGTTCAGCTGAAAGCAGTGGTCCCTTATCTATATCTACAGAAAGAAAAATGCAGTTTTTTTTTATCCCAGCCCTATAACACCAAATTCAAACAATCAACAAATGGTGGTCTTGAATGAAGTTTGGACACCAGTGCTCTAGCTCTGTGGGCAGAGCCCATCATCCCATGGTGCAGCATTGTACCCTGACCATACCAGCACCAGCCCTGGCTGGGAGCCCCGTTGTACCCATTAAGTGACATGCAAGTAGCTGCAACGTTGCCTCGGGAAGGAGGAGCACATGTTTGACTCATCTATTTAGTTTGGTGGTTGCAGTTGACTTGCACTAGCTGAAAGTGCAGGCCTCCATTGCATGTATTATATTTACATTATGTTTACATCTTTATACTGCTATATATAAAATTAGCAAGATGTGTTCATTGATTCAACGAAAAGTCAATTATGTCAACTGTAGCGTGACTGTTCCCTGAACATCTAGCCAGTCTTTACTTATGACTTATGTTGCATGTGTATTTCCTTTACATTCCCATGTTTCTCATCTCTGTCTGAGATCTTGCTTTCTCAATTAAACAGGAATGTCACAGGAAAAGCTCTAAGTGTTTCCTGTAGAAGGGGTGGGGCGGAGCAAAACAAATAAAATCTTTTGTCTCATTTCCTCTTGTGTACCTAAAGTAAGTGAATGTAATGGAGTTTCAGAGTCTTTTCCCTCTGACCCTTCTGCATTAAGATATGTTATCTATGGGTATAATAAGATGTTACAAATATTAAGTAATACATTGTGAGCAGGTCTATCTTTGCCTGTCGACCATTCATTCTATCAGCCCTTGAAAAATAAATTGCGCTTAATGAGCAATGACTCATGCTTTTCTGTGGGTATAGTAACATCTCAAATCCTACATTTGTTCCAGTAGAATAGAAATGAACCTTATTGGCAATTGTATTTACATACAATAGGAAATTGTGTTTAGCACTATAGTTGAAGTGAAGAGCCTCCAGTGAAGATGAGTTCTGGGCATCTTGTTTTTGAAGGTTATGCTAATTGGAAAGCCATTAAGAGAGGGGTATGGGGTAGCTCTGTTTATGAATTAGGCAAAAGGCACAAATACAGTGTGCTGATTCTCTGGCAGCCTGCTATCATTGAACATAAACAAAATAGAAATTGAAACCATCTCTTTTATTTCTTCACAATGCAACCACTGAGTATGCTGCATTACATTGGTGAAGGAAACAAGACCACAGAAACTAATCTTCACAGCAACACTGCCATATTTTTGTGTCTTTACTCCTCGAGGATGAGGCCGTTTGTGCACAAGCGTGTGAACTTGGGCATGTGTGTGCCTTTGTCTCCATCTGCTGTGCACTGCACAAACCTTTTTCCAGATCAGAACCTCTCCCATTTCACAAGGGTGAGTAATGAATGATACTATGAACTTTTCCTTCGGTGAGTCTGCTGTATAATTTAAGACCACCTGTCTCATCATGCTGACCATCAGGCTGGGAGCCAGTGAGAAGATTTTTGCAGATTCAGTTTGATTGGGAGCAGAAAGTTAGGTTTAGACAGCAGCATGTCTTAATATTGATTTAAATTAAAATACAAAATATCACCTTGTAAAAACAACCATAAAACGTTCCATGGTTATACATATGTAAATCACTGTAGAACTTGAAAATACAGGTAGACAGTAGCACATCAATGAGACATTAAATATCTGGAATCCTATTAAAAAGTTTTACTCAAGAATATTTACTTGTTTTAATTAATTACAATCATCGTGTTTGAATATTCGTGCAAGAAAACAAGTTATTTAAACATCCTGCTTAAGAATTTTGCTTTTTGACGCCAACCAGACGATACAGTGACGTCTTTTCACACTGCCACATATCACATTTTTTGTTAACACCATATCATATAAATTACGACCTCATGACAGAACGCGAAACAAACAAATCTCCTAAACAAAAAAAAAAAAAATATATATATATATAATAATAACAAAACTTCAGAGTACTCTACAGCAAGCACATTGATATTCGTACTTTCAGCAAACGCAGGAATTTTCTGAAATTTCAGGAAAGGAGAAAAACGTCCACAAAAGAAAATACTTCCTGAATACTCTTATCTCGTTCAACGTCTTTCAGGAACAATGACAGTGTAATAAAACTCCTGACAAGTTCTGTTTTAACATCCAGCTGTATCTGACAAACTTGGCTACGTGACTACCAAGCTCGCAGTCCGCTAAATACTGTACAAGAAACTCGATACATTTCCGCTGTGCACCACAGACATCAGTGCATTCCAAGACTGAACGCTGCAGTGGCGGTTTATTAGCTAGAACTACATGTAGGAAAGTACATCAGTACAGCACGAGGAAAAAAAAAAAACAAAACGAGCAAAACTACTGGAACAGGCTTACTACGTCAATAATTCACACAGGTATTAGATTTGCGTGCCTCAAGTCACATGACACCCCTCAGCCTTGCCGAGTCACGTGTTTGTGTTCAAGTTTCAGGATATTTTTTTCTAGGTTAAAAAAATACCGCCCCGTCCCGCCTTCTTGCCATTTCCATTGGCTGTCATAAACACCTTTAAGCTCATGATAGGTCTAAGTAGACTTCCCATTCCACTTCTTTCAGGTAATGAACGCCCCCTTTCTTTAAACTCATTTTGAGTAATCGATAGCTTTTCTGAAGTAGCGACAAGTAGCCAAAACCTGCAATGCTTAATTTAGAATGAAGAGAAAATATTCTTTGACAATGGAATAGAATGTGATTCAGAAAGGTGAGTGTAAAGCAAAAAGTATTGCTTGGAGCAAGCGAGCTAGCTAATTCAACAAATGTCGTTCAAGGTGTCCGCCAGTCAATGTTATTTTTGTCTCCGCATTTGTCAGCGTTTTTACCTTGTTATAATTTAAATGTGAAGTACTGGAGAATGTTTGTTTTATGGCTTTCTGCTTGTAAGTGTGTGACAGGCAGACCGACAAACAGAAAGAGTAGTGAAAAAGACTAAGACAGCTTGACATGGTTAAGTTCAATTTGGTGAGGCGAAGTGCACACAGATCGGATTGTTATTCATGCCTGTGTTGTCTTAGAGCTGGAAATACTGTGAGCGTATCCATTTGATCTAGAGTATTTTGCAATAAAAGGACGATCCATTCAATGTAAGTGGTACAATAGCACAATAACCATTAAACATAAATCGAAAGTTACATAACACGATTGTCGCCAGTCCAGGTTGATTGCAATGTACCCAGTTGCTTTGCTCTTTTTAGGTACCTTCTGTTGGTCAAGCAAGGTATCCTCTGTGATCCAATGCATATATAAAAAATTCTTCAGAAAGTGGAAAAACTTTTTTGCTGTTCTGTGTTGGAAAAGCTTCCATTATTCAGCAAATGTTTGAGTGACAGGTCTTCACAGGTTACAGGTAGTAAGTATGGCAGGGAGGGTGAAGGGGAGCAGCAAGGGTGGAAGAACCATGGAGCTCACGGTGCTGCAGACAGCAGGGACAGAGGATGCATAGACAGAAATGAAAATAAAGTGGGAGAAATAGGCATTCCTCTGGGGTCTGGAGGATCCCTACTGGCAGAAAGCAGAAGCGTGATGGAGAGGAGCCTATAGCTAAATGATGATAATGTAATGAGAGGA